>JBBBZN010000023.1:0-336325 GCA_037974915.1 Ceratobasidium theobromae
ACCACTTCAGATCCAACCTAGAATCTACCAGACTTATAACAGTTGCCCAGGTCATGTGTAGCTCTGGCCAAGCACAGCCAGTTGGGGCAGCTTGCCCAGCTCCAGCCCAGCAGACCAGGGAGGCACTATTCTGGGATTCCAACCTGGGACTGGTAGACTATCCACTGGAATTCATGGCCCAGGTCACGCCCAGCCAAGGCGTTTCTCCAGTGATAACAATAAGCATGAGAACAATGCAATGGATTGATGCGATAACACGATAAAATGAGATCACATGACGAGACAAACTTTTGTCTAGCACATTTTGGCATCTTAAAATGCTGACTAATTCACGGGGGGGAGTGACTTGCAGAAGCAAGTGATCTCTGTTCCATAGGATTTTTTAACCTAGAGTGTGCTTCTACGGCTTCAACAATTGCAAGCTGGTTGTCACATGGTTTGGTTAGGCTCGCGATTCGGCACGACGGCCCGTGATGATCCCTGACCCCCCTCAGGTGACCTTGCAGGCACATTGCCCGAGGTATCGATCTACAGAACTACGCATCATATATCTACTCAAAGGTGCATACAAATAGTAAAAGACATATTTCGTTACACATGCGCATACATCGTCTATAGCTACGTCATTTTCGAACTCTTCAGTATCTCCAATTCTACAAACCATGATTCCCAAAAAGAAAAGCTCACCCCCAAGACCCAAGAAATGCAGTTTTGCACCTAAAACTCCATATCCCCTTGTAATGTGCTCGCATCTTCCAACACGCTTTCGACCAACCCAAGTTCCCATCCGTCCCACTCGACTACCTTGTGCGCAACTCGCCACGAAGCACGTTCCCGCTCGGCCCGCATCCACCTCTCGCCACGCCGCTCCTTTTTCCCATTCTCGGCAAACCCGTCGCCGGGGCAGTCAATCTCCGCCGCAATACGCTTGAAGTATTCCGCAGCTTCTTCTCGCGTGATCCGTCGAGGTGTCTCGCCCCCGCTGTCGCGTTCCTCGCGTCTCCGCTCGTGGTCTCTCCCAGCAACTTCAAAATGTGCGTGGTGTATCATGGCTCTAGGAGTTCCGGGCTGTCGGAGTGCCGAGATGGCGTTGACAGCTGTGTTGGCTCCGCTTCGACGCCCATACGGACTCGGATACGAATGCGAATGCGGTAAGTGATGTCGAGATAACACCGCCGTCCGAGGGGCCGAATCAATCGGCGAGTCTACAAGATGAGGGGTGTGAAGTCGAGGAGAATCTCCGAGAGTGGCATGCCGCCCCCGAGGCGAATGAGAATGGAACTGGGACGACCAGTCGTCAGCCTCAAAATGATGGCCCCTGCCGGTGGGTGATGAGTCTCCATAATGATGAGTCTTGGGTGAATCTCCAAATGTATTGTATCGTGGGGACAGGAACCCGCCTGTGCGCGATGCATCGTTTACGCCCTGAGCATAGTCGTTTAGAGCGGCAGTGAGAGCGGCAATGCTCGCCATGCCGGATGCCGCACCATTCGGGGGCAAGTGAGATCCACCGAGCGCTCCCAGAGTGCGGTGCGAATGCCGCGAGTCGGGTTGGTGAGACATCCGCGAGTCAGGGTGAGATACACCCCGGGACATACGAGATGACTGCATGCGCGGGGTCACGGGGTGAGAGTGTGCATGGGTAGCCGAGACGAGGAACGCTGGCAAATGAGCAGCTTGCCAAAGCGGCCGAATAGTTGTACTCTCCCAATCAATAATACACGTCTAACCAATATCAGCACCATACACCCAAATACTAAACTTAATACTCACAATTTTGGACGAATCGACACTGTCCACAAAGATATTTGCCAAACTGAGATCATGCAAATCAAATACAAACTCGCCCAATTCGTCATTATCCTCCCTGGCCTTGGCAGTTTTCTTTTTCTTCTTTTCGGCAGACTTGGGAGGTTCGGGAGCGGCACCGACGCTTAGGAATCCACCCGCGCCAACACCTAGTGTACGTGGAGGCGACATGGGTGCAGCAACACTCAAGAACCCACCCCCCATTCCCACACCAAACCCTCCAAATGTTGCTTTTGGTGAGTCGGGAGACGAGGGCTCTGGCGGGCTCGGGATCCCTCCCACACTCAAGAACCCACCGCCTACACCAACCCCAACAAATCCGGTACCCGATGCAGTATTATGGGTGGCATGTCCAACGCCTACAAATCCACCTCCACCAACGCCTATACCACGCGCTCGAAGAGGAATAGGAGACGGAGGCGGCGAAGGAGAAGGAGAAGGAGAACGCGTGGACCGGGGTACGGCAGATCCAACACCAACAAACCCGCCTCCCCCCACGCCTACCCCCTTCGGCGGGGACGCAGGTTTAAGCTTCGACTTGGACGGGCTTAAAGTCTGGATGGGCGCGAGACCAACAAAGCCGCCTTTCCCTATACCACCTTTGGTAATCGACTCGTCGGTCCCGCTACTCTCCTCACTTTCTTCCTTATCCCCGTCGTCTCTCTGGGCTTGGGCAGCCATCCACCGGGCCCACCGTTCCATCTCGGCCTTGACCGCACCCTCTCTAGCCAAGTTCAACCCAACAAAAAGCGAACTCCGCTGCGCAGCTCGGTAATCGCCGTAAAACGCCTCTTCGTCGGAATAAACGTCCTCGGACTCTTCGGACGAACGAGAGCCCGAGGAACAGGAGCACTCTGAATCAGAGCATGAACAACTCCCCCCCGAATCTGAATCCGAATCCGAGTCTGACGAAGCGAGAGAGGGCGTCGAGGTCGAAGAAATAGACGAGAGAGGGCCGTTTCCGTTTCCTAGGCTGCCGAGGCCACGTTCGCCACGCTTTTTGGGAGCCCCAGAGCCAAGCCCGTCGTTGCCCAACGCTCCGAGACCTGATCGGAGACGGCGTCGGCGCTTTGGTGCGGGTTGGAGTATATGCGGGTCGTCCCCGTGTCCATGTGAATGATGATGACCGCCGTGACCGTGCCCATGATGATGGTGACCTCGCACCTCACTGGCAGGAATGAGGTGGGGCTTATGCGCCGCGCCAGCCTTTTCTTGTTCTCGCCGAACGCCCTCGACTTCACGCTTCACACAGGCTCGAGCGTATGACGCAAATGTGGGGAACGGCCCTCGGTCAATTTCATCAGGGTCGTGAACCCCTGGAGATGGTGGGGGGTTTTCGGGAGCATTGTTGGCGTGAGGAAAGGGAGATAGGGGGATGGTTGGCCGGTCGACACTGGGCAATTCACCGCGGCCACTTCCAAAAAAAGGCCATGCGACGATCGGGCCAACATAAAAGTCGGACCTTTTCGGAGTAAGGGACGCAGATGCGGGAGTTGGAGGGGCGGAAGACGCCACAGGGGAGGGTGACGAAGGCGAGGGAGGAAGTAAAACGGCCGACTCGTGCAACGGAGATGGCCGCATCTGCTTGCCGTGCAAATGCGGGACGTATAAACCGGTATCGACTGTAAGCTTGCTGTGTTGGGGTTTGTTGTTCATCGTCGCGGCAATCTTGCCTGGGTCTCCGCCCAGTTTGGCTCGCCTAAGTATAGATCGAACGATGTCCCTGGGTGGACAGAGCTCTCCGGTCTGATAGAGCGAACCAATAGCGGGGAATGTGTGCGAGGCTAGCGGAACAAGCATCTGAGCAAGGTTTTGGAGGAGGTCGTGCATCTTGGAGGCAGGCATCGAGTGGAAGTGCCGGATAAGGGGAACCCCGGGAGCCTAAAGCGAGAAACCGATTTGGTACCGAGGATTATGTCAAGCGATAGATGGATGAACAAGCACATCGCGGGGTGGCGTTTGACGAGCACGTCATCGGGAGATAAGTGGGGTGCCCGGGGGTGGTGTTGCGGTGCGTACCTTGGACATAATAATGTACTCTCCGCCGAGTTTGTTGTATGGGTCCGAATCATACGCGTAGACAAACGGGACTGGGATGTTTGTGAATGTGCGGATGTAGTTGATGGTGGCAATCTAAACGACGGTTAGATTAGACAAAGAGTTACAAAACGAAAGTGACTGACCTCGGATTCTGTCTTGAACTTAGGCATGTAGCGACGGGCGATGCGGGCAACAACATCAGGGCCTTCGACGAGGGAGACAAGAAACGCCTTGTGGAAGGTGCCCGAGCTGAGGAACTTGATGTGGGTTGGCTCACAGCCGAGTTTTTCGCGGATGATTGTTCGTAGCACTGTGCGGTCAACGGGAAAGGGATTGTCACCATCTGCACGGGCTTCCCTACGCTCGTCCTCGTGGTCTGGGCCGGGTGTCGGGGGATGAGAAACCTCGAGACGGGGCGACATAGGCCCCAGATGGGAGTCGCGCAACGAGTCGAGGGTGCGATTTGGCATCTTTTGGAGGGGGGTTGTGGGCATCGTCGGCGACATGTCGACCAGCACTAGGCTGCGGGGGTCTGGTGGAGATCCACTGGTAAATACAAAGGGCTCCATAGTGGCAAAAGGCTATCAACCTACACGTTTGCTTATATATCTCGGCTCGGCAGCCTAGTTGGTGGTCGTACTTATCGCACGTTCATGCGGTCACGTGCTTAAACAGCCAAGCAAAGCTTATCATTTGTCGTTGCTATCGGGGCCCCACACCACCGAAACTGATCTCGACGACGCCATAACACCCCTCATCATCGCCACAGATGCCCTCGTCGCTGCCTTCGTATCCCCGCATCCGCCGCTCGCTCACGGGCCACAAGCCGATGGTGAGCGGCCATCCAGGTCCGTTGGGTCATCCCCACACTTGTTCCGTGATGTCCCGCCGAGGCTCTCATGGCACTGCCGTCGGCACATCTCGACCCTTCTCAACTTCGCTGAATACGCGCCAAGCGCTTCTCCCCCGATTCATATTCCCATCACTCCAGGCTTTGCGTCTCCGCCAAGCATGACGAATCCCAAAACATATATCCAATCGCTCCGCCACGTTTGCCTATGCGGGTACTTCAAGTAACAACAAAAACAAGTGCGATCTAATCTCGACGACCTAGCTCTTATCTTATTCTCACCATTCTGACGTGTCCGCAATGTGCCAAGTCGGCACAAGGCCCGAGCGAACCTCCTGTCACCTTGTATCTCCGAGTCCAAGTTGATTAATCGCTCCCAGATCTCCATTTGTCAAAATTTGGTTACCCCGGGTCGACACGATTCTACCAAAAAATTGCTCTATCGCGTATGCCTCGTGGACCCAAATCCAGCCCCATCATTCTCGCTAACCCTGCTCATATATACGCAGCACGCCATATCACGGGCTCTTGGCTAGCAATCCATCAGACTTTGCCAAGTTTCCAATCTCCCAGGTTATTCCGGCCCCTGGATCACTCCGTTCTCAGACCCTGCTCAGCCCAAGAAGCAGTGACTCACGTATACGTTTTTGATCAAAAAAAAATTGGCCAGGTCAAGCAAATTTCCCAAGCGCCCACCACACTTGATTATCAAGACACACTACAGTTACTCGATTGAGGTGTCGCAACCCATCCATGCATGCTTCTTTTCGCCAATCTGGAAGTTCCGTGCCTTGGCGAACCTACACTCACATGTAGAAATGTAACATCCTCTGCTTGATGATCAATCCACCCGCGTCAGTGAGTTGAAATGTCCGCACACCTCTTGGCGCTGTCACCCGGATGAACCAGATTTGGGACCACGCGGACTAATACTCGTACGATTATTCCAAGCTATACACAACGTGGAAGACACCGCCAGGTGTCTGCTTCTATGCGCCATGCGCGCCGGTCAGGTAAGCGCACACTTGCCCGCGGTCGTGTCGCCCCCACTTTATATGTGGTTAGCCGAAATCCGACATAACGTGTAAAAACTACGACTCGGGGAACTTTCCTAATCTTCACATGTACGGAACTTGCTAGCTTGGACGCGAGAAGTTCTCGGATCTGCCTTCCTAGCTGGGAGCGCACGCTGTTGACATGTGCACCGGCCCGGTACCGCAACCGGGTCATACATATATAATCCTTAATTATAATTTATGCTTAGCTTTCTTTCATTATTATATTTTTCGGGGGATCGAATGGCGTGTCTGATTGTGCTAAGCTCTCTGAGGCGCTTGTATTGCCGATCATTAATTTGACACCACACGTACAAGCAGTTACCAAAAGGGGCAGAATTCTCAGTAAGAAGTAGTACGTCGTCGATCATGACATGGGTAAATCTTGAGTGCTAAAAATACGTGTAGGTTTGGGCACTGCGATGCCAGACTGCGGAGGACGGTCGAATTGAATAATTTTGTTGTGCTAACACCGTCCCTCTCCATCACCACCCACATTATAGTATGACCATGTGGTCCTGTGAGTTGAGTGGCGGGCTTGGCGCTGTTCGATCGCGAGCTCAAGCCATAGACAACCCACATGTGCACGTTGATTCAAAATGACAGGGGGTCAAGTAGTAGTGCTGCTACCCTGTGCTCTTTGAGCCGGGCTACCATGGATGATCTCATCATGTCCAGTCAATGCTAGACTTGAGAAACTATACGGCGGACTTGAAAATTGGGCTCATTGCGTGCGCAATATTCACAAATTTTTTTTATTAATCTGTGGCTGAGTTCCTCCCAATACCATTATTCTTCGCCACTTTAGAGCTCATATCACAAATCTTCAATGAGAGTCTCAAAAAAGCAACGCCATTTCAGTCATCCAAAATTAAATTGATTAATTCCATTTGCCGTACTCAAACACCCAAGGTATCGTGATAATGTGATCAGTCTAATAAATCCCTAATCAGCGGCCTGAGATGCTTTCACTGCCCCTCCTATCCCCTCTCCTGCCATTGACCTATCCAGTGCGTGAACAAGACCTCCGGCTCCTGATTCCCCTCGCCCATTGTTCACTGTTCTTCGCCTCCCTAGGAACTTAGAACCCTGCTAGGTGGCTCCTGCTCGCCTTTGAATGCGTCCTGTATGCGGATTGCGGGACCACTGGCGGGAGACAGTATCTCATCAGCGCGAGTGGATGTTGGTTCGACAGACTCGTCCTCGATTCTGGTGAGTACAATCTCGACACCTTCGATCCATGCGCCCACACCAAGCGGAAAGTCCACATCCTTGCGGGTTAGTTGAATCGTACTTTCGGGCCCACCCTCAGTCATATGGAACGCTGGGATAAACCACATCCAGCCCATTGGAACCTATGGAACACGGTTAGCTTGATCTAATGCGCGTCGAACTTGCCTACCTGGCCCATGTAGAGCTTTGCCCGAACTTCTCGCCGTGCATCGAGGACGACACCAGGGCTGATTTCAATCTCTTCCAGGTCATCTTTGGACTGTTCCTTCTGTTGCTTGGCCTCAACAACAGCTGCGGCTACGCCAGTCGCAGTGGTGCTCATAGAACTAGCCGAGGCCGCGTCGCTATCATCTCCACTACTCCTATATGCACCTGGGACACTCAGACGAGATTGTTTCGTCACATATTTCTTGTCTACTTTGACCCATTTAGAGTATTTTAACGGATGTAATATGTGTGTGCGTTTGATGATAGTCTGAAATTCACTATGTTGAGCAGGTGTAAACCTAGTGTGAGCAATAACTCACATCTTTTTCGCTCGTCTTGGCTTCTACGACGTCTTTTGGATCTGTAACGCCCATTCTCGCAAAGCTCCGAACCATCTTCCTGTTATCCCATATCCCGTCGTCGAATATGTGTTCGAGGGCAACTTCACCCTCCTTTTCGTTACGGTCTGCCTCTGGGCCATGCTCTCGATGGCCAATCCCGTGCTCCAGGGACCTAGTCCGCTGCTCCCAGCCCTCAAGCAGCTCGACGAGATTATCGTCGTATCTAGTTTAACCTTGTCAATAAAATGTCTGACGCTTGGCATCGTTGGAGAACCAACCTTGCAAGCGATACCCAAACATCGCCCTTTCCCTTCTTTCCATCACTCCCACCGCCCACCGCCCGATCAAGAAACGAATTGAGGATTTTCATCCCTCGTTGTTTCAGACTTGCATCATCGCGCATCGTAACTCGGATCGTACTTAATCGGACTCGTTGTTTGTCGGCCCCGGCCAAATCGATGCTGCTATAAGTGGCCTTATTAATTGCCCACATGCCGGCCGGGGAAGCACCATCGATAAGCCGACTCCAATATCCAAGGAAGCGACGTTGAGAAGGAATCGAGACACCCTGTTTTACTTTACCCCCCTCGGGCGGAGTTTGCATGCGACGTGATGTGTGCAAAGCAATAACGGACTCCAGGGTTAATCCCTTCTTCCCTGCACTCAATTTAGATATGGAGGGGGAGGGAGATACAGGTGATGTTTGGCTTGATGTCGAGTCGAGCGACATGACATCGAGTGTCGCTGAGGGCGATTGAGTGAGTGGACCTCCCTTGGTCTGGAGAACCCCCTTGGACGGCGCCGGTTCGTTTTCTTGTGACACACCGGGAACAGGAGCCGAGACAGATTTCTCGGGGATTTCCTCTTCGTCTGATTCGACTTCGTTGATGAGCATCTCAGCCCTCCGCTCGGCCCATTCCTTGGCTGCGTAGCTGCGTTGGAGCCGTGGTGGAGTGGGCGTCTGTTCGAGGGTCAGGAGATAAGCACATGCGAGGGTTCCTGATCTACCCTTGCCAGCTAGGGTGACGTAAATGAGCTTGAAGAAGAGAGCGGTGGAGGGAGCGCACACCTTTGCAGTGTAAAACGACGACGCGATGCTCGCCCCCCGCCAACCATTCCTGCATCTCCCTCGCTGCAAGAGGCAATATAGCTAAAGGTGGGGCACTGCATGCCTATATTAGACGGACCCCTTGAGAAACAAACGAGAACATACTGATGATCCGGAAATGGATATCTGCTAACTCGACCATAGAAATAATCCTTTGGATAGGAGTTTTCCTTTAGCGGACAACTAAGCGGGTGTTAAAATCTATTAAATAAGGTCTATTTTTATCTTACAAATTGAAGATCCAATAGTTGTCCTTGTGCCGTTCGTCAAGAAAGCGCCGTGCATCCTCACGGCGGTTGCGGTATAGCGCCTCGAGGCCATCTGCAGGGAAACCCATGATGATAACCTGATCAGTTATGTAGGCGAGATCCAAATCGATCCCGCCCTCCTGGAAGCGCGCCTTGCTTCCGCTGACCACCCGGCGCGCAAAATTGGTGTTCATAGTGGTGGTGGAGAGAAGGATATGTTGACGTCACCAATGGCTGACCTAATCCATTCATGTCAAAGGCATAGCCACACAGACCGAATTTCTCGGCGTTAAAAATAGCACTTCACAGCCATTGATAGTCCCCGATGCTTCCACCACCGCATTTATGAAACGCTTGTCCGAGAAATCCGGTTTAGGGCTAGTAATGTGTATATAGTCTGCGTGTGAGTTCGCCATCGATTAGTATCTCCTCCCATGGCCACCCTCGCTCCACACCCAGTTCAGCCCACCCCATCACCAGGGTACATCACTTATTCTAATAGGTCCGAGTCCGAGTTCCAATATAGCTCAGTCGAAAATGACACCATTCCTCTCACTGGGCGAGATGCCCGGCGCCCTTCGTCCCCCACTCCTTCCGAAAAAGAGGAGCTTAAAGAGTTTGACGGGCTCGTCCGTAAGATGCTGCGTAAAGAGAACTGGAAAGATGTCCACTTTATAGGTAAGTAAATGCGCATAATTATGTACGTCAAGTTAATTGTATTATAGTGACGGTCGTCGTCATCATAATCATAATCACAATCGTGATTCTCTTGAGCGTGTTCAACAAGCAGATTGTCAAGGCACTCACCCCAGCTGCCGAGTGGGTCAAAAATGCTCCAGCTGGATGGCTGATCCCTATTGCCATACTCGTAGTCTTGTCCATTCCTCCAGTAAGTACCTGCAATACAAAACGATAACATCTTATTCATGTTTTTGGCGCCCAGCTTATTGGCGCCGAAATCGTTCATATACTATGTGGATTGGTATATGGAGTTTGGGCAGGTTTCCTGGTCGTTTGTGGTGCGCACAAATTATCCTCGCTGGATGCTATAGTTGCTAATGTATCTTGACAGCCGGAACCGTCATTGGGGAGGTACTCACGTTCTATTTATTTCGTTATTGTCTGCGTTCGCGGACTGAAAAACTCGAGCGGGGTAAGGGGTCCCTTCAATCTGCAGCGCTTGCCCGTGTGATTCGCGAGGGTGGATTCTGGGTGGCTATAGTAATCAGATACAGCGCAATACCGACGCATAGTGAGTCAGCAGCGATTGCCCACCTGGGCGGGTCTAGGGTTGTCAAATGCTAAATTCTTTAATAGTTACTACAGCAGTTTTCGCATCTTGCGGGATGAACTTTTGGACCTTCCTTATCACCTTGACTTTGTCCCTTCCCCGCCAACTTGCCGGAGTCTATATTGGAGGTAGGTTTATATATGCTCCTATAACAACACATTAACAGTCATGATCTTACAGTGTTGGCCAGGGAAGAAGCGGAAGGCAATGTCTCCAAGAAAGACAAAATTGTGTCCAACGTAGTTCTAGGTGTCACTATTGCTATTACAATCATTGCAATGAGGTGAGTTCCCCTACCCCACTAATCTCATACCGCTTACCAAACTTGTCTGTCAAGATGGGTTTCGGCGCGCATGAAGTCGGCCGGCTTGGCCATTATTCGTGAACGTCGCGCACGTGAAGCGGCCGAAATTGAAGCCAAGCCGTTTGATCCCCAGGCTCCGTACGACCCCGCCTCTACAACTGGCACCTGGAGCGGCACAACCAACTCGAACGTGTATTTTGGGACACGTACTCCCAGTCCAGTTCCCCCTTACGTGTCTGGGGGTGAAGGCTTACCTGTCATGCCTGGGCCGGCCCAAATCCGCGTCCAGAGTGTCTAATAAGCCCCCCCAAGGTTGGTGCATCGCTGTGAATTGGCTCCACAGCCAAGTAATGATTGAATTATGGCCATATAGTCTAGAACTTTGTGCATAGCTTTTTCGTGAATGTTGTTTTGGACTAGCTTATATTATACCCGTGCTTGAATCAAAGGTGTTTTGATTTGTATTTTCAGTATTGTATGAACGTTTTTGCCTATTTTTCTACAACTTGAAGTCTGTAAACCACCTTTGGTTCCCATTTCTAGCAATGAGAGTTGTTATGACGCCTTTGGTTTCCACTGCATATACCCACCATTGGCCATCCTTTAGGTCACAACCTGGGACAAATTATTATTTATTTTACTCTATTTCATGAAGTTACACTCATCCATATTGGATGTAATCTCGCCAGTTCAACGTGTGAACGTCTAGCATATGGTGACTTTAAGTGCTGCGTGCTTTTCTCTCATCTCCTCACTAGCTAGTAATATCCTTGATATGTCTTCTAATCATCACGTCCGCAAGCTTCCCCCCTTCCAGTATATATTACTATAATAGCCAATGATCTGCACGTCATGTCTACCGCTTCTTGACAACCACTCAGCCTTTGAATGCCCTGTCCTTCCAACAAGTTACTATGCTTGCTGCATTGCAAGAAAGACGAAATACAAGACTGCCTCGGTCAAATTTATCTTAATTAAGTAGCCACATGGGCCGAATTCTAGGCTTCTCTGACCGCAATTTTGGCAATGCTCGTCCAGGCCTGCGTCCAGATATGTTGCGTAGAGTATCAACGCTAAGGATAGTATGTGAATAGTCACCGAAATACCAATACCAGTGCTTCGGGCAAGAATTGTACAAGTTTCGGACGCACCGATTTTGAAATGAAGCTTAAGGTGATAACACATTGAATAGATAACACACCGGCACTATGCATGTCGCCACGTACGCACTAGTAGGACTCAATTGCCATCGCTTCTCTTTTTCTATGGCTAGTGGACTTTAGTTGAACCATCCCGATAATGGCACTGCGTTCTCAGTAAGTACACTGACGGAGTTGTGATCTAACAATGAGCTAAATATATGATTCTTTCAGGTGATTATCTTGTTGCATCGGATGGCAATAAGTTGATTATATGCTGTACATGCACGATACCAATCTGGAGTATTTGGGTTGAAGACTTTGGAATCGTTTCCGAAGTAATTGGGCTGGGGTGTGTGGTTCTAATCTGCCACAGTTCTTCACGTGCACGGGGAAGCATGAGCTAGACCCAATCAAAATGAGCCGACAATAAAAATATGTTCGTCTGATTGGTGCATGCTAGATTAGCTATGCTTTGATGGTACATTCAAACATGAACCTACTGTTTATGCAAATGTGAAAACCGAAGTGCTCTCCATAGCCAAGATAAGGTCATAATAACACACCAAGTAACCCTTCCATTAATTAACGCCTACCACGTTGCTCTAAGAACCCCTGCTATGATAAGGCCTACTCCAACATTAATATAGAGTACCATGATTAACGGTTGATAGATCCTTACTAACGCCCACTACATTCATCACTCTCTTTCCTACAGGAGAAGCCTTCACCGAAGGGGACAGGTTATGATTTTGATATAGAACGTATACTCCAGACCCAGAGAGAGCCAAAGTACCCGTGATTCGACATACTGCGCAATCTTTTGGTCCTCTCTCAGAGCCGCGACCAGTGTTGGGACCAGTATTCATAGGCTCAATGGTGAAAGAAAATGCGACATCGTGTTGTCGTTTGATATTGAATGACCAATTTGCAAACTTAGTCACGTGCCACTACTTTTTACAGCACATTTTGACAAACTGCAATATGGCTTGTATACTAGGGTAGGACATCACACAGCAGAGACCGAGGTCGATACAAAATTGGAGGGGGGTACTAAATGAGTCGTCCTGACTTGCGTAATGATGTTATCTTCTCTTGAACGCAGTAAAGGCGGTTGTGTCGCCTCAACACTCTTGATTCCATAGTTACAATTGTGTAGTTTCTCTGGCTTGGTATCTTCTATCTCCCCTCTTGTATCTTACTGTTACTTTTATATCCGGATTTCGCGCGTGTATGCGTGTACGTTCTCTCTCATTTTCATATATTCGACCCATTTGACAACTGCACTAACCAATAACGCCATTTTCTCGAGCTCCTTACGCCGCGATATCTTCAGTTCTTCCTCCAAAATCTCACTCCCGGGATAAATATATCTACTGCTTCATAAAACGTATGCCAAGGTCATTTATATCAATTGAGCAAATTACAATTAGATAATGAGTTCCCAAGGAACTTCTTGAATATTTGTTACGCGCGAGTCTCCTGCAGCTGATTTTTTAAGTATGGTATATACAACGCTTGATGACTTAAATGTATCGTACGAAGGGATTACCAGAGAAAATTCTATGTCGGGCCAGTTCAATGAATAAGTTTGACCAGTGATTTCTCAGGGACACGAGGCACCATTGTAACCCACATGAGTTGCCTCCTAGTCCAGCACAATGCACGGGAGATATAGAAGCACAGTAGTACATATAGGTAGGTAGGTAGGTAGGAAACTCATTTATTACCTCAGCCTAGTACATTAACTTGGTGTCAGTCAGTTTAATAACAAAAACAGGATAACGAGCAAAAAGTACTGGGTTGAGGTGCTGGAGAATATCAAATGCAACGATGTAATTTTCGGGGGAAGGGGGTCCAGATGGACAAAACTCATAGCTGGCGACATGGAATCGTGGTAAACATAACAACTTAAATCGAAATGAGCTGAAATCGAGGGATTTGTGACTGTGCTATAGGGCGCAGTAGCATAGAGAGGCGCTAAGTAGGGGAAAGGACTTTTTATCAGATTAGGTCGTTGAGAATATTTTAGGGGAGAAAACTTGTACAGGAAATCTAGAGATGCACTTTAGTATGTTTTTAGTGGTGTTTTGGTGGGCGCACGTGGTATTGGATGACCTCATTGGTGATGAGACGTCACGTGCTCCTGGGCAACTTACTACCACCATGTCGAATAAGCCCACACTTCCAATTGCTATCGATTCTAAACCAAGCCAGGAGCTGAACAAGCCGAGAGGTGCTAACAGGCTAGTTTTTTGTGGGTTTTATATATGATCGATTGGTTGACTCTGCTTGGATTACAGAAGCACCAAGGGTGCCCACAAGCTAAAGGTCCTGCCCGAACAGCCTGACCCAGCAACTCAATCTCGTGTTGGTTCCGATGAGGACGGAGATGGCGATGATGAGGAACCGTACCTACTTGGAAGGGCCAGTGACGGGGACGCAGAAGGAGATGACGAGGACGCCGAGGTTCGTGGGTGCCCCTGTATAAAACGGGCAACTCTTAGTTCACGTTTATCATTAGGTATACAAACAAATAGCCCAAATTCCCGCCGGGACTGCACGAAAGGACGCCCGCAGATTGACTAAGAAAGAAAAGGCCAAATTGCCGCGTGTCACCGCGTATTGTACAGCACAGTTAGTTTCTTTTGGGGCCTTTATTCCTATGCTACACTCATAACTCTGGGTCACAGATCGTACAAGATGGATGATTTAATGAAGTTTTTCATGGCCCGGAAGACCGCGTACCATACCGCCCCTCAGCTCTTTGACGAAGTCCTTTATACACCCTATTCGTATGATGCTAAAACCCCAAATGAACAACCTAAACCTGTTGCCACTTCTGGCGACCTCCTGGGCGTTCCCGAACTAGCTCCTGCTGATACTCCTGCCGATACTCCTGCCCCAGAACTTTATACTCCTCAACTGGATACACACTCCTCTCCTGAAATCTATACATCCCCTAATAATGGAAAGTACTTGACCACCAGGCCTTGGACGGAAGAACCAACTCAGCCCGAGGTGTTTTTGTTCGCATATGGTACTGTTGTTCTATGGGGGATGACTGAGGCCCAGGAACGAAGGTTTTTAACCTCGTTGAAACGTTTCGAAGTGGAAAAGCTTGGTAGGTCGTCCCAACCTGTAGCTGGTTGTGTGGTTTAAGTGGTTTAACCATTACTTGATATAGCGCCTGATGATGTAGAGAAAGAAGATCTCAACTACTATTATGCTAACTATTCCCGGTATGCCCTTTGATTCTCGAAATCTACCAACACGTCATGCCTATATGTTTTCGCAGGATATATAACGATGTTATCACATTACGAAGAGGGTCGAGTTACATGTGATTACATACTACGTATCTCCGAGCTTTGCTGATATTTTTGCTCAGGACAAAGCTATCCTTATCCCACGCCCTTGCTCAGTCGGTGAAGATATCCCTTGTATGTCAGCTTCTCATCCTTTGATCATTTTTCCTGCCCGCTTGGACACCATTATACTCCAACTACCGCTCCCTGATCGTAAACGAACCTGTTTGGGATGAATATCCTAGATACCTTCTTTTCTCTAAATTTTAGGGTTGATAACTGACTTTCACTTTCAATCACGGCTACCTTTGCGGCTTTCTCCGACCCTGCAAATGATGTGCAATCGGCCGTCTTTCTATAATGGCTCTCACACAACTCGGTTATCGGCTCGGCGGGTAAATCCTCGGCAACAACCCCAATGTCCCTTCTGATACTACCATTTTTGTGATCGATCATGTCTAACGTTTAACGGGCATTCAACCTTCGGCTCGTATCGGCTCTGTTGCCCATTGGCTCGTATAATTCCGACACGGGATACCTACCGTCGGCTTGTTACATTGACCGACGGCTTTTCCAACTACCCTAATACCAACCTACGCGACGACACTTCTGTCCATACATTTTGACATGGCCCACGGCTCCCCCTGCATCACACTGGGGTATGATCCGACATTACTGCCGCGGGTTATTCTCAACCCCTCAAACTAACCCTTCTCAATCAACAATGGTGACGCTATGCAATGCTAACACTCTAATCATAAAACGACCGCACCCTATCCGCTGTGCCTAATTTCGTTGATTAGTTTGAAGAGCTTATTGCATCAACCATTGAGCAAACCAAGGATATTCCCGAGGCCCTCTCAGAGGCAGGAAAGATCGGGGTACGTATCATTGATATCATATGGGTTACAAAATCCCGCGTCGTCCATGCCTTGAAGTGTGAGGGTTAACTTACAATACCCCGGCAGATGCCCCACGGGGAGATTATGAGACAGATTGGACAACTTTTCCTGCTTCGAATGAACATCAATCTCGTCGGCAACGTGCTGGACTCACCTGTACGTTACAGTTCAGTTCTTTGTTATGCATTTACACACTGATGAACCTGGACATGCGCTGGCTGTCATTATCCTTCTTCGGCCCTCGTCGTAACTTACATTCCTTCCATTGAATTGGCCGTGTGATTCGTATTATGGTACCATAGGAATTATTCTGGGTGTGTATTCGTCTGGTGTACCCTGGGATCATCGTACTGACAATTCTTACCATGTGGGCTTCCACACATTCTATCTTCAAACTGGACCTCGGACAATCCGGCTGATTACAGGATTACCCCGATTTGAAGCCGATGTATGAAGCGGCACGGTCCTATCTCGAACTTCCGCAACGAATTGACTTATTGAACGCACGGGTGGAGGTGAGTACAGTTTATTACGCAAGGCCATGCCACATGGCATGTTCTAGGTTGTGGTGTCTTCGGTGCATCGCATCCTTTTGCATTAGGTCCCCTTCTTCGCAAATGTGCCACCACTTACCATCAATCCTAGGTCCTTCAAGACATGCTCAAGCTACTTAAAGAATCAGTAACAAGTCGGCATGGTGAACGATTGGAACAAATTGTAATTGTGCTTATCGGTATCGAAATATGTGAGTGAACAACTGCCCCACATCCCCAACACCGGAAGTTCTTTTACATTTCACCAATTGTCCACTTCTGAGATTAACTCCAAACTTAATATCTGTATTTCGAATATGGAGTCTATTCTGCACCCGAGGTCCTTCGTTGATCAAGTTGTACTAACAAATATATTTTCTAGTGCTCGGCCTTATAACCATCCTAGTCGATCTTTTTTCCACCGGGTAAACTTGGTGCTTCACAGTCCCTGGGGGTTCGCGCTGCTGTGGCTAATTTGGGTGTTTTACTCCAATGATTTTCCTACCGCTTTCCGTCAGCCCTCGAGGCTATTTATGGTTACATGCACTTATACGACTGCCTTGTGTTTAGCTACACCTGTCATTAATATACCGTCATATACTTCAAGTATAATGTTTAGCTACGCTCCACCCGCCAACTCAAAATATGCGGCAGACACACGGATCAAGGGGCTACTCTTCTTCTCTCGCCAGGTGGTCTAGAGCCACCGGCACGCTCCCTGTCCCTTTCATTCCGATCTCCAGTGTCTCGCTCCTTGCGTGCTTCGCCTTTGTCTTTCTTCGGCGCCTTGAAACACAAAAATTCTATCTGTGTCGCCCGCCGGGTGTCATTGAGCGTCTTCTTCACCCCATCCAACTCTTGTTGTAGGTCTTCGGTTTGACCCGGCTTGCGATGGTATGCGCGAGATATAGTTTCATAGATCTCGGTCAACGTTTTAACTGCTGCGGGTGCACAAAAACGCATGAGGGTCTGATGGAAAAACTCGATTTCAAGCGTGGCCTAGAACAAGTGAGGTGAGACGGGTGTGATAAAGCTTAATTATGGGGCTGGGGCGCCTCGGTGCCGTGGCCGGAACCGGCGGCCAACGCACCAGGAACGAAAAGTAGATGCACATTTTTGGACATGTCAAATGGTGTGCACCGAGGAGGTATTGCTCGATGGAGCTGGGCAAGGCGCGTGGACAACAACGTGGAGAGATTGATCTTACCCTTAGCATCCCACCCATTCCAAAACGCTTTACTTGTTTGAAGCATCCCAGCGCATCTTGAACAATTTCGTCCACGATTGCGTTCAATGCGCGATCAAGCAATGGTCGTGCTACCTCGCTGACTTGTGCATGGATCTGAACCAAATACGTAAGGGCTTCATATATATATGCTCGAACCTCTGTAATCACGCGACGGAACACATATCGTCAGTGGTTAAAACGTCAAAGATGCCACGGCAGGATCAGGGCTCGTGACTGGAATCAGCACGGCACACAAGACCCCGTGGTCTGTGGGAGGTGGAGCGATATTGGCCTAGACCGTACCTGTCGGCCGTGGGGTCTCGTACCAATCCAAGCCACTTTCCAGTATTCCGTGTCGCATGACCTTGGTGAGATGAACAATCTTGTCCTTGACAAACGCCTCGAATAGTGTCCTATCAATTTGGGAAACGACTTCGACCAAAGTCTGCAACGCAAAGTTGAACAGCAGCTCAACCCGACAAGGAACAACATACCCTGCGTTCGTTCGCAATTGAAGTGCCAAAAGCAGCCTCGACCTGATTGATCATACTGGGCATCAAGGACCGGCTCAAGTATCCCAAATTGGATATAACAAGGAGGATGCGAACATCCTGAGTGGCAAGTCAACAGTTGTTGAGATAACAATCCACTGCCTTACCACATTCGTCAAATCTACCGGAGCGGTCATTGGATTTGGCTTGCCGCGCGCCTCGGAACGAATCGCTTCGGTAAACGAATATCCCGGTGATGCCAAGTGCGCCAGGCCATCCAGGAACGCATACAGCGAGTCTAGGAACGTTTTCGAAATCTTGGAGGTGAACACGGCTGGGACTGGACGTTGCTTCGAGTCGAGACGATTAGACCCAAGATCAGCTCCACCAGCAATCTTGAACGCAGCCGTGGTATTGTGTTTTTGGAAAAAGTGCATGCGGGGCAGATAAAATGTGGTTGATCGATTCGAAGGGTCGGTAACCCACGTCTCGAGCGTGTGGAATATCTTCGAGTCTGTACATGGTCAGACCGAACATGTGACACGGTTGGCACAAACCTCTCAACCAAAGAACACACAGTGCATCGCCAAATGTCCACCGTGCTCCGTCAATGAGCTCCTTGAGCATGGACGCAGCATCACCCCCTATTTCCATTTCGCCGATTTCCCGGGAGCAATCCACGATTTCCTTTAATATCAACTGGAGCCAATGAGCCGCGGATACCGAATCCGCTCCAGGGGGTATAAACGATCGGAGAGATACTTGTCCTAACATGTCTCGTCAGATGGTGGTTAACCAGGATTTAGAAACTTGCCGGTAGCCGAAGGTGATAAAGTCGATACAGCCATATCAGATAGCTTAAAGTATTCCGAGACCAAGGAAATGTATTGGCGCACAATGTCTAGTGCCATTGTGCGGCACTGGGTGGGGCTGCGCCTGGTCCCACCAGTCAAAGTGGCGCTGGTTGCCTAGGCCGAAACTCGATTAAATCGATAATCCGGTCAATGAGCTAATGGGTATTACCTTTTTGAACTTTCCCTCCATGAATGCCTTGCCTATACGCCAGAAATTAGGTAACGCGGCTAGAGTTATCTCGGAGACACTCTTCACATAGTCCAAGGTCGCCTGCCACACTTCATGACCTGGACCCTTGCCTGATATCACATTCAGCCTTACGCAGTGAATCCTACACACGAGTACGTACTTAGAGTCGCTTCCGCAGACTTGGTCTCCAATGCGCAGACGCATGCAAACAGGCTTTCCGTAATCCGAGTTTGGTCAGCAGTGTCCAAGGGCAGGCGTGCCCGGAGTTCTACGGTTTACAGTTTAATCACGTCAAACAGCAAGTCAAACAGACGGAAAACGTGCCTTGAATAAATGATGCACGCTTCTCGTGCGTGGCTTTCATCTTGGTGAGGATATGACTGTGCTGATTATCTAGATACACCCAAACGGGGTCATCTGCGATATTGAGATCCAGAAGCATCCTGACATCGAGTCAGTATTTCAACTCCGATTGAGCTAAAAAATTTAAAAACTCACTCGAGGGTCTTTTCGTGCTCTTCTACGCTTGCTTCGCCGTCTTGCAGGCGTATCATGAGAGCAGCACGCATGTCACCCATCACCCGCTCCACAGCCGCCCAAACCCGGTCCGCGATCCGCCGTTGTTGCGCATCTGTGCTGGAAGACCCGTTGGAGGACGCAGCCTGTGGAGGCAACCCAAACAACGTGCTCAGTCGACCCTCGATTAGGAACTGGCCCTTTTTATAGTCGCGTAATGCGGCGTCATAACGACCCTACAACTCGGCGCGGGGGCCGTCAAAACCCCAGCATGAGAATGAGAAACCAGCGATACTCACAGCGCCGATTTGCTCAGCTAGACTCCCGGGCAGATTGAAAAAGAATCTACTTCGATCAAAGACGCTGAGCGTTGTGCGGAGTTTAGTCGCTTTCGAGTCGTTTTCTAAAACTGGGAGGAACACCTGGCTGGCCTTTTGGGATGCCTCTGGACAAGAAAGAGCGTCTAGGAGTAGATTGCAGTATGAACTGATGCTCACGTTTGAGGGTCTCTCGCAAGCGCTTAGATCCGAATTCGTTCTGCTCTTCTAGCAGCCCCGACTTCATCTCCGCGTACAATGCTGACAAGGAAATAGAGTTGTGTGGCGGGGGTTCTCCACACAGACACGACTTACCGTCTGTATTAGACTTTACAGCCACGAACCTGTCAAAATTGTCCTCGACCAACACGCGAATGGCTTCTGAACGCGAGTCGAGCGCGCTTCGAAGATGGTTGACAGCATCCGCCAAGTCCTGGAACGTCGCATTCGGATGAACGGCGGTTAGGAATGCCTTGGGATCAAAAGACTTTGATGACAACAAGATGGACGCCTCTGTGCAGATCAACACCCCAAAGTCAAAAAAAGGCGTGGACAGGCTTACTCGACTCCATGTCCATATCTCGAAGGCTGATTCATCCAGATCGTCAATCGCTTTTTGTAACCCAAAGTTGGCTCACTCGATTGTGGCTCCCAGCCCTAGAGGATCTGCTTCGAATTCGGGCGCGTCGGGGAGTGCGCCAGCGAGCGAGTCGGACGTTTCGTGGTCGACATCTTCCCAAGACCTGCACAGAAATCAAAACGAGTAATTCAAAGTTGGTGGTTGTACCTTGGGTTGAGCGAGGATATTCTGTAGGCTTTGAGGAGAGCAGCTTCGTCTGCCTGCAGATTCAAGTTGCCCATAGGTCGTGGTTCAGTGCAGGTCCTTTAAGTGGACATTATGTAACCATATTGAATGAATATGAAATCAATATTTTGAAGATCGTCGACCACCCGATGGATTTTGATTCAGAGCGGAGCAACCTGAACCACCGAAACGCGCAGCGGGGCGAGGAGGAGGAGGAACAAGTGGAATGGGAGCCCGAACCAGACGAGTCGTTTTACTCGCTGTTTAATCTTCCCAAGGACGCGAGCTCCGAGGAGATTCATAAAAAGTTCAAGGCGCTTGCGGGTGAGATATTATATTTGGTACGGCGTCTCTGGCTTAGGTGAACACGCAGCCTAGTGTCGCTACACCCAGACAAAGTCCACGACGAATCCAAAAAGGCGGTCATCACCGCGAAATTCCAACAGCTCAAACGAGCGTACGAAGGTACGACCAAAAACTCCCAGACACACGCTAACCAGCCTAGTTTTAACCGACCCCCATAAACGAGCGATTTATGATTTATTTGGAGAAGAGGGTCTCAAGACTAAATGGGACGTTGGGTCGAAATATAAAACGGCAGAAGAGGCAAGTGGGATTCTGATTGTTGATCCCGTGCTATAAATATCGCAGCTGCGCAACGAATATGCGCGTCTTGCTCGAGCGGCGCGACTGCAAGACACTGAAAACCTTGTGCGGTCGCAAGGAGAGCTATTCTGCGCAATCAACGCAACGTCGTTGACAAATGGGCGGCTGGGCTGGGCCGATCGTCTATCAGACGTGTCGCACGCCCAGCTCGGGCTCAAGCACGCATTTGATGTGAGCCGGAGAAACTATTGAGTGATCTGAGACGAGCTATTTACAGACGGATATCTCTGACCGGAGCCGATTTACGCTGACGAGCCGTGTGATAGCGATGCGAGGCAGGGCCGGAGGGAACGTATTTGGGACGATCAAACATCAATATTCGCCGCGGTTCCAGGTGGAAACGAGCAGTGGGATGCTCGCACCGCGTGCACTGGTTTCAAAGGCAACGTTTGAGCTGGACAAGGAGACGTAGGTTTAGAAAGCAGTGGAATGAAAGCTGACGGGTAGCAGGACGCTGAGAGCGGAATCGACGATGCAGCTTGGGAACATATTGGGGGATGTGCCCCGGCTAACTTTAACGGCACAGAGGCTTCTGGAACCCACCGTGACCGGTGTAATTAGCTTTACGATGCCCACGTATACCGCTCCCTCGGCACTGGGGGTATCGGTATCATCTACGAATGGCCTGGGGACCACGGTGGAGCTGAGCCCGGCCAAGCTTCAGGTAAGAGATTGATGGGTGGATCGGTCTGATGGTGTGCAGGTGAGCGCCGAGTATGGGGTGCGGATCGGCGGAAAGCACGGGGTGCTGGTGACAGCCAGCGCTGCGGCGGGGATGCAACAAGGGGGAGTGAGTGGGATTGATTTGGGGGAACAAGACTAACTGGGACAGCTTGGAATGATGGTGGAAGTGAACGGAACGACGAGGATCGCCGAAGCCACGAGCGTGCGAGTTGGGGTGGCTGCAGCACTGCCTGGGGGAATTTCGCTGAAAATGCAGTATGTGAACGGGGGGATTTTCAAATGCTGATGATTGGCAGGTTGAACCGGCTTGGGCAGCGGATTATCATTCCGGTGCAAGTGTCGGGGGAGTTTGATATCAACTTGGCGTTGTACACGGCGGTGATCCCATCGATTGCGGTGTTCCTTGGGCACCGGTATATTTTGAAGCCGCAACGCGAAAGACGTGCGCGGGGGTGGGTAATTTGGCGGGATGTGGCTCGATCGATAATAAGGTTTGCAGACGTCTCGAGGCGCTGCGGGAGCGACAGGCAGAGGTGGTGGCAGAGGAGAAGCAGGCTGCGGCGGACTATATGGAGAGCGCACACGAGCAGGTGGCGCGGAAGCGTGCGAGGGAGACGGCGCTGGATGGTGAGAGCGAGGCCTTGTCGGCGCGGCTGACGAAGCAGGTTTGGTCATCATCGAGGGGCGGTACGGAAATCCCAGAGTTGCGGGAAATGCGCAGGTCATCGATGTCGCAGACGCGCTGCAGCTGCTGGTGCAGGACAGCCAGCTGATGATCCCGGGGGGCCGGTCCAAGGTGAGGGGTGGTGGGGCCGGGCGCGGCTGACGATGCAGGCGGGGCTGCTTGGCTTCTACGACCCGTGCGTGGGCGAGCGCAAGAGCCTGTGGGTGCGGTATACCTTCCGGGGGCGCGTGCACGAGGCGACGTTCGGGGACCGGGGCGCGGTGTCGGTGCCGCTGCGAGGTGAGGCAGCATATGCATGGCCCAGCTGACAGCGTCCAGGACACATGGTGGCGCAATGACGCGTGCCTGCGGGTAGTGCCGAGTGCGGGGAAAAGTCTACACGGCCGACTGGGACGATCGGCCATTTGGCAGGAAGGAAGAAGGAGAATTAGCTTTGCGTTATGTAACATCCCACTATGGCTAGCCCACCCGCTCGGGTGATGTGAATTTTGCGTGTGGTATATAGAGAGGGGAGCGAGCCTCCCCCGTCAGAACCATGCAGGCCCAGCAGGCAACATGCACAAATGTGCACATCCGCACGACCGCCGATGCGCACCGCATCTTCTACGCCACGCTCAGAGGCATCTACGCCCCCATCACCCGCCGCCTCGACATTGAGGAGCGCCGACTCGTCAAGCCCGGCGCCTGCTTTGTCTGGGAGGAGCGCGGCCCCGACGCAGAGGCCACCGGCATGGGCATGTGAGCGCACTGATTTCTTGTTGACTCGGCTGACCCCCGTAGTGAGCGGTAGGTCGCCCACCTCGCATCTTCCTCGCTGACTCTCCCAGGTGGACCGACGGGCTGCGGTGGGGCCCCAGCCGAGTGCGCGACGTGAGTCATGTTACTTGTTACCAGTTGCTAGACATGTCTCCAGGACTTTCTCTTCTACCACCAGCGCGACACCGAGGCCGACGACGAGGAGCGTGCCGAGGGCGGCGAGGGCGGCCGTGCCCCTCCTGCCAAGTGGCTCAAGAAGTTTGCCCGCAGGTGCGTCCCCCACCCCCATTCTGCCCCGCTAATGATATCAGCAGGAGGAAAGCCGACATTCCCCACCCCGTCTCGCCCCGTCCCGCGCCCCCCATCGACCGCACCGCCGACCGCGAGAACGACCGGCTGATCAAGCAGACCTACAGCGTCTATGCCACCATCCCCGGCAGCGGTCGCCAGCAGCGCAAATGGCACATCAGTCCGTATTTTCTTCTATTTTATTGCCCTGTCTTATGTTATTCCAGCCGCCTACTTTACCCAGGGCACCATCGAGTTTCTGCGCACCGTCGACCAGATCCCAGAGCTCGCCAACGTCCATCCCCCGCCCGGCACATACCGCAGTGCACGGGCCACCGGCAGCAAGAGGAACCACGACCACTTGCTCGACACCCGCCAGTGGCCCTACATGCCCCCCTGCGACTACTCCCCAGAGCCCCTCCGCCAGCTCCCACACCCCCTCTCCCCCGTCCAGCCCTCGGTCCGCTCCAGCATGTCCCCCTTTGCCCGCAATCTCCCCCTCCCCCTCCCCGTCCAGTCCGGCCCCGCCTCGAGCGCAGCCATGAAGGACGTCTTTCTCCCCCCCCTCAGCGTCTCCCCCTATCCCTATGCCCGACGAGACGCTACAGACGACAAGCAGCTCGACGCCCTCTTGCGACGATTCATGATCCCAGGCACTCAGCCCAGCCCAGGCCCAATTCAGCAATGACCCACGCCGGTACCGCTCTCTAGACGAGCCCGTGATGGACAATTTTGACGAATCAAAATGCGATGGGCTCTGAGCAGGATTCGGACTTTGCCTCTTCCTTCTTTCAGCCCCTTTCCCTTGTCCCTCCTTCTGTTTATTCCTCTATCTTGCTTTCCTGCTGTTCTATCATTCTGTCCGCGGTTCCTGTCCTTGTACAACATATATCAAATGTACCTCTTATCCAAGGGTTTTGAGTGTGTACCCCCCGCGTTATTCCCTCACTGAATTCCGACCTTGGTTGCCGGTTCTCTCTCATTTCTCGCGTGCGCAAGATCTACATCCCTGAGCGCCACAATCCTCTCTGCGAGAAGGCTAAGCCGCGCTTTCCTGTGAGCTGTGCGACACGAGGGCCCAGACTCGCTCCAACTTTGACTGCCATTCTCCTATATTCACACCCTAACCAGATCAATCCCATCTCCCGACACGAGGGCACCATACCAGTCCTTTTCCATAGCCGTCCCATCTCCTGCTATCGTCGCGGTCGTTGCCGGCCGGCGAGTCAATAGCCTTTATGATCCTGTTCAATTTCACTCTGATACCCCAGAGTCCCAGATTGCGTTTAGGTATTCAGTCCGCAGCGACGTTTTCCGCAACGCACCCTTGGCTCCCCTTTACATCTCTCGACCCAGAACGGACGTGCACCGCGTGATTCCGTCTCCAGATCAACGTCCCACCCTCGGTCGCTTCATGGGTACGTGCTCCAGAACCGCATGACAACCTGATCCCACCCAACCCAACCCAACTCAATCTCAATCTCCAGTCTCGAGGATAATCGACCCTCACGTTAAGCGTTTGAGTTTGGGTTTGGGTTTGGGTTTGAGTTTGGTCGTGTGTGCTTCGTTCTTCCTTTCCCTTGTACCCCTCCCTCCCGGATGAGGGCCTCGCCGTGCCGCCCCTCGAGTGGTAGTTGCTGGGTTACGTTGTTGTTGTCGTGCGCGCGCGACGCGATACTCTACACCAAGGGATTGACCGAGGCTTTCACGCAAGCGCGAGTACGGGTAGACTTCGGTACTACCAATAACTCGCCGCCGACCCACCAACCACATGCGCTGGCGAAACAACCCGCCATTCGAGCGAGCGCGAGTCTAAATGCGGGGCAACACACACACACACACACACACGCACACACACACACACAAGTGGAGTGGGATCATTTCATTTCATCATCACGAGTGTGTGCGCCATGTGCATTAAAAAAATGAATGAATGAATGAATGAATGAATGAACGAAAAAAAGTTAAAAAGTGACTTTGATTGGTATTTAATATTGATACGCATACTCACCCGGGTCACGAGGTATCAGGCTGAACGTAACGTGCTAATTGGGCCAAGATTCTGCGCTTCGTTTTTTTCTTTTCTTTTCTTTTTTGCTTTGCTGGCTTTTTGTTCTTCTTCTGGGCTGGCGAGCTAGCTACTACCAGATAGGAATTCGAACGAGGGGCGTATCATATGCATGTCACGAGACAAAGACGGCCCGCCCAGTATAGTTCCAATCCCGACAACACGTGATGGACACGTAATAGTGTAAACTCGACCAGAAGAGAAGAAGCATAGGCCTCGTCATTTCGGTTGCGTCAAAAAAGGGCACCCAGAAAAAGTAGCTGTCTCGACGAAATAAACAGAAAAGGTTCCCAGAGATCTATTTCCAGGAATGCACGAGGGTACAATCGGGTGGTGGCGGTTTCCTCCGGCGGTGATAATCGATATCGTGGCAAGCCCACACAAAGAAAAAAAGTCCCTCATTGAACAAGGAATTTTGTTTTGTTTCTGGAACGTTAACGCGGCAAAAGTTGAGTGGTTGATCCTAACCCGGACATGCACCCAATGAAAACATTTGCCGATCGTCCTTGAAACTTGGATCCTGTATCCTGTATCCACATTTTACATACCATATCTGGCTACTATACCCCATGAGGGATTTAATTGGGTGAGAGAATGCGGGGTCGGTGGCTGGAAGAGGCTGAAATTCTCGTATTCAGCGTGTGATTAACGGAGAATCTGAACCTGTCGTCCACGTCAGGTTGGTGACCGTCGAGGATCACTCGATGAGGTGGTCAAAAAGATCCCCACGGAAAGAGGTTTTGTAGGATGAGATTGGTGGAGCGGCATATCTTCGGCGGTTCTCCCGTACGATAACCAAGCCACTCTATGATTCAAGGAAGAGTCGACAGGTACGCCAACAGGGGAGGAGATCGTCGGAGAATATTCGGCCAAGGGTGACGCTCTTCCGAGACACGCCTCTAGGGATAGATACTGATTGCGCTACGCACTGGCAGTTTTGCAGCTACGTATGCTCTTTAGTGCGCTTTCTTCCAATCTTTGGTATCGTGGATTGGACACTTGATGACCTCGGATATTCTTTCTTGCCGATCCAATGTATGGGGACATAATTGTCTACTCGACGTCGCAATGTTCCGATGTCGCGTGCGGCGGACAAGCTGTACGGTCCGAGGCGCAACGCCCCTGATATCACGTCCGTGTATGTCCTAAATCCGAACCATCGCAATTCAGATTATGCGACAGAAGGAGCGGACGAATTCCGTGCACATGTTGGGTTTCATATGACCCTTGTCGGTACCCAGTGTACCACACAACAATTCAATAAAACATGTCAAAGCATGAATCCTCTTCCGTTTAGATGACGGTGATGGACAAGATTAGACTTTACGCTCAATTTGGTCTAGTTCAGGCTCCCGATTAGCTTTTCAGCTGGGATCAAATTCAATTCTCGGGAAATTTGAACAATTCAGATCTCAAACAAGATGCAACAAAGCTTAACGGCAGGACCTCGTCATCCACTTGTGCAGTGCCATGGCGTTGAAGACAAGTGGCCTGAGATAAATCGTATAAAAATCAAGTAAATTTAACCGTCGTCGGCGGTGTTGGGTGGTGAGTGCCTGACTTCGACCCTATCTTTTCGGTTACAGACTGACTATCTTTTGGCGAACGAGGACACACGTTTGTGGCTCTCACTCGCATCGGATCGAAATTTTCATTTGGGGTGGATGCGTAGTTCCGAGTAAGCCGTGCAGTAGGAGATTTGCTGACTTTTTTGAATGTCCGTCACCCTCTACCCAACTTTATCACACGGCAACCGCCAGGTAGGCATCCGAGTTTTGAACCTACTGATAGATCCTCAGTGCGTCTTTCTACACCTTTAATTCGTTACACTATGGTCCATCGCTCCCTCCCATCTTAATATTCCCTAACTCATTCCATGCACGCCTTCGGCGCCCATCCCAGGTAAGCCACTTGTTACTGAAGCATACAACTATAGCAAGTCTCCGGTCCAACACCCGCCGAACAACGGCTTGATTTCAGTACAAGAGCCCTGGACGCACGTTTTATTACCCAGCGGCTCGCCACGCCATGTATCGCGTTTATGTTTTGTGCCGTTTATCAGGGTTTGTGACAAGTCTGGCCGGCGCTCTGGCGGATATACTTGGGCCGGCCGTATATTGCCCGCCGACATCCCTGCATCCCTCGAATTATGGGGGATGGCCTTTGGACACCCTAATCTCTAGATAGCATTTAGAAAATGCGCGCCTATAAACTCGGCACTTGGAGTCTGGCCAATATGGTACAAAATGGAACTTTGACTATGGATACACAAAAGTTATTCCAAGAACTTGTGCGCGGTATCACAGACTACTTGGGCGCCTCTGCGGTCGACTCTTTTGGACATACCTCAAACATGAGGTCGGTGCGCATAGTGATTTTAAGTCCCTTCTTGACCTCCTCCCCACTGTGCAACATCCCTTGCTGTTCAAAAATCAAGGCCCTCCCCACTCTTGGTTCCACATCTATAAACGGTCGAAGTTTCTCACGTCGGCCTTTGCCCTTTTCCGGCCCACCGGCCCCTCCTGACCTCCAAAATCGAGTGGCACCCCCCTGAAGCTCCCCGGCTGAACCATTAAGGTAAAGTTGCAAGGTATAATATGAAACTCGCTTTCCGTCCGGGGTAGCGTATGTACCGTCGCAATGGTTACGGAAGAATTGGCCTTGCGTATTATTGACGCTCAACAAGTGCGCATATATGGATATAATTGTTACTCACCGGGTCCGTACTTCAAGAACCTCAGCCGCTCGTTGAGAGCGACAAACTGTGCGGTAAGATCATTGCTCCCCTTTTTGCGACTTTTGTGCAGCGGCGAGCCTTTTATATACTGGATTTCCCCGAGGTAAGGTTTCAGACGTTCGAAAATTTCGTTTGCCATATCATGGTCGTCGTATATAATACGACTAGAGTTGCGGTAGGTAGTATCGACAACCTATAAAGATGTAGACATCGTTAGTTGCGGCGATGTCTGAAACCAGTGGAAAACGCGAACCTGTCCTTGGGGGCCCGGTCCCACGTTGATTGCGGCCGCATCCCAATCTTTTGATGCTTCGGCGGTCGCAACATATCGAGCACAGTCCTCAGGAGTGAATAGGTTATCGATCACCATCGCGAATCTAACACGGGAAGTGTTAGAGCATTTGATGGTCAGAAAAAAATGCACCTACTTGTCTTGGTACCCGGGTAGCCCCAGCTTGCCAAAGTCAAGTCGATGAACTATGATAGGAGGTGGCGCATCAGAGTTTTTTGAGTCGCGTGGGGGCGGTTCAGGAATAAGTGGATCTTGACTAAACACGCTGTGCAGCATGGAACGGGTCTGTCGACGAGCCATTTCTGCCAACTATTCAAGGTGTTTGAGGGAGAGTGGAGAATTGATTGCTTGCTGTTTTATAACACGTGGTGGCGCTAAACTGGAGTCCGAGTCAGGTAGTTGCACAGCATAGAGCCGGGGAGAATTATCCTCGAAAACAACGTTAACATGTGCGGTGCTTCGGCATCGGGCTTGGTTTTCCTTAATAGTTCCGTCATTGGGGCTGTGTTGTCATTTCAGTTATACAGTAAACGCTGAAGAGAAATGTCGATATAGTACAACTTTGGCTAATGAACTAGATAGAATACAACACACGCACGATCATTCGAAAACAATATCGCCGTTATCGACCATTTGCTCCGACCCTGGGCACACTTCGTACATCAATTCAGCGCGTATGGTCAACTTGATACCCTCCTGAACGTCTTCCCCACTATGCCATAACCCCAATTGTTCGAATACCAATGCTCTCCCAACTCGGGGCGCAACATCGACAAAGTCACGCAGCGGTCTCCCTTCTTTGGCTTTGCGTCTGTCTGGCTGTTCTAGATCGCCAACCCTCCAGAAACGAGTCGCACCCCCCTTCAGATCCTCCAGAGAGCCATTGAGGTAAAGTTGTAAGGTGTAGTATGATATGTATTGGCTGCCTGGTGCTGCATAATTCCCATCGCAATGTTTTCTAAAGTATTGCCCTGTTGTGCCGATGAGAGATAATCCTGTCAGGTGAAATTGGCACTTGCCAGGGCCGTATTTTAGGAATCTAAGCCTCTCGTTGAATTTACACATTTGTGCGGGTGGATCCCTAAGGTACCTAGCACCCTCTGCGTGCTGTGTATGGAGCGGTGATTTATCGAGGCGCTCGATTTCATTCAAGTAGGGTCGAAGACGATCGAACAATTCCTTGGCCAGTATTTCATCATCCAATAGAATTCGATCCGAGTGTCGGTAGCCAGTCTCGACGTACTAGCGTCGGAGGGGTTAGCCATTATAAGAGTGTTCAGAAGCATGACTAACAGGTTGTTCGGCACCTCTGCCACTGAGTGAAGCAGCCTCCCATTGCTTTGATGCCTCGGCGATCGAAATGTATCGCTCACAATCCTCAGGGGTGAATAGGTTGTCCACGACAAGTGCAAACCTGGCAAGCGCGGGAGTAAAGGTTAAATCTGATTGAATCCGATGATCTCAATGCCTACTTGTTTCGATACTCGGGTAATCCAAGTTTAGCGAAGTCTAGACGGTGCGCGGTGATGGGAGGCGTCGAGTTGCCTGCCTCGGCCACGGGCGGTTCGGGTATGAGCAATAATTCTTCTGAAATGATGTCGGTCATTTTGGGGAAATGGTTGGAAGACACTTATCGCGAACGATTTCAAGGGATTTAGCTTGTATATTGGATCTGCACTTTCAGTCAACTACACCGTGTCGATCCCCGAGGACACCGAGACAATTGACTCAAATGAGCGCCCAAACTGGTTTTCGGTGACACGTAGAGTTAAGCGTATCGGCTGAGCACAGGTCAGTTCAAGCGTTCCCGTAGGCAATGACACAATGCTCGGGTTAAGTGGCCCGCATAATAAAGTTGTCAAGCGCGCGCCTAGGAGATCGGTGGAAGCTGGTTATGTAACCCGTTATTGGCTACGTGTCATCTGGACCATCGACCACGCGTGTATCGCCTATAGCGACATCCGTCTTGCAACTTATTCGGTCGGCCTGCATCAGCTGGTATAAGCAGCGCCTTGTTCTCCAGAATTCAGTGCACGACGTCGACCGTCCACCTCCATCCACAAGGTGAGTCTACTTGCATACCAAGGGCTTGTGTTGATCGTTGCCCTAGTCTCGGACAAAAATGTCAAACAGAATTAACATCAATCGCCCTGCCCCGGGCCCTTCATATATGCCCGACACCTCGTCGCATCACTCTAGCGCGCATAATTCCCATGACGGCGACGCTGTTGCACAAGTCCGCGCAGCAGCGGGCAAGATCGAAGATATGGTCGACATATACTCCCAGCCTCTCCGCCCACACCTCGCTTCAATTGGTCGCTTCTTGATTGTCGTTACATTCCTCGAGGATGCTCTCAGAATTATGACCCAATGGAGTGATCAAGTCTGGTACTTGCAAAAGTCAGTATCCTAAAATAGCACTAGTCGCGTTTATTGACATTATCTTGGGCTAGACACCGCAGCTTCCCTTGGGGAATCAGCCATTTCTTCCTTCTCTTCAACATTGTCGTAAGCATAATTCAAGATTGATCGACGGCAATGACTAAAAGATTTCCCTAGACGATGCTTATAGGGTCTGGGGCAATCATCGCACGACGCTACTCAGAAGTTGCCGTGGCTGGGTTGTTGGGCGTGGTCCTTATTCAAGGTTTCGGATATGGCCTTATTTTCGACCTCAACTTCTTCCTACGCAACTTGTCCGTCATTGGAGGCTTGATCATGGTATTCAGCGACACAATGCAAAGCTCCAAGAAGCGCTTTGCTGGTCTCCCTTCTCTCAGCGAGAATGACCGCCGCATGTAGTGCGTGTTTTTGTTGATCGCTTACCATGTGGTTAAAGGGCTGATCATCGCGCTTCTCTGTAGCTTCCAGCTCGTGGGCCGTGTACTCCTGATCTTCCTTTTCATCGGGTTTGTGCTCAACGGGGAATGGTCTGTTGCGCGCGCATTTGTGTCGATCTTTGGACTTGCAGCTTGCGGAATGGTTGCGGTTGGCTTTAAAGCCAAGTGGTCTGCTAGCTTCCTTGTGATTCTCCTTAGTGTCTTTAACGTTTTCATCAACAACTGGTGGAGCGTTCACTCTGCGCACCCTCAGCGCGACTTTTTGAAGTATGTTGCCTAGTTACTCTGCCACTGGGCTTGTCGCTAACCAAGTTCAATTCTTTCAGGTACGACTTCTTCCAAACCTTGTCCATTGTTGGTGGTCTTTTGTTACTCGTAAATATGGGTCCTGGTAGGTTTCATTTTTAAATTGAGCAATTCACAGCTTACTGATGTTTCAAAGGTGGAATGTCAATTGATGAAAAGAAGAAAAACTACTAAAATCTGGAATTTGTTCATTGTTTTTGCCTCGACGTGTTCCATAGTAGATAATTGTAGTGATGGGCGGAAAACATATTTCAATTTTTCGCATTCGTCGAACCAAGTTCCATTGCAAATAGGGGGGAATATTGCAAAATAGCGATTACAAGTGGCGACACGAGGGATATAAACAGACATGCAAGTAAGGGTCTCGAAACTACCCATTCACGCGCAAGGCCAGCTCGTTCGCTACTTGTGGATGGTAATATGGTTGCCTATTCTGGCACTAAAGCTAATACGCTATGTACAAGTGTGAGCGGTCGTGAAAATACGCGGGACGCAGTTGACTTACCCGTCCATTGATGTTCATGTACAAGAACTTGGGGATGATTGGAATGCTTTTATGATCTGTTGAGCACGTAAATTTCAGTTTTGAGTATAACTTGGAAAGTTCGCCCATGGTTACAACGCACAGTGGAAGCTAAAAGGCATGATGTGGTGGTGGGCGCAAGGCTGTTGATGCTGCCAAGACAATCTGTATCTCACCGCCACACCCCCACGTGCCTCGAACAATCACAACAAGCGCCCAAATTATTCTCCATCCTCTTTCACGCTACACTTCCTCTGACTCTGTCCAGTATATTACTCTCATATTATACAGACAGGGATTGCCTTCGACTAATATTAGAGATTTATAATCTCGGACCATCCAGACGATGACACTGATTACCAAAGTCCAATGGGAAACAAGACCGTGACCAGCGCACATCAATATCCATTATAGGCAACTCTTCCCACTTATTAGGATTCACAACTCTCACGTCCACGCAGCTTTCTCGGACAAACCGAACGAAGAGATATCTTCCTTCCCTAATGGACATAGTATTCTGGCTTCGCGTTGGCCTATACGGGCCTATACGCTCACAATGGCTGCCACCAAGACTTTTGACATGGTTCATTAAGGTCACGCGCGACAATTTACTCAAATGAACGGAGAAATGGGGTGCCATTTCTTGAAGCTGTGGAAAATAAAACTCGAGAGTCGGGAGTCTGACTGTTCAGCGCTCGAAGCTTCTCTTATCCGATATGCTGTTCTCCTTGCTCGGAGTTGCTGCTGTGGGCGGTATCGCTGCCAATGCGTTGGACGTGGGGGTGGCTAAACTTCCCGTTCTGGGATACAACAGTACGTAGATATCATTAGGTTTCAATACATTCTAACACTGTACTAGCCTGGAATGCATACCAGTGCGATATCAGCGAGGAACTCATCATCGAAACCGCCCAGCTTATGAAAAATCTGGGGCTCCAGGCCGCAGGCTACAATTATGTAAACCTGGACGATTGTTGGTCGCTCAAAAATAGGAGCACATCTGGTCATTTAGTCGCTGGTGAGTTAGCGGCGGCGCACAACAACACATTCAGGTACCCAACTTACTTTCTCAACTATTAGATCCTGTCAAATTCCCTAGCGGCATCAAAAACCTTACTGATACACTTCATAAAATGGGGTTCAAGGCTGGCATCTATAGTGATGCTGGTTGGTTCACATGCGGCGTATGTACCACATGTATGTTTTCTCTTTATGGTTATCCGCTCAACGTTTCTTGGTAGGGATTTCCTGGTTCTTACTCGAACGAGTTAAAGCGAGTCTATCTCCCATCCTCTAAGCTTTGCGTGCCTTGTTACTGATCTCTGCGGCTACATATCAGGGATGCACAAACATTCTCTGATTGGGGTATTGACTATCTGAAGTATGACAACTGCGCCAGTAAGTGAGATGGAAGATTCGTTTGATCGCAAGGGCTTACTGTAATTCCCGTTCAAGTTCCGTACGATAGTATCACCCGGCAAGGCGTGTACGGCCGTGAGTGCATTAAACTTCAAGGTCATATGGGTCCCCTTTGATCGGACAATTTTATTAGGCTATACCCCTATGCGAGACGCACTTCTTGCGGTGGCAAAGAAAGCTAAAAAGGTTCCGATCGTCTTTTCCCTATGCGAGTGGGGTTGGGATCAAGTTTGGTTGTGGGGAAAAGAGGTTGGACAGAGTTGGAGGGTAAGCGAGTCCTAGCTTCTTCAATATTCAATTCACTCATTTATAGCCTTGACCTTTTATAGACTACTGGTGATATTGGTATGTTTTTGAATCTTCACAACAATCAAATCTCCTAAGTTGTTCTCTTTGGCGCAGCCCCGACGTGGGACAGTTTAGCCCATATAATTAATTTGTGAGTTCCGATCTTCGAGGAGCTCATTTCCCTCGACCCTGACATGCTTGCCTAGCAACTCTTTCATTACCTCATCTACAGACTTTTATGGCCGCAATGATCTGGACATGGTTGGTATTAATATATTTAAAATAGTATTTGTATCTGACCCTCGCCGTTTGTCCAATAGCTTCAAATGTTAGTGGGTTTAAGACATCGTGCCGCAAATTTCCAAACTTATTTTCATTTAGTGGTAATGGGCAACTCACTTACGAAGAAAAGAAATCCCACTGGACCGCATGGGCGTTAATGAAGTCACCCTTGTTTATTGGAACCAACGTAAGTTTAGGGCGGTTAATTTTCAGGCTCAACATTCAATACGTGCAATGTATATCCAGCTTTCGGCCATAACGCCCGACACTTTGAGTATTTTGACCAATCGTGAGATTCTTGCAATCAATCAAGACCCAGTTTATGGAGAAAGCATTTCACCTTTCCGTTGGGGAGTTAACGTGCGTGGAATGCGATCGCCTGTATTGATGCGGGCGCTAACTCTTGATGTAGTCCGACTGGTCCTTCAACGCGACCCATCCAGCCGAGTACTGGTCTGGGCGCAGCCAAAATGGAACAGGTGAGACGCCTGTTCTCATGCTTAAGTTAATGTTGCTGAAATGCTGTTGTTTGTAGTAATCATGATGGTGAGTATAGGGTTCTAGATCACAAAGCCAGTTAACCAACACGCTATTACTAGCTCAACTCGCTCAACAAACCGGCTGTTATGTCCTTTAACCTGACAGAGACGCCCTGGCTCCGTGCTGGGCGTCAGTATGCCATCCGGGTGGGTTTGTTCAAGTTCCGAGCGCGCGGGCTCAAAATAACTCGATTATACTAGGATCTTTGGGCGCATACAAACAACGGTACAGCAGTCCGCAGCATCACACGCACCGTACCACCACATGGTGTCATTGCATTACTCCTCAAAGACGCTGGAAATGAGCCTGCAGGGCTCTATCCCGAGTGCAGTGTATGGTGGCAGTGCACGGACAGGAATGGCACGCGTGTTGGAGGCTAAATGCTTTCTAGAACATGAAGATTTCATGTCCAGGATGTATATTCAATGATTGAATACAATGTTAATATTACTTCTCCCTAGCTACCACGGGGTCGAGCCAGGCAACTGTCTTCGCTTTCAGGTCCTCGCTTATTGGCTGAATGGGGCGACGTGATTCTCCCCCATAGCCGAAGTAGTGCACGCACCCGTACTATAGGTATTTGCTTTAGAAAATCATATTCTTCGGCACAAGCTACTGGACTTACCCTCATAGCATGAATGCCACCCTTCAGTTCAAGTTCGCCAGCGAGACTGACTTCCTTTTGGGCTTTCCTGGCTTCCTCCAACTCGCCCTTCTGATACAGATCGAAGACGCGTACGCAAGCTTTGGGTACATCGTTGGCAAGTCCTGTAATCACACCTGAGATTCCAGAACCGGTCAAACCGTGCAAGAGCATTTCCACGAGACCCATGAAGACCGCGAATTCATCTTGTGAATAAAGAGCGGCAAGTCGCGCCGCTTTACCCATGTTTCCGCATGACAGTTTGATCCCAACAATCTTTGGATGCTTAGCGAGTTTCGCGATAAGGTTGAGCTCAAGGTCGATACCATTGGCTAGGGCCCAGTATATTGCATGTTAGCCATCATCACAGGGTTTCCAAACTTGCAGGCCCACCTGCTCCGACACCGGGGAAGTTGTACAAAATGATTGGGATGGGAGACGCGTCTGCAACCTGTGCAATGCATTCAGAGCGGCCCTTATGATCGAACCATTGAGAAGTCTGATACCTCTGTGAAATATGCTTCCAGGGCCGCATCAGTCATTGCACCTTTGAAGTAGCCCGGGGGAATAACCATGGCATAGTTTGCTCCGGCTTGGGCGGCTTCCTTGGTAAGCTCAATTGTCTCCCAAGTGGAGGACACGCCCGTTCCCACGATCAAAGGCAAATTCTGAAATCCGGCGCTGTCAAGCGCTGCGCGGTGCGTTTTGATCACCGCCAATCGTTCAGCCCGGGAGAGATGTGAAGGCTCGCCTAACAAATGATGATTTGTGCCTCAGATCTTGACATTCAGCCCCAGATGGACGCATGGGGTCGCTTACCGGTCGTGCCGTTCGCAACAAGACCCTGCACTCCACCACGAGCTAGTCTTCGAGCCAAATAATTAGGATCCATGCAGGCACATATTTGTGGATGTGCACACGTCTAGACTAACCTTTGCACATGCTTTGTGATTGTTTCATGATCTATCTCTTGATTTTCGCCCTTGAAAAAGCATAGGGTTGGGACGTAGATGCCTAAGATGTCCAAAGCTGGTTATCAGCAAGCTCGGATGTACATATCAAACTTTGACCGTCTACCTGGAGGAGGGCTCGTGCGGGCCATGCCGTTTTTAGTTTTCCAATGCTCAATGAAAGGGATGTTCAAGGTTGTGGGGATATGCGTGAATTTAAAGTCTCAAGGATGAGATACGATCACATGTCTCCGGCCCGTGGCCTCCGATGATGTCCGCGATCGACGTGGTCAGGAATCGACATTTTCTAAGATCCGACTGGAGGCCATCGGTTATTTGTAGCCATGAAATAGACCGTTGACCGGCAGTATATATTTTCTTTTTTGAATTTTTCACAAACATACATGTCAACAAAGTGGAGGGTTATGTGTTCAAGGATTACTTGTTGATGTAATATCCCCAAGGGGAATGTTATCGCGGCCGAGCGGCACGCCCTTGTGATGTGCAGCTGAAGAAGTCAATTAATTGTATATATGCTACAAAATTTAGTGAAATGGTGCGTACGGTGATGGGATCGTAACTTAGGGTAGGCGGAACATAACAATCCCGGCGCGATCTGTGTCGACATCCGCTTTGACGGCCTCAGAATCGTGACTTCTGACTGCGCCGGCAAGTACAAGCTTTAATCCATCCCGAACGACTTGCTTTTTCAATTCTTCACTTGTTCTGGTGCCTTCGGTATGTTTTCCAAGCTCTTCGGGAATCGTTACTCGGTCCCAGTCAATGCATAGGCTCAAATACTCAAAGAGGCAAGTAACTACGCCCTTGAAAGGATCCCCATCTATTCCGCCCTTCTCTCTGCCAATGGTATGTAAATGCTCTAGTGTGAGCGTGTCCCATGCAACAAGAGGAGTACTTCCGTTCGCGGATAGTGCAGGGATCACGAGGGCGGGGCAACCATTGAGAAGATGATAGTTCATGACCGACTCTCCCGGACGCGCAGAGGTTGTCCACAGCCGACGGTGAGGAGAAATCCCGAGCACTACAACTAGAATACGGCGAAGGGTTAGAGTAGGGGTAGGAGATAGTGCGACCGGGGGTGCAGAGGAAGGAACAGGAGGGTCTAATTCCGTGGTAGTAGCCACCACTCCTTTGCCGTTCATCGATGGTTCTGGGACAGGTTTGCCATCAGTGGGGGGAGAAGGACTCGGGGTACTGTGCCAATAAGATGAAATCTTGTGGCTGAGTTCTGAGGCCATCTCAGAGGCTTTGAGCATCGACGACTTGGGAGGTGAGGCTGGGGCGGTAGCGACGTCATCGGAGTGATTATGGGGGCTTTGTTGAGGTTCTAAAGATGCGGGAGCCGGCGGAGGGTCAGCGCATAGTTTGATAACAGATGTACTCTCGATAAGTAGCGTCTCAGCGATTCGGTAGTCACCCGAAAGGAAAGGCCCGTGGCAGAAAATAATGTCGGGTTTCATGGACCTTGGGATAACAGGCCTTCGGCTCGAAGCGAAGAGATATGGGCTGAACCACCCCTGATACTTAGCATCAATGGAGCGTTCTGGAATTTCTCTGTCTTAAACCATACCTTTTCGACACTCAAATAATCTTTTAGGTTTGTGAACAAATCACTATCTTTGTGTACACTGCCGCTTCGGAAAAAGCCGAGGGCAGCATCGGTCATTGTATGCTTGAACTTGAGGGTTATCAATATTGTCTTCACAGACGTTGTTTCTAAGCGAGCCGAGTGAGCGGATAATAGCACTTTTGCGGCTTTGTCCCCAATTAGGTCGTTCGCGACCTAGATTTAGGATGTCACCCCAAAGCTTGAGAGAGCGTCTTAAGGCTTACGGACCTTAGCCCCGACATCGTCTACTACGATTTTCCCGATCTCAACTGCTATTGTATCTCCAAAGGTCGCGACAGCTGTGTGAGCAATTGGGGCTGCAATAGCGGCGGTCCCCCCCTAATACATCACCAAATAAGGATGTGTATACAGAAGCTTGACGGTGATTTACATACCGTTGCGGCGATCACAGTGTGGATCTACTCCTATTCTCAATATACGGCTCTCGGGTAATAATACAGGTCAAGACCCACCACAAGGTCTCGGAATCTGATGCACGGTAGAAGTAACGGTGAGGAATCCCCCCACTACCATTTTCTTGGTCAGGCGCATTCGATACTATACTCAAAGGAACGTACGGGGGATAAACAAATAACCGACGTGCTCGTGGCTTTCAAAGTCTCATATGACGACAGTACCACCCTACCGGGCAGACTCTAATCAAACGCTCGCGATTGGTATGCTTCAAGAGGGATGGAAGATAGTCAACAAACGCACCCCAACCAGCTTCCTGACAACCCACGGTGCCTCGTCCTCTTTCTCGGCGTCGGAAAGAGTCGAGGGATTGATTGGTTGTAAAGCAGTCTCTGTCATGCGTAGCTCGATAACGCTGGTGCGGTTAATATTCTATGGTTATTTTGTGGTGATCCTGGAAGTGCAGGTTGGTTTTAGGGTGCTAGCACTGTGAAGTGCAGCTAAATATGACGCACGCGTGGCGCATGGTTGGGCTAAATTTAGGTCTCCACAACAACGACCGTTACAAATTCGCGGCAAATAAAACAAGCAACTTTCGAACAGATATTAGTGCATTGATGTATCTATATAATGTACGCACAAAAAAAACCTAACATAAAATTTGTACCCCGTTCCGGTAAGGAGAAATCACCTCATGGCAACAAAAATTCCAGCGACGGAAGATTCATGCGAGTTGCACTCCAGCTGAACGGGAGCGTTTTTTCTTGGACAAGCAGTAGGCCCTCGCCTAATTGGCGTTCGTGCAAGGGGACAATAAAGCGAGTCCGGAAATGAGTAAGATTTTACCGGATGCAAAGTGCTACAAATTTATCTGGCAAGGCACGGACCGGCGCGGGTAAGTTCGGAATCAAACTGGGTTACATTGTGTGGTTATATGCTAGTGGCATTGGCTATAGTAGGAGGGGGTGGGTGCGAAACAAGGGTGCGAAAGTTATATTTTCATGTCCAGAATGATTGAAAGGCATAGAAAAAGCTTGGTGGAATATTTACGACGAATTGGACGAAATGTGGGGAAGATTCAAAGGAGAGGGCTGAACTTATAGTTCGGGACATATGTTATACATGCCAAGTAATTACAAAAATATCCTTGTTGCCTCCGCTAACGAGCCCCAGGGCCGGCCTGTAGTGGTCGTTGGAATGGGATAGTAGGCTGTGTTGCTTGTGAATAGTCGGGTGGCAAGAGCCCATACTCATCCACACCGCTAACGCGGTCTCTCCCGAGAGGGCCCATATCCATTGCCCTTCCCGGGATGAATATTCGAGCAGCGATCTCCTCGGACGAGAAAGGCTGCGATTCTGGTAAGGCTCTTTGTCTATTTGGTTGGGTCATTTTCTCAGCAAGGCGGGTTTCGTTAGACAATCGATCGACATATGTCCCGTCACTGGGTTCGCGCCATGAATATGTAGTGCTAGATGCCATCGAAGCTGTGACTGCGTTCCCACCAAACGGAGCATTTACATGCGTAGGAGATGAAAGGGAGAAGCGGTTGGACCGGGTGGCACTTTCAGGCACCTCGAGGCGAGGAAAAGTATCAAGGCGACGTAGGACAGGATCGGCAAATGGGTTTTCTGTAGGCGGCCCTGGTTGTGAGGTATGATGAGGAACAACCACCAGCTGTTTCTTGCCGTTGATAATAGTCCATACTTGACGAATGTTCTCTACGTTCGCGAGTGGGCTGTTTGGGGTGGAGCTGGGTCTAGGGGCATCTTGTCCCAGAAGATCCAAGGTGGCTGAACCAGGAGGGTCTTCTAGATCTGGCTGGGAGGGTTTGTCTAGAACGCTGGCCGGGCTAGCAAATTGGACAGGGCGCCGGCGGTAGCGAAGGAAGAGCCAAACAACGATAGGAGCATTTATGAGGAATAGAGCTGTAAGGGTTACTGCGAGTATCATGTGGAGTCTACCTGGGTGTGTACCATGTCCTCTGGCACAGCAGGTTAGATAAATTTCATAGACAAGAATATTACACTAACCCTTTGCTAGTAACGACAATAGTGGTATACACCACCCTTTTGAGCAAAGCGAGTTAGTTGGGGGAAGTACAAACCAATGCCTCACGTACACCGAGGAGAAAACGTCTGATGGCTTAAGTGTGACTAAATGACCATCAGAGGTACCAACCATGCTCTGGGTCACGGTCACCGGAACAAGTGAGGAGATCGTCGTGGGTTCACCATCGTTGGGAATTGTGGGAGTGGAGGAAATGGTAGGCATTGCGGCATCTCCATCTAAACCAAGGGGCAATGAGCTGGAACCGAGGGCTGCGTCAAGTTCTTACTGGATATCAAGAACGTTGTGCTAACGGGAATGACCTATCCGTATATAATTAACTTAGCACAACAAGCTGGCGAGAAATTTTAAAAAGCCAGCTAACCTTATCTTTGTCTGCCTGCAGGACCCAATAATAGATACTAGTGCCAGACATGTTGAGTTATGAAATAAGCGGAAGGTAAGTGAACGCACCCAGGCCAGCACCCAGGGGGTAGGGTGAACTCGAGAGAATGATTATCATTTGAGGAAACTGTGAATTATATAGTTATAGCTTTTATTCGCAGCTACTTAAACAAAACTCGTACTATGCGTCGCAACATTCATCGACCAATCCACGGGCCATGAGCTGTCTACTTCTACCCCCACAGTCCCGATATCATGAGGTTGAACGAGAGTGATATCATACCAGTCAGGATCTGAGTTAGACGAGTCCCAAGTGATGGTGTGTGTCGAATTTCCAACCCAGCCAGCGAACGAATTAGTGAAATTAAAAGCGGAAACGACAGATACCCAGGTTAGACAGAGTAGAATGTTGAAGGTAAAGATAGGGGGCGACGTGCCAAGCATGATGGCGGGGGGAAGGAATGGCCAACGCAAAACAAAACGACTATGAATGGGCTACGCTGAGCTCATGGCTTTGACAACGCAGGGTTTCCAGCCTCGCATCCTACAGCCGCAATCGAATTTGCGCGCAATCAGGGGCAACGACTGAACAGCAGGATACTTGTAAATTAGCGTATAAATAAGCATAAATGTTGGTGGAATGGAAATGAATCAACTATACTCGGTAGATATTCTGAATGATCCTCGATTCCATTGAATGGTGGAGAGGGTTGCGCCCCCATATTTGGCAGAAGGACGCGCGCTCACTCATTTGAAATTTCTGCCTGTCCAAACGTTCCATCTCAATTTCAAAGGTTCGTAAGCGGAGGATGTTGATAATAGAACAAATGTTGAAACGTCTCACTCTTCCAGCAACATGTCTGGTATAAGGTCAACGAATTAACTTCTAATTGTAATATATACCGTATATAAATATTTAGTATGTGCGGAGACGAAAAGGAGTGAAGTTGAGCAAGGGCGCGGGAGAAATAAAACGGTGGGAGGAGCTTTGCACAGGCGCGAAGGAATTACAGGGAAAAACTTAAAATAAGATGCTAATGTGGAACTACAAGAGCGCCATACTGTGTGCATTTGGCCGCAGAGGGGGAGCATGTCACAATCGAGTCGTTGGGTGGTGGAGTGGCGGGCCCGCCTCAAGCTTGAATGGAATAAGTGTGCCAGACCGAATCATGGCTCGAAACCGTGGTGCATTATCCCAGATCTTGGCTTTCTTGCCATCGGGCCAAATTCGGTGGAGCGTGGACTGGCACCAGCCGGCAACATTGTTCACTTCGGGTTTTGTCCATAACGCGGATATCGCAGATCTATTTTCATATTTCTCGACGAGAGGCATATCCAACAAACCGCCAATAAGCGCATGCATGCGCTCGGAAACAATCGCCTCGCCATAATCCATAGGGTCGAAGTCTTTGCTCTATAATCAAGTCAGAAATTATACAGACATATAATCATAATAAAATCAACTCACATAACCCGGAATGCCCATCAACTCTCGAGCAAGCCACAAGGCTGCAACACCAGCAGCGCAAGGGAGAGTCGTCACGAGGTATTCGATGGTAAGTGAAACATCGCAAAGGAACCTTGCAATGAATGCGACTTCTGCGGTGACTGCAAAACCCGGTAATCCAAGGCGCATTCCGATGAGTGCACTTGTGTGAGAAAAGTTATGGTCCAATACTTGATGAAGCGTCCATTCGGCCTGAATGATGTCAGTTCGTATAATCTCCTTTGGTAGATTCAGAAACGAATGCTCATGGAAATGTCCAAGGAGCTGATCCAGTGTGAAAACCCGAACACTCCCTTCATACTTCCAAGCTGACCAGTAACATGCGAGAGCCATCGAGTACCAGTCAATGCCTCGGATTGGTTGGGAGCATTTGCCTAGGTAACGGTCGAACATATTAACAGCCAGGTAGAATATGTTCGACGGGAGATTAAAGTAATAGTCGATTTGGGCGATCCAGTTTACGAAGCGAAGTCGATCAACCCAACAGTCGAATTGGATCGGAAGTGGGGCGCAATTTGGCTACATAGGATTAGGACCAGATATGCCGCCAAACAAGGGATAAGCTCACCTCTATGCGCTTAACAAGCTCAATGACAGTTTGGCTGTACTCCCCGGGAAGTTTAGGATTATCCTCCACAAAGCCGTCCGGTTGAAGTTTAACAACAGAGTTGCAGAGAGGTGGCTCATTGACGCTCTCAACGTTGGTTCGGGAGATAGGATTCTTATCAATCTTATCCGCTGTTTCAGCATATTTTAACGCATTCAACATACTCCCTTGGAAGTTCGACTTCCGCTGCTGAACTTCAGCGTTCTTGAGTTCATGAAAACTGCGCATATACGAGCATAAATATCATGATAGGTGTCATCCCTGGACTCACTCGTGAACTTGTTCTGTACCCGCAGAACCTTTTGTTCCCAAAGACGTATACTTCCTAATGTTAAGGAGATGAGAGGTGGACTGACCGCGCCCCTTAGATCCACCACCTGGGGTACCTTCGGGGGGGAACGGAGGGTGTGCAGCTGCTGTGTTGAAAGGGCGAACACGAAGAAACGGAACAGGGCCCAACTGATTTTTGGAAATCGATCGAGCTGGGATGTCGGCGTACTCGACGTAGGCAAGCATGGCCAGGGTTTCATCCCACCAACGAAACCAAGAATCGCAATGGCAGCCAGCATATCCACAAGCACATTCGTTAGAGAATATGCGCCAACAGCTCTGACTGGGTTTATCCCTGTAATCGCCACCTGCAGAGCCATTTCCCTGGTTGACGGTCGGTGCGAGGGATAGGCCGGCGCAGATCTTGTGCGCCACGAAGGGTGGCAACTCGATGGACAGAGTATGCCCGAGCCGTTGTTGTTGCTGATGCTTTGCCGAGGAACCAAACGCCCCTCCTGGCCCTTCGGATTGCAAAGTGGGCAACAACGACTCAGGTGGAGGCTGCTGCCAGTATTGTGTCATGAACCATCGCCTTATTCGATCCTGCTGGTCTGCCTCGGCGTCCTCTTCAAGATTAGTCAAGGCAGTGCCGCTCGTGCCAACATTTTCGAGACAGAGCCTTGCGGCCAACACCTCACTATTGCGCGTGGCGGCAACGATGTTGTCGGAAACCTTCAACCCACCACTAACACCGGCTCCCTTGGCATGGTCTTTAGGTGCCGCACGAAGTTGAGATTTCTTGATAGTCCGCACAAGTTGGTAAACACCAAAAACCCATCTGTTATGCTCCTTCTCCCAAGCCTTGTACGCCTGGTCGTACTTCTCGCGAGCTGCAAAACGTTTGACAACGTGCGCACGCACAGTCGACTTGGGCATATAGTGCCAATTAGCAGGCAAGTTGATGAAGAAATTGGCAGGAATAGGGGGCTTGGGGCGCGGTGGAACTTGAGGCCTAACGGTCGGCTTACTATCAACTACACGGGGAGAGGGAGGTATTGTGACAGGGCGAGCCGAGCTCGGGTCTGCGGAATTCGGGTTGACCGTTCCAAGGTGAAAGCGAGGAGGGGCATTGTTTGCGAGCACGTTCTTGGATGTATCAACGTTGTCAACCGCGGGGGACTAGTTTCTCGATGTTTAGCCAATTTTATTGTTCAGAAGAATATAGCAAGTTACCTTTCCCGCTGAGTTTCCTAGTCGTAAGATTGACGCCATCTAGATTGTCGGATTGAAGCTCTGCCCACAATCAGACGAAATAGAATAATTAAACTGGATATTAATGGCGGAGTGAGTGACTAAGTAAGTGAGGGGTTCGACCTGTTAGCGATGTACCGCCGCCCTAGATATACAAAAGCAGCTCTGAAAACCTAGTTAATTTGTTCAAGTGTTTGGACCATAACACACGTGGGAGGGGCCCAAGTGCCCGATCGGTCGTAGTCGCCAACAATAATAAATTCCGTCACTGCTAAAAACAAAGAAGGATACGACATTGCTCAATAGTGGGAAACATTAGTGACTTGCTCCAGAATCAGTCTCACGCGCCCGCAATAATAAGTCAGCGTCAACATGCAATTACTCCCAAGTTAGTACACGCTAAATCTGTAGCCTGGCTTAGTAAGTTGGTTAGATTGAGTCTAGAGTTCAGCAACGCGCATGAATGCGCAAGAATCTTCGCTGGTTAGATTCAACTAGAAATGCCTTACCTGAATTTTGTGCTGCTGATTAGGCCTGAGTGGTTGACTGGGCGTTTCCTGCTCCTTGGTAGTATTGACCATATTGGCTTGGAGACTGTTGTTGAGTCGCCATCCACTGCTTAAACTGGTCAGACTCGACATCGTAACCATAAGCGGCCCTGCCACAACATGTCAATATCGAGACAAAGAATAAATAGGAGGATCAAATTACCAATAAGCCTTGAATTGCTCCGACTGAGACTGAGCTGACGAAGATGCAGCAGGGGGGGCACCACCAGGAGGGGGAGGGGGCGCCTCGCCACCCGGTGGCGGAGGAGGTGCTTCTCCACCCGGCGGCGGCGGGGGTGGAGGCGGAGCGTCTGGAGGAGGTGCTGGTGCAGCATCATACCCACCCATCTGGTTGAACTACTCAAAGTTAGACAAAGGTAATTAAATATGAAAAATATGAGAAAACCCACATTATAACCGTATTGCCCTTGCTGCAACGAGTGGAGCTCATGTTGTTGATGATAAAGCATTTGCCGGGCCTTTTCATGCTCGGCACGAACCACCTCCAACAAGTCTTCGGTAAGCTCTTTAGCGCGTGTGACCATACCTTCGTCGGGTCCCCTATCAACAATCGCTAGTCAAAACTTGGAACCATAAGAAAAGAGAGGACATACGATATATGGATATGCATGGGCTCCTCAGATTCACGACCCGTCTCATTATCAAGATAGCCAGAACCTTGCCCCTTGATTTGTACACGAGTGCCTGTTTCCTGTTGAATATATTTTACGAACATACCCTACCAAATGGAAACAAATGAGCTAGACCCAGCAGAGAAATGTAGTCAACATACCGTTGGACCAACAACTTTTGCGCGAACATTGAAGTTCCGCAAAGTTTCAAGGCCAACAGGAATTTTTTCTTCGGGCCATTTTTTCTGCACAGCCAAATGCCGATGAGCAACGAATACTTTCACCCGTTGGTTCATCCACTCACCCTCTCACGACCCCGGTCATCTCGCTTCCTATCTTCCAACAAACTCCCCATTTCCGTGTTGATCAACTCATTGACCTTTCCAATCGCCTTGTTCAAACTATCCTGAGTGGCCGCCGAAATATGCAGGTAAAGAGGCGGATCCTTCTCAGTCGCTTTGGACTTGTCCGGATACCAAACACCCTTGGTAGTAACCGAAGCTTCCGTCTCCGAATGAATCTGCAAAATAAAAAAAAAGTTCACCAACGTCAACCCAGAAAATTATTTTTCAAGAATAAAGCGCACCTGCTGTTGAGTCGATCCCTTAGTCAAGAGGTACCGATTCCGCAGGTCGTTGATCTCAATGTCGTGTGTATACGGTCCATCGAATGGGTCCCGCTTGTGTTCACTCGAAGACCCTCCAACGCCAGACCCAAGACCTCCTCCCCCGCCTTCAAACCCAGGCGTACTATACTGCGCAGCGATTTTAGCAGCAATAAGTGCCTATAGCAAGGTTCAAGAAAACAATAAGCCGTTGAACAAACATTTGGGCAAAATCACTTGTTGACTCACGGCGGCAGTGGCGGCCTCGCTCGCTTTCGAGGTTTCTTCCGTTTTTGTTACTTTGGAGGGGAGCTCTCCTCCGCCATCTCCAGATGCTGGCTGGTCCCATTTGCGTTTTCTGTCTGTTGACATGACTGAAGGCCAAAATGTGTAGGGTGGCGGTGGAAGTGTGCAAGACCAAGACCAAACGCGGCATTTGGCGATCTCACGGCGCTAAAGATCCAATTCAAATCATTTCAACTTTTCCGCCGGAACCAACAAGTCATACGAAAAACTGAACAATGGAGTCATGATGTATGAATTAAGTGGAAATTTCCACAAATTAATATAGATACAAGACACAAAAAGATCCGCTGTGTACCATTGCAGACGTGTATAAGAATTGATCAAAGTCCCAAGCAGAAAAAGTCTATGTTCCGTCATAACCAGTCCATTGTATTTGTCCGTGCTAAGAGCACTGCTTTAGAACATCAACCACGCTTGCAATCCAACCAACGCAGATACAAAAGCAGCACCCATGCCAATGCTCAGTCCCTCAGCACCATTCGAAGACGAAGTCGAAGTTGATGAAGCAGCGGAGCCAGTTGCAGTCTTGCTCACGGTGTGGGTGGCCATGCCTGTGGCCGTACCTGTGGCCGAAGAGCCAGCCGCAGAGCTGCTAGTCGATGGATCAGCAGCGGCAGCAGCAACAAGCTCCGGGCTGCTGATCACGGCCCACGGTCCGAGAGCGACGAGGTTGCTCTGATCCACGCCAATATAGTGCAACTCGTTGGCGGGAGACAAGTAAACAAGTGCACCGGGCGAGGCACTGACACGACCCATCAACCCAGCAGGGTTAGAAGCGAAACCAGCCGAGGCAGGAGGACCCGGAAGCACAGTCGTCGTGTTCTTCTCAATGTCGATGACATAAGTGTTGCTAAGGTCGTCAGGAAGGAAAGCAAACTTCCTTTGGGCCTGCAAAATAGGGTTTAGCACAGGCACATAACATGGATTCAAAAACCTACTTGATTGTCACCAGTGAAGAACGACGCAGCCTGGCCATGCTTTTGAGGGAAAGTGCCAGCGTTGTTTCCAGCGGCATAATATTGAATCTCTGGCTGCCAGTAAGCAACTATAAGGAACAAGGGGCGTTAGAAAGACTATTCTCTGAAGAAAAAATCAACATACAGTGAATGACAAAGATGTGCGCCAAGCCAGCATCGCCTCCAATGTTCAGGAAATGAATATGGTTCTGTGCCAGAGCCATGACTGGAGCATAGTTGGAGACGTCAAAGTTGGGTGGGTTTGTGACGCCCCACGCGACAGGCGTAGGGGTTGCCGCCTTGAGGGACCCCATTTCTACCGAGTAGAGATTGCCCTTGGACAAGGCGACTAGAGCACGTATCAGAGTCGAGTAAAGTATACAAAAGTGATTGAAAAAATGGCTTACAAAAGACATTTGTGTCGTGATCGAGAATAGCCACCATGCTCTTGGGGTCCAGCCCATCGGGCGCAGTGGTTTGTTGGGTGGTCCAGGTTTTCGAGGTCGCATCGAAGATGTGAATCGCATTGGGCTGGCTGGCATCGCCGTTGATTACGTAGATGGCATTGAAGTACTCGGCAGTGAAGCACTGAGTGTTTGTACCATCAAAGGGCCTGAACAGAGAAAAAAAATCAGAATTGGATTCAAGTTGGAACTGAAAAGAACTCACGGACGACCTGTGGTCGGCATCACGGTGCCGGTCGGGACTGTATTCACCAAGGCAAGAGTCAGCAAAACATCCCTAGATGAACTAGGGAAAATGGATTCGCCATACCATTTGCCCAGCCCGACTGGGGACCAAAAGCAAAGTCGCGCCCATTAATGCCGAATCCGTAGAGATTGAAGTCCGAATCAAAGGCAGTGCAACTGGTTGCCAGCGCCGGGGTTGCCAGCCAAGCGGCCGCTACTCCAAGAGTCCAAGCGAGGGGAAACATATTGTCTGAGCTCGAAAGTGGATCGAAAGGGGGGTTTGGAACGAGAGCTGATCGTATGCTGATTATAACGAGTGTGTGGTGCGCCGATGACGCAAGGTGTGGTTTTGGGCGAATCCGATGATGAACGGGAAATAATGGCAAGGTCACCTGAACGAGCTCTTATGGGCACGGCTAAGCGCCAGCCACCGGGCAACCCAGGCATCAGGCACTTCTTCCACGAATAGACCACCAGCGGAAAATATTACGTCCACACCGTTTTTTTGTGATGTTGAACAGAATTTCCACTTCACGTCACAAATCGGTGCCCTCAAAATAAATTCCGAGCTTCCTCTCGGCGACCCGCCACTCACTTGCCGGCAACGATCAGGGCCTTTTGTAGTAAAACAAATTTCCAGAATTTACTTTTCATATAACTCCAGCCAACAACCGTATGTTTCAACATTGGAACGACTTCTACGACCGTGATAACCCTGAGGAAAACGGTTCGAAACCGACAACCGTACATTCAGAAGTATGATATTAGGATAGGGAAGCGCTCTTGTTCGCGCAACCATCAAGCAATTATGGTCGCGCATACATGGTAATTGTACGCTAAGATATACGGGATGTTCCAACTCGAATATGCTCGCACTTTACGCTAGCCCAGTTGGTATCTGGGACCAAGGGGAGCGCTAAAACGAAAAGGGGTGCCCACGTGCAGAAACGATTGGGCGCGCGGCGCGCCAAGCCAAGACGGGAGCAAGTGAGGTTGGCAGGCACGGCCTCGAGGAATGGGAGGAACCGTAACATGCAAAAATCAGGGCGGGGTTCGAGGCTCAGCAAACGTTATTCTTATCTGGTTTTCAGTTGACCATCAACTAAACAGGATTACCTTCACCTTTGTTTGTCGGAGAAGAAAATCAGTATTGATCGGGGGCAAGCTTGGCATGGAATAGGATGCGAAACTAGAAAGGGTCCAGGAGGAGGGAGGGAAATCTAAAGGGGTCTTGTCGGTGCGGGGGATTCTCGGCTATTTTTGGCAGCGATGGGCATCGAGGAAGGGTTGCGAACTGGAGGACCATGCGCTAATAGCTTACTGAGCGGCCATGAATACCTAAGTTGTCGACCTTGGTCAATTCGCTAGCCTACCGAGCCCGGGGGCAAAAGATTCACAAAAGCGGAAGCTCCCGTATAACACCACCGACAGCAACGCTGGCGCGAATAAGCAGCAGAACACAGGGAGCAAATGGATGAATGGGACGCTATAGGGGCCACTCATATTAATATTTGCTAGCCCCTCTTTGCTCGACTCAAAGGGTGGGGTCTGAAATGAGGGTGGATTTAAGATTGGGAAGGAGCGCCAGAGCTCAAGGTAGGTAAAGGCGAAAATCTGGTGAATCGATGGTCAAGACCACGATCTTTCAACAACTAACTTTATGAGGGGTTCTATTGGAACGGCGACGGCTCGGTGGCAAGGAACTTTAGTAATTGCAGGTCGCCAATTTGCATTATGTACTATCTATTGTGTGCTACTGTATGTGTAGGGTCTAGTATAGCATGTATATGTTCAAAGTTATCGCAACTGCGCTTTACAGTTTTTTAAATCCGAGAGTGAAGGTTGGACAAGGATACATGTCTCCAGCTCGTCCAATATGGGGAGAATCAGTGGAGGAGCTCGAGAGAGGTGTAGTAGGTCAAGCTATATCAAGAGAGAATATTCTCATGTAGTAGAATTAGTATTCTATATATAGTTCATTTATGGATTACAATTGGTTGAAATCTAGAGCAGTGCTACTGTATGTTGAGTTGAGGTGGCTCTTTGGGAACAACTACTGATTGCACGTGATCTATTTCAGTTTCTTCAACATCAATCCAAGACAGCCATGACAGTGTGCATTTGCTTTTGGTGCATCGGTGTTTGAGGCGAACTGAGCCCGAGAGGCTCCGAGTCATCTCCCGCACTTACTACGGTTGTCTAACTACAATACCCTGCTGGCTGGTGGCAACATACAATATTTAGCTATCGGCTCGTTAAGTTTTAGAAGATTTTGTCATCAACCAGCTGGCTCCTTATAGTTTCTACATTAATAAATAAACTGGATCCACAATGTCTGATCGACGAGTGCAGCAACGAACATCTCGTTCAGATACGGGTGACTCGCCTAGGGTGTTAGAGTTGGGCGCCGCTGCACACATCACGTTTCTAGCATTTGGGGTGAGTTCCCTGTTACCATGGAGTGGTAAGTACTTGCATATGTGGTTGTCTTATAAGTCGTAATAACTAGATGTTATGTCCAGCGGTGGTTCTCGCTCTCCCATTCTTTCTTGGGAGGCTTTCTGAGACGCCATTCCACGATACATTTGCCTCATGGCTTACCTTTCTCCTGAATGGGGCTACGTTACTGTCAATGGGGGTAGCGACTTGGTCGGGTGGCCGGGTAAGATTTTAATTGTTTTTTTTGTCTTGCAGTATTTGATACCAATGTCACATTGAACTAGCTTACAGGCCCATCGGTGTGTGTATTCTCGATGGTGATAATGGTCTTCCTTTTTGGGCTCCTTGCTGTTATACCCTTCTTTGACTTACCTGCTGCCATATTTTTCACCGCGATCATATCTATTAGTGTAGTACTCTCCTCCACCGCAGGATTTCTCCAGACTTTCACAATCGCACTTGCTCCGAAGTATGGTTCCAGCGCCATTACATCTTATATGGCTGGCAGTGCTCTTTGTGCTATTGGTGTTTCCGCCCTCCAAGTCTTCACGGCGTATACTTCAACTGGGGTTGAACGATCGGACCTCGATTCCGCGTCCTGGAGCGCTATGGTATGCTTTGCGACTGCGGCGATGGCCTCAGTCTTAACCCTTATCTCCTTCCATGTTTTGGTGGGAGGCGTTCATGACTTTCGATGCTATGACCACGAGGATTCTGTGAATCAACTGGCATCCGAACGAACTAGGCTCATAACGTCAAACATCGAACCTGCGTCCCGGTCATCACCGAACGTTACCACGCCAAGGAACCATAAGACGCATTTTAGGTGCAATTTTGCTATATTTTACTCCAGTGTCGTCACTTTGGTATGTCTATCTGCAGTATGATTGCGTCGACGAATAAATAAATATCTAACGTTTAATTTAGGCCGTGCTGCCAGCACTCACCACTCTAATAGAGCCGATCGACCCCCGAATAAATCCGCTCATATTCAATGCGTTGCATTTCCTCATGTTCAACATAGCGGATCTATTGGGACGCATCCTCGCTTCTACGCCGATATTTCCTAACGATGATACTGTGTTATTGGTCTACTCTCTCGGGCGCACCATCTTCATCCCTATATTTTTAGTATGCAACGTTCCTGGGCATTGGTTAACTATTATCACCTTAGATGCCATGTACATGCTTATTTTGTTCTTGTTCGGCCTAACGGGCGGGCATAGCACTACTCTAGCGCTAATTTCGGCAGCTGAGAAAGATGATCCTGCGTCGAGTGGGGAAGCCGCCCAAGTAACGCAGTTTTGGATGATGTCTGGGTTCGTAGCGGGTGGCATTGCAAGCTTTGGTGTAATTGCTCTTCTATAGATTTATTCAGTAATCCGTATTATGATTGTAAAACGTGTACATCAATTGAACTTAATAAAAATTATTGTTCGGGAGCTAGGTCTTACTTTCAACAACTCAGGCTCGGGACTAGCTCTGCTAGAAAGATTTATTTATATGTCTTGGGTAATCTTGAGTATAGTCCTGGCCCATTTTTGCGGTGTCGAGTGCCTGCATGAATGATTTATCCAAGGATAAGGCTTGATCAAGATTCCTCCGTTGGCGGAGCGACGTTTGCCGGCAAGTCTGAAACCTTGCCCACGATGTTATAACGCTGAATAAATATATTCATATTACTGATCATGATGGATCGGGGGAACATCAAACTTACTTTGGAAAAGAACGCATACCAATCGTTCAGGACACCTCGCTCTTTCCCCCCCAGCGTGCTCCAATCTGGCACCGCATCTTCTGACTTGAGAGACGACAGTCCGAGCCCTCTCGAACCATCTTTTCCAGCAAAAACGGAGTAGGATCCTCCGGGACCATACACGTCTCGCTGGAGATATTATGATTTTTATTTATTTAGGCAGCTGAAGTAAATCTTACTTTGGGTGTTACATCAAATATTACGCCTGGGATGTTATCTTGGATAAGTTTCACAGACCCCCAAGCTTAGAAACAAACCTTTGATGGCCACATAGACGGGCTTATTAGGATCTTGCCCGTCATAAGTCGACAACTAATATTCCCATTAGCAATAAATTAGCAGGAATGGTACGATAGTAGTATACCTCAGCAAGGGTGTAAGGATCATCCTTGGGTGGCTGCAATTGTCTATCAGGAGTCGCAAAGGGAGTTTTCTTCGTTCCCGCTGATGATCCACTAGGAGTTGTCTGGCTCGACGTTAGACGACGCGAAACCAACCAGTACGATGGTAGAACGATTGCAACTGCAGCAATCGCAATTGACGTGGCAGAGTAATTAGAAAAATAACCTGGAGACATTAGCTAGATTTGTTGTCGTCGATCATATCGATCATTCAAACTGGCGCCGAGCGGTTGTAAATTTACCATCCAAAAGTCCAAGTTGCGATAAGCTGAATTTCAGACACGGCACTCTTGGACCAAAACTAATTCTTAAACGGTGACATATAATATATGCTATCTACCCCAGCTCGCTTCTTGCTCATGACCGTGATTCCATCCTCTAGGCATCTTTCCATTAGTTAGGTTTACTGTAATACTAAGTAAACCTATTATGAGTCTGAGGGGTGGTTGAGTGGAAGATCGTGGAATAAACTCGAAGAAATAAATTAATTTACATGGCTACCCGGCCATGACAGCTGATAGCGCTGCTAGGCAAAGATGAGGCCCCAGATCTGAACTCCCCCATTTGGGGCAATGTCTGTGTTACGTAAGTACGCCAAGGCCTTCCAAGCTATCTCCTATCTCGGGCATGACAGCTCCTCATTGACCTCCTTTGCATGCACACGCGCAGTATGAACCACGTGCTTCAAGCCACAGTTAGGAACAAATAAACGACCCAATCGATATATGGAGTTCTTGGGCGGGCGCATACATGCACCCATTTCCATCGAAACTTGCTCGCTTGCAGGGGTTCCTAAACCTTGTATCAAACGTGCACAGTTCCTCTCCTTAATTTATAAAACGTGCTTTGCTTGGATAATTCTACTGGATCATCTGAACTGGGGATTCTTCCGGGTCAGTTACTTCCTGAAACTGGCGGATCTGACTTTCACCCCTTATCATCTAATCTTACCCCCATCGTGTGACCTTCAATAAGAAGATATTGTTTCTGGAGTTCGACTCCATGCTGAACCCAGCGCGCCATGCGTACACCTTTATTCTTCGAACACTCTCGCCGTGATAATGCATACCAGTATGGTACACTACGGTGAACGTGCTCATCGCTCGCCGTCTTCAGCCGGGCATCTTGCATTAATGAATGTAAACCAACTGGTTTTGCTATCTCGCGACATAAACATATATCGATATGCTCTCGCATTTGCCTAAATTGGCGTCTTCTTGGTCCACCTGTCGGCAAACTTATGCGTTCGCTATAGCGGAATGCATGCTTCGCTTCGCTCGATTCGTAACGCCGCACGTCACGGCGGGCGGATATGTTCGACCGAAGGTTTTATAAAATGCAAAGCTAGTGACATTGAATAGAGCATTCAGCCCCTTCATCGCGCGGTCCTTGCCCCAATACGATGTTGTTCAAGCCTATCACACTCGCGTTTCTCCCGCTTGGCCTTGTGTTGGCTGCTCCGATTGATTGGGATAATAAGCGCGCTCTTCCAACTCCTGTTAGCGTCGCAACTGCCAAGACATACCTCGCGGCCTTGACAGTTGAAGCGGAGTCTAACTCCCCCGCATAGTGAGTTTTCTTAGTCAAATATTTTATGTAGAGCTAAGCCAAACCCACTTAGCGATCGTGACCTGTTCCCCCACTGGATAACCATTTCTGGAACTTGTAACACGCGCGAAAGTATGTTATAACAACACTTGATTATTCACACCGCTCTTACAAGATTAATCCCCATAGCTGTGTTACAACGCGATGGAACTAACGTTGTCACCAATTCTGCCTGTGCTGCAACCTCGGGCACATGGAAATGTGAGCATCCAGTTGTCGCTTAATTGTCTATCTCGCTGACCCCGATCACAATAGCCGTTTATGATGGAGCTACATGGACCGCCGCATCCGACTTGGACATCGATCATGTTGTCCCCCTGAAAGAGGCATGGGTTTCCGGCGCGCGTAGTTGGACAACTGCACGTCGTCAATCGTTTGCGAATGACTTGACCCGTCCTCAACTTATCGCCGTCACGGTAAGTTTCACAGCCCTTTTATCGCATATTTATGAATAACCTATACCGTGAAGGACAACGTTAATCAAGCCAAGGGTGATAAAGATCCAGCTGAATGGATGCCGCCCCTGGCTTCCTACTGTGAGTATTAAGCTTAAGCCTTGAGTTATCATCTCTTATCTACTTGTTGACCGATACAAAATCGTTAGATTGCACTTATGTCCGGGCTTGGATTACCGTCAAATACTATTATGTGTAGGTGGCCTACCTCATGAAACGATATTTATGACTAATACATCAATCACTAGCCTCAGCATTGACTCTGCGGAGAAGACTGCGCTGACCTCCTACCTCAATAACTGCTAAAAGCTTGATTGCATGCGCTGAGATAGTTCCTAATCTCCCCGAAGTTCGGTTTCGTTACCTATTCAAATTTATATGCGAATGTTCAAAATGTGGTTTGTGCGTGTAAGCATAAGGACACATCTTGGGTATACTGTAAAGATCGCTGTTGGTGATTTAGGGCTGTATTTTGGGTCATGCAACAGCAACACATTAATGACCAACACCAGTGCCGCATGGTGCATTCCCCATGATGCATATGCATATAAGTGCACAATATAGACATTTTGCCCCCATACGTGGTCACTGATATCGCGATTGTCATCCGACGTGGCTAAGGTGGCCGAACCCCTTCGAGTGCCACTCACGGGCTGTCCCTTATTTTCCACGCCTTCTTCATAGCTTTCCCGAGCGGTTATACTCTGTATTGTAGCTCGTTAAACATGCATTTTTTTCTATAAAAAAAAGTACCACTCACGGGCGCATCTTTGAATCAAAGCGCACAGCTGTCCCCTAGTTGCGACCCGATATTATTGACGTCGGATATGCCCTGCTATGGCAACTTTTACTTTTTTAAGGGCGCCTATGGACATCCAGGTGGCGAGGTAATCTAGGAACCAACCCGCCCATACTGGAAGGTGTTGGCACAACCGCTTTCTTGGCAGCTTTTTGCATTGAAATATTAGCGCCGAGTATCGGAGGCAAGGAGAGCCGGCTGACGTTTTCTTCCGCTTCAAAGACGGCGCAACTTGCATTACCAACATTGCTTCACTCCATCGATTTGTTTCGTCGGCGTGGCTGAATGAGTGTCCGGTAATGCATTTCCGGGTCACCAACGTGCGTTGGATATCGATCCTGTGCTGACTCGCGTCCAAGTCAACGCATAGCTGTGGTCGGGGATAGAGCCAAGAACTTGAACTTTCGCTGGGCAGGTCAAGGCTTAGTATAAAATCATGTGTTCTCCATAGCCAGATTTCTAGCCTTCAGGTGCGTTGAATCCGAGTTACATTTTCGCAGCTAAATTTATTAGCCGGAACTCCATTCTGTGACTATACTTGTTTAGCAGAAACCCTCATTTGCGAACATTATGAACTGGAAGTATCTTGTAGCTTCGCTAGCATTCGCCAGTAGTTCTTTGGCATTTCCATTGGACATGATGAATGGTCGTCGGGCGCTCCCGACGCCGGTCAGTGTACAGACGGCGAAGGCTTATCTCGAGGAGCTTGCCGTAGCAGCACCTTCGAACGAACCACCGTAGTAAGTCTGCATATATCACGGTGACCATCTCGGATTAACGTGGCCGCCTATATTGATAGCAAACGCGTCAAATTCCCTCTTTGGAGTCAGATTTCGGGGGCTTGCAATACCCGTGAAAGTATGTTTTGTTTCATATCATCTCGTGCTTCCATTCTCATCCAATTATTTCTACCAGCTGTACTGAAACGTGATGGTCAGGATGTTGTGACGAACGATGCGTGTGCAGCGATTTCTGGAACTTGGTATTGTAAGTTGCGCCTTGAAAGTTAACCGATTCCATTCTCATCAACCCACCTTAGCGGAATATGACGGAGAGACATGGTCCAAAGCAGCTGACGTGGACATTGATCATCTTGTTCCCCTCAAAGAGGCCTGGGTTTCAGGGGCCTACAGCTGGACGACAGCACGCCGCAGGGCATTTGCTAACGATTTGGATCGCCCCCAGCTGATTGCTGTTACTGTGAGCTCTAGTCCTTTGTTACAACTCGGTCCTAGTGGCTAAACAACTTAAAAGGATGATGTCAACCATGACAAAGGCGATAAGGATCCCGCTCGTTGGATGCCACCTCGTACTCCCTATTGTAAGTAGCAATATGTAGTTTTAGCCACAACTCTAATACCGAATTTTAATAGATTGCACGTACATTAGGGCTTGGTAAGTTTATTACAGTATTAAACCCGAGTTAGTTTAATAAGAACACGTATGCTTAGGATTGAAGTTAAACATTTCTATGAGTAAGCTAAAGTTCATTCGCATACATCCGGAGTTCTAACCATGAATAAACAGGCTCACTGTAGATACTGCCGAAAAGGCTGCGCTTACGGATTATATCAACCGTTGTTAAATGACTGGTTGAACCCAATGTACCTTCACAGATCTATCAATAGATATATTTATAATTGAAACACGGCGCGTGACTGGTGCAAGAAACATTTCTCCACTTCGATTGAAAGTTGGGACAAATTTCAGCGCATATCAGAGAATGAACCACTTTCCCGGCGGCTTTTCAGCGTGGTGATACTAATACATTGGCGCTCAGCAGTCGGAGGCAGAGAAGGATGAATAGATATTTCCCTCAAACTTTGCGGACGACACAACTTGCACTACCATTGTTGTTGTAATCCATCGATCAATCTCGTTGAGGCAAAATCTGTGTCCGGTCCTTACAGGCTGCGTGACATCGATCCTGTGCTGACCCGCGTGCTCGAGTCAATACGCAGCCGGGAAAAGAATCAGCTATTGTCTTGTGGTTAGCACAGCAATCGGTATAAAACCATGTGTTTCTTATAGTAGTACCTCTGGCCTCTTGGGTACGTCAAATCCGAGCTACTGTACGCGTATTCATCCGTGGAGTCAGTTTATAGCTCTAAACTCCATTCTCTGATCATACTTATCTAGCAAACTCGTATTCGCTCGTGATCAGTATGAACTTGAAGTATATTGTAGCTTCACTAACATTTGTCGGAATTTCTTTGGGCTTTCCATTGGATTTGATGAATGGTCGTCGAGCGCTTCCAACACCAATCAGTGCGGAAACTGCAAGGGCATACCTGTACGAGCTTGTTGTAGCGGCAACTTCAAACGATCCACCATAGTGAGTCTGAGCGCATCACTTCGTCATATCAATATAATATGACTGCTCGGACTTATAGCAAACGTACCGAATTCCCTCACTGGATTCCGATTTCGGGGGCCTGTGACACGCGTGAAAGCAAGTTTTACCCTGAACTACTTCGAACCCCCATGTTTATCTTTTATAATTATTTATATCAGCTGTATTGAAACGTGATGGCCAAAACGTCGTCACAAACGATGCGTGTACAGCGATTTCTGGAAATTGGTATTGTAAGTTGTACATTATAAACTTTTCGACTCGGCCCTTCTCATCGAGCCCCTTAGCCGAGTATGACGGAGCAACATGGACCAATGCAACCGACCTGGACATTGATCACCTTGTTCCTCTCAAGGAGGCATGGATTTCGGGGGCAAGTAGCTGGACCAGGGCACGCCGCCAGGCATTTGCCAACGACTTGGATCGCCCACAGCTGATTGCTGTTACCGTGAGTTCTGATTCTTCGTTTCAACCCGGTTCTAGTGACTAAAATGGTTCAAGGATAACGTCAACCAGAACAAGGGCGACAAGGATCCCTCTGCTTGGATGCCGCCTCTGATGTCCTACTGTGAGTAGCGACCTATGACACTGACAACCGCTTACAATACTGATATGATCTCAACAGACTGCACGTACATTCGGGCTTGGTAAGCTTGTTTCGACGATCAGATGAAAGTTGAATTGACCATAGCTATATCTTTAGGATTCAAGTCAAGCACTTTTATGAGTAAGCTAGAGCATATTCGTGGATGTCCGAGATTCTAACTATGGGGGATAAATAATAGGCTTACCATAGATGCAGCCGAAAAGAGAGTCCTTACGATGTATATCAACCGATGCTGAATGAGTTAATAAAGTCTTTGTAATCTTCTATATGGATCTATCAATAAATTAGATGTTTTCCAACCGAAACATAGGACATGACTGATGCGAGAACCATTTTGTTCACTTCGATCAAAATTTATGACCAACACATCAGGCAGTCGCGTTACGTAACCACTCTAAGCGCCAACATTGATGTCGCAATGGCCACAGCCAGTGATCGCCGCAGCATCGACATTGACGATGAGCCTGCTCGACGCAGTGGTCTCCCACCGGTGGCAAAATATGTTTGCTTTGGCGCCGTAAGTCCTTCCACAACACAAGTATATATTCATTTGCCCACATGATGCAGTTTGTTCTTTCCGCAGGCCTAGCAGTCCCGTTTTTCTGGGCCAAGTCCGGGGCTGCCATTCCTCGGTCTGGTGCAAACATCTCGAGCGGCTCCGGACCTGCTGTATTGCTTGCCCGGCCATCACATTCTGTCTCTGTGACTGCTGGAGCGGTGTCACAACCTCCACCCAGATTATTGAAAAGTGTTCGACCAAATGGGGAATCTGCATCCCCGGACACTTTGGGAGCCATCAAGCACGCTTTCAAAGCCCTAGGCGCAGCCACCGTGATAGTCGGGGCAACGGCTGGGACGGCGTTCGCGGGTATTACGCTGGGGTTAGGAATAACAACCGTGAGTATCTTGCAAGCGAAATCAATCGCCGGTCGCCCAAGACTTGATTGTAATTAATTATTCGCCGCGCCTCGCAGTTGGGTGAATTCCACACGGTGATGCATTCGCTTGTTCGCAGCTACTTTCCCGAGCTGCACGTGCAGCTGCACAGCGTCTCCGACACGGCCGCGGCCCAGCATCGCATCGAGGTGTGGGAACACGAACGTGTGGAGAAGGCCCTCGAAGATGCGTATTCGCGAGGGGGGTGGCGAGCATGGGTTGTGGAGGCGCGCAAGCAATTGGAAAGAGAACGAGCTGTCGCCCAAAGGGTGGCTGAGACTGGAAGGTGATATTGCTGAAACAGGCGACGTCGGATCCGACGCCACCTTGCATGCGTTTGGTGCGGACCTGTCAGTGGTGACTTGAGCAGGAAACAAGGACCGGTATGGTAAGTGCCTAGCGCTCAGGCTATACGATGATCTGATGCCAGCGCGTCCGGATTATAGCTAAATGTGTATCATTGGTTTGCGATCAGTAGTATTTGTAATCAAATCGTCCAGCTCCCGGAAAATTCGGAGGACTCATTTGTTCGTGCTGCCAGAATGGTATCATGGGCGCTTGAAAAATGAAGGATAAAACATCCACTGTGGACGTCATTTGAGGAGCGTCGTCACTTGCAACTCATGCCTTCTCTGAAGTTCCCCAACGGTGTCTCCCTCTCGTACTTTTCCTACCCGGACTACCTTCCTTCTTCGTCTCGTCCGACAGTGCTATTTTTGTCAGCTTTATTCCAACGAACAGACATACAATACGTGCCCCAACTCCGGGATATTAATCTCACCGGGAGCGATCTGAAGGGCGGGTTTAGGTTTAATTTCGTGGGCATCGATGTTCATGGGCATGGTGATTCAGTTGGACGGGCAAATTGGGATTATGCGGATAATGCCAAGGATGTGGTTGATGCGATGGTGAGCTCTTGAAAGTAATTGGATCCTGGCTTGATATGCGAGCAGGAAACTCTGGGTGTGGACAAGTTTTTCGTGCTGGGAACTTCAAATGGTCTGTCATTTAACTGAGGGCAGAGCCGCTTCTGACTTGCACCCACTAGGTGGATTAACAGCTCAAGAAATCGCCATCAGATACCCCGAACGGGTCCGAGGAATGAGTATGTACGACCTGCACAAGCTCTGAGGTGGCCCTGACGCTGGACAAGTTTTATGCGCCACCACTGCTCGCCCGTGGGATCAATCATTCAAGAAAAGGTTCCGCGAAATTCTTATGCCTGCTTGGACATCAAGTGCCCCTCCATCTGATGCTGTGCTCATGGGTTCCTGCATCACAACTCTCGGTGCTGCGGCTAAGCCGGCTGAACAATCTGGGTCGGTCTTTGGAGACCGAGCAAGCGAGCATGCGCATGTACAAACTTGTGCGGAACGTACGGCTGAGAGCGCAGCGGGAATTGAACTACTCTCTAGGATCGTGGATAACTGGCGCACGCATATAGGCAAAACAAAGGTTAACCAGCCCGTTGAGGCGATGCTGAACTGGCCCGGGAGTGAAGATCGATTAGGAGATATGAAGGCGCCTGTGCTCATCCTGTAAGTTGATTTGGGTTTGTGTGGGGATTTCATCTCTGATGGGACGATTATATTGTATAGACATGGTGTCGACGATCCGACAGTGGAGTTTGAACGAGGGGAACACATATTATCGCTACTTCCCAAGAGTACGCTTACGAGGCTCGTCAAACTAGATGGAAAGGGGGCACACCTGATAAACATCGTTGCCGATGTTGCACCCGAGGTGAACGCGGCAATACGAGAGTGGTTGGATGACTGTGTCTCGGCAGGGCTATAAACCCCCGGCCTATGAATGCGGAGTCGACATAGAGATAGCTTAGTTATACTTGATAAATTTAGTTTGTGACTTGTCAATGTTCAACGAGTATTTATAATTGGGCCAAACAAGTGCCAACATGGGCGGGAGCCACGTTCCGCGTGTTTTTCCAGAAGCGCCGTCCGCTGATCTTTGAACCGGCGTGCCTGCAACGATTTTGTTTACTCTTTCCCCTCACCTCGCCTGTTCACCTTACGCACCCAGCGGAGTAGCCCAACCGGCCATTTCTGCTACGCTCTCTTTTCTCGTTTTGTACGAATACACTATCCCACTTTTCGAGTCACTCCTTCAACACCACCACCACAATGGCCGAAGCTGGAAACACATCGTTTTCCGAAGACTGGGACCGTCTTACTCCTGCCCCAGCAACACCCCCACCCAATTCCAGACCGCTCCCAGATGATCTCGAGTGCACTCCAGGAGGGTCTCGCGCAGCCCGTTCGCTGTCGGATCTCATGCGATTACATGCCGAGCATGGCAAGGAAAACTTGCAACTCAACCCCCAGGAGGAGAGGAGACTAGAGGAGGAACTTGCAAAATGGGTGAGTTTTACTTGCACTAGAACACGTATTCCCTAGGCTTCTTTGTCTATTACCTGCCCTGGGCTGTTGCCATGGCTGATTTTCATTACCTCGATTAACTTGACCAATGACTGACACGTAAACTAGGTCAACTCTGAAGAAGACGATGAGACTTATTTTGGCCGCCGCTCCCTCGACGGAGCATCCATGCGACCGCGGGGGACAGTTGACTTTGGTCGCCCCCGGGGACATAGCGAAAGCAACGTCCGGGACGAGCGGGGTGGAAATCCCGACGACCGAAGAGAGCGAAAAGACTCATCCAAAATGCTTATCCCCGGTAGGGGAGTCATCGCCAGCAGCTTTGCACGCGATGCAAACTGAAAAACAACTTGGGTTTTCTTGGTTGGCTTTGGGCTTATATCTCTTTGCTCTCTCTCTGATTTATTGTGTTTCAATGACTGTTTGTTGTTTTTTCTACTCTGTCACGACCCCGTTACGACCGTTTACGACCCTGTTACGACTTGCACATACACTGTCTTACCACCACCGCACGATGCTCTTGTTTTATTTTACATTATTTTCGGTGAACATCTGTTCCAACCAGGTGTTGTTAATTATATAAATGGACTGTATGACATGCTGGTCGAAAGACGTGTTACTCGCAATGAACCATTTTTTGCCCGCTCTGAGTTTGCGCTGAGTGCCAGAAGTTTTCAGCCATTGCAATTTCGAATGATCGCGACTTTTCATCCAGGCCATGTCTCCTTGACACGATGTGTTGTCGCATAGTTCAGTTGTCGCACGGGTGTGGGTTCTGCAGCGTGTATTTGTCTCGAGATCAAATTCGGGTTTATGGATGAACCCACAGCTGACCGCAGTCCTGTCGAACGATCCCAGGCTAGCTCGAGCCGCTTGAGTTTAATACGAAATTAATTACAGGTGAGCATTTTACTATTAGAGATGGGTATTAATCTGAACTGGTGTGTATTCAAGATTCTTACTTGTCGCCATGTCTAACACCGTACGCATCCCAGACACTCCCCCACCTGGTTGGCGTTCGATTCGTCCTTGGGTCCCTCGCCTCTCGCTTTACGTTCACGAAATCACCTCTGTATCGGTTACGTTCATCCTCAGTTGCCGAAACCATGTGCCCGAGTCTCCCTCGTTCGACGCTGCTGAAGAAGAACTTGGTGAAAAGCTCCCAGAAATAAAATTCAAAATATCGGATGTACTCGGCAAAGGGCTCGCTGTCAAGGTTAATGGCTCGCCATGGCAGAGGGTCGTGATGCACGTCGACGAGGAATCGGACGAGGAGGCGGTGGTCATACTCTATGGGCTCATGCCATCCAAGCACTACGAGATCGAGTTGAGCGTGGTCGCCGGAGAGAGTATCAAGGGCAACCTCATTACAGAGGACGACCACAGTGAGTGCGGTTATTGCAACTTATTTTGCTGAGAATTTAGACCTACTTTATACAGATGATTTTGACGAATCTACGCCGGCCGTAACCCAACTAAATACGACACCCCAAACTCAAACTGTTACCCCTGCGGACACACCTCCCTCTTCCCCAAGTACTTCGAGATCTTCGTCTCCCCCGCCACGGCAGATAACTGTTGAAGAGCGGGCGGGCCAGTTACGGCATATGCATACCATGCTTTCGCAGGAGCACGACCAACTTACTGCCCAACTCAAGGCAGCGAGACGAGACGCCCAGCGAGCAGATGCAGCGCTGCGATCCGAAATTGAAGCTCTCAAGCGCGCGGTAGAAAAGAACGCAGTAGGCGAGCAGCGGGCAAAGCAAAAGATCTTGGCGCTCCAAGAGTCGGTTAAACAGGCACTTGCTGCAGCGGTCGATACGGATAACAAAGTCAAGGAGCTCGAGCGCGCGATACCCGAGCTGGAAGTACGTCGAGAAGACGCGGAAAAAGAACATGCAAAGGCGAGTGAGTTGGCTCAACGGTCTACGGCGGAAACCAAGGCGGCACTCGACTTGGATCGTAAACGAACTGGAGAAGTCGAGGCCGAGTTGACGGCGCTCACGGCCAAACTGGAGAAGATGACCACAAAGCGGGACAAGTTGGCTGGCGAGAGCGTTCCTGAGCTCGAACGAGAGCTTGCATTGATTCGAGCGGAAATCGAGGAGATCGAAAAGGAAAAGGAGCGTGGAAAAGAGTTTAACCATGAGACGGATTATCCACACCATTATGCCCTTCAGACCCAACCGCCACTGGCCCGAATGCCTTCAAGCCAATCGGGTCCGCCAAATTTGCTCGCGATCAACGCTGCTGCTCCACCATTTGTGCCTCGAAGCGGAGTCAGTCATTCGCGTGGAGGTGGGAGTGTTCCTATTGGTATCGGTCACGCCCAGGCTACCCCAGTTGCAAAGCCTCATAGCCATACGGCTAGTGAAGGATTTGCTCGAGGGGCCGTTGGCGAAGGGTTTTTACGAGGGTATCCGCCTCTTGGTCAACCACTGGATATTCCACCCCAACAGCGCTCGGGCGCAGTTGTCTCGCAACACTCTCCAACCGCTGAGACTGGCAGGTCAATAGGCCCAACTGGGACTGCACCTCGAAAAAGCTCGCTGCCGCCTGGGAGCGAGAGGGGGCCAGCATGGGGCAACGTGTAATACAACCCTGAGCTCTATAGGATCTTGGGCGTTGGTCTGACTGTGGGTTCCTACTATGTGAGTGGACTCAATCGATTTAGCGTCGCTTTTATCTAACAGAAGTGAGTTAGATGAGATGACGTTGTATTTTATAGACTTGTTACCATTGGGTATGTGACATATTGTCCGGATCTGTTGTCGATTCCAGCATGAAAGCACAAAATTTTATACAATTTATCACCGCTTCTAGAGTTGGTCGAAAGGTCACTCTAGCGACTGATTTCACCAAGCGCTCACAGGTGCATTCGGAATTGCATGTAAAGGAGCTATCGGGTTGCTGGCCTGGCGATAACCAAGGCTGCGCTCAACTTCTTGTATGAATACCGGTGAATTTAGTGTTTCTTGGTGGATTCACGTTACGTAATCGTGTGAAGTCTTGACCGAGGTCTTAGCGCTTGATTGGTTTCACCCCGTAAACCAGCCATGTCCACCAAGTATACTTACCAAGTTTCTCTCACTTACAGGATGCATGGACCTGGTCTTATCCTGGTTCTTTCGAATTCAGACACATACCCTGAAAAACATACTAGTTCTGGGACACTTCACTTGGATCCCTCTCCCTCCCAGAAATGGGCCGAAGAAGGGTTTTGTGTCATGACCATTACAATATATGATGGCACCGATTCGAGCAATGATGTTGGTTTGGATTGGTCGAAAACATTATCAAGTTGCGTTGCTGAACTCGAGCAAAAGCCGGAGGTTGAAGCCGGGAACAGCTTTGGTTTGATCAGTAAGTTTGTGAACATAATATTGTCGTCGCTAGATTGGTTGAACACTCAAGCATTTTAGTTTATGAGACAAAAGTGGCGAGAGAAATCTTGCCGTGTGTATCAACTATACCCAAGTTGTGCTGTGTCGTGGTATATGTCTGTGCTGAACATGCTTTCTCTATGGACGCGGGGGATTCGTACTCTACCCCCATACTACAACATACCTATTCTCTGGGCTCAACCGATGGCGACCCCACCCCTTCTCAACCGTCGGTGCAAGAAGCTGAAGACCGTTCGGTCATCCCAAGTAACACCAATCGTTCTATTATAACATATAGGTATCTCCTGTCACACCCAGCGCCAGGTGTCTCAACACTTGGGACTGAAACCCGTACAATCGCCCCGATACGACCATTCGTCCACCCCTCCTCCCCCAATTACAACCATACTTATTCTACATTAGCGCATACCCGCACTTTAACATTCTTGAGAGAACAAATTGGAGGGCCAACATTCAATATCGAGGCTATATGGGAGGCGCATACACGGTTTGAGTTTGAAGGACGTGATGTGGAGGGCACTATGGGTACCATGGTCGTATGTACATTGGTTTAAGCCCGTAGTTGCCCAGATTGACTAAGCACTATGTATTCGCACACCTTAGGCAGAGCCTTATGTGAACCATATCCCAACGCTTACGGGCGGGATCGGACGCAAAGCCCTGACTTCGTTCTATGCGCATCATTTCATCCATTCCAACCCCGATTCAACACGCCTTGAGCTTGTCAGTCGAACGATTGGACCGGATAGGGTAGTAGACGAATTTATTTTTGAGTTTGTGCATGATCGAGAAATTGACTGGATGTATGTTGACATATGTTTTTATTCGTGGTGAAGGAGCATCTCTAAAGTAATCTCGATTACAGGTTGCCCGGTGTACCGCCTACTGGAAAACACGTTCGTGTCCCATTTGTGGCGGTCGTAAACATTCGAGGAGATAAGTTATACCATGAACACATCTACTGGTGAGCGTACCCTCTTCAGCTGACATACTGTTCATGACCAATGCTCCAAAAGGGACCAAGCATCAGTTTTAGTACAAATCGGGCTTCTACCAGAAAGGTTGGCGTTCCCAGGAACCGCGAACATAATCAAGCTGCCAGTTGCAGGTTCTGAACAGGCTGATAAAATGCTCGATCCGGGTGCAAGAGAGAGCAACCTGTTGATAAACAAGAGAGCAAGGTAGAGCGAAGCGCATTAATTAATTCGTTCGAAATTTCGGATATGCTTGCTTGGCAGAGACTGGTTTGTGATATCACGGATACAAGGTGACCATGTTTGATCGCGCATTTAGTTGACAATCATCTTTTTGAGCTTAGCCAATGCTGCATCGACCTCCTTTGTGTGATTGTCCGTGGCCTTTTGCATCTGTTATGACAGCGGGAGATCTGTGAGATGCATACGAGCTCTGGTCGAGAAAAGGGACAAACCTCTTCGACAAATTTGGAATGTTTGGCGTGACCCATCTTTTTGAGCTCTTTCATACCAGATTCTCGGCTAGTGCGTATTTTAACTTTAGTTTCCTCGGCCAGCTTGGCGGCTGCTGTGGCAACTGCTTGACGTGCTTCCATCGTTGGCCTGGTCCAGGGATAGTGAAATTTATTAGACAGTGAGTGAACGGGAAGCAACTGACTTTGGGACAACGATTCTTATTGTCCTGGCGTCGGCTCTCTGGGGAGTCAAGTTGGGTATCTGAGCGTTGATAATTGATTTTTCCACATCTTTGATGTTCTGATATAGAATCAACACAGGGAATCATCTAAATTCCACTTAGTCTTACCTCTTCATCGAACAAGGTAATGACCAACACATTTCCGTCTCTAACACCAACCGTGGCCACTTGATCCAAGCGAATGGCTGTGTTTGCGTCTCTCTTAAGGTGGACGCGCACAGGATCTAGTAACGAAGGTACAACGCGACCGCTTACTCGGGACTCCATTTGAGCCAATTCCCGTTTGAACCACTCGAAGGTAGAGTTCATCTTGCGGCTCGCTTCATTGATGACATCCTCTTCCTCCAAGGCAGCAGTCGGGCTAATATCTTCATGCATGGATTTGCGCCCTTTTGAGCCTCGTGGGGGTGCAAAATCGGTGTGTGGATCATCTACCTCTGGAATGGGAGCTGAAGCAAAGGAACCTCCTTTGCGGTGGCTTTTGGCATAACCACGCGCTTGGATAGCGACGGATGATGCCCTAAACGATTGAGAGTGGAGACGAGGCGCAGAAACTAATCCGGGGCGAAAGACCAACCGAATGAGGGGGACTGTCATTGTGATGGCTGGTAAATCTCATTGTCAAATTGACGGCGATCATTTGGTTGATCAAGTTTACGATCACGTGAGACCGCAATTTCTCACAATTGTTCTATCTTTCTTGTCCTCGAGGCCCTGGGCTTGCTTTAAGCTGCTTGCTCGCCGAAACATAAACTTGCGACCAATCATCAGGACGTCATCACATATAGAGTTAACTGGGCTAGTCGTTGGGTTTATTTTTGGACATATGAGTTATTAATGATAGTCTTGTCGGGTCATCGTCCACTGCTTGCGATGCTTCGCGTAGCTCGCGCGCGCTACCATGTAGGAAATTGCACTCTGAAATACCTCTCCGCTAGGTTAAATAGCTCTCAAGCTCAAAACAAAAATGCGTTTACAGACACACTTTTGCTACCAAAAACTACTTTCCCGCTCTGGGCCGACCCCGCTCAGCGCGAAGTACCATATAGACTCAGAACCACCGAAGAGCTTTACAAGTGGCAGGTAAGAATAAAACTTACAGGCGTACATTTGCTCCTTACTTTATCCATACAGTGGGAACATAGAGCACAAAATGAAACATTCATACTCCACGATGGACCTCCCTATGCCAATGGAAGCCTTCATTGCGGTCAGTTGTAGTCTAGAGTATGAGTTTTTACTCCACTCATTAAACAAATTTTGATTAGGACATGCTCTAAACAAGATCATCAAAGACATAATCAATCGATTTCATGTCATGCAAGGCTATCGCGTCCAGTCTGTGCATGTTTCACATTTACTCGATTCTGGCATATAATATCTCTCTCATTAGTTATATGCCGGGATGGGATTGCCATGGTCTACCCATCGAGAATAAGGCATTACAGGAGCTGAAGGTTCGACTAATTAGCCTAGTAGCAACTTGTGTAAGAGCTGAATCTTATTTAAGGGGGATTCGCGCACCATTTCTCCAACAACTATTCGAACAACCGCATGGCAGGTCGCTCATCGAGAGATTCAGCGTCAGCGAGGTGAATTCCGGGAGTTTGGCATCATGGCGGATTGGTCTCTCGAGGGATGTTATCGCACGCTCGGCAGGTGGTGAGCATTTGTTAGCAGGATGAGGTACTTACAACATTTTAGACCATGAATATGAAATACGACAATTGAAGGTTCTACAAATGATGGTCGAAAAAGGTGAGTTTGAACTTGTTGACGCACATTTAGCTAGGCGCATGGTTGAGAAGTGTCTATCCCTGGACAGGTCTTATCATACGTCATCATCGGCCAGTGTACTGGTCGCCTTCTTCAATTTCTGCATTAGCTGAAGCGGAACTTGAGTACGTAGACGATCATAAGTCTCAGTCTGTTTATGTAGCTCTTCCGGTTGAGGTATGCTCGCCTGGGTTGGAAAGGATTCTGCCAAGTGGCTCCGACGCTCCGTCCCTATTAATCTGGACTACTACTCCTTGGACACTTCCCGCTAACATGGCTGTCACCGTACATGCGGAAATAATGTACCGTGTAGTCCGCTGCCAAGATGACAGATTATTCGTTGTCGCAGAGGCGCGTATAGAAGATCTAGGCGGAGCTGGAATATTTGGAGAAGACTGGGTTGTCCTCGGCGAAGTGTCTGGTACGCATTTATGGATCATTCTCACCAGTCTCCCGTATTAATTGATAATACGACAGGTGCCAATCTAGTTGGTACAATCTATAAACCTGTTTTTGGAGAGACCCGGTGCTCGGTACTCACGGGAAAACATGTCACATCTGAATCTGGTACCGGATTGGTCCACACGGCTCCTGCGCACGGTCCAGACGATTATGCTACCTGGCATGCCAATAACCAGACTGCAGATATACTATGTCCCGTGGACAGTGAGGGCAGATTCACTAATGCAGTTGGTAGCGAATGGTCGAGGCTTGTAGGGAAAGAAGTCCTTGGGGATGGGAACATTGAAGTCATCAAGATCCTTGCACAATCGGGGCTATTGGTTAAAAAGCGATCCCTCAGACATCGATACCCATACGATTGGAAAACCAAGAGCCCCGTCATCTTCAGGTGGGATCATACGTTGTTTTATCATTTCAAAATTTATCCAATCGATCTAGGGCAACATCTCAATGGTTTGCAAACTTAGCAAATATAAAGGATAAGGCACTAGAGGCATTAAGCGACGTTGAATTTTATCCAGAAACCTGTGAGTAAGCGCACCACGACCTGAAACTCTACTTACTCTGTTTTCAGCTCGCTCTCGCCTTGAGGCGTTCATTCGTGAACGCTCTGAATGGTGTATCTCTCGACAACGTTCGTGGGGTGTACCCATACCCGCCCTCCACGATTCGATAACTGATGAAACACTGCTCACACCTGAATCCCTCGAGCATATCATTCGTATCCTTTCCGAAAAAGGCACAAATTATTGGTGGGATGGTCCAGTCGAAGATTTTATTCCTCCTTCTCAACGTGTCAGCGGGCGAACTTGGAAGAAGGGTTCAGACACGATTGACGTCTGGTTCGACAGTGGCTCATCTTGGTCCCTCATTCGGGATCTAAAGCTGAGGGATGGGATATTCACAAACGTGTGCTTGGAGGGAACTGACCAGCATCGCGGGTGGTTCCAAAGCTTGCTATTGACTGCTGTAAGCTGTTCAAAGGAGGAGAAGCCTCGAGCCCCATACAAACAACTCATTACCCATGGGTTCGTTTTGGACGCAGAGGGTAAGAAAATGAGCAAAAGTCTGGGAAATATTATCAGTCCAATGACCATTATTCACGGCGGTGAGGTGAGCAAAGCGGGCAATATCCTTGACGCAGTACCTCACGCGAGTCAGTAGGACAAGAAAAAAGAACCAGCTTATGGGGCCGATGTCCTGAGGCTCTGGGCAGCGACTGTAGAATACGGTAAAGACATGTCCCTTGGCCGGGCAGCATTGACGCAGGCGAGCGAAAATCTGCGCAAAATTCGGAACTCGGCAAGATTTGCGTTGGGAAATATAGGTGCTACGAACGACCGAGATGTGCCTGGGTTGCAACGCCAGGACCTTGGGCTGGTGAGCCTGACATAAAGGGTAGAGCTCATGGAGCTCAATATTTGTTCAATTTCTAGCTGGAACGATATATATTGAACCAACTTTACGACCTGGAAAAAGGTTCGCTCAAGGCGTACTATGGATATAACTTTCAGAAAGGTATGATTTCCATACAATAATAGGCCCTCTTTCTTGGATTGACTTCCCTCCTATAAGTGGTGCACTCTGTTTCTTCGTTCACCAATAACGTACTTTCATCATTCTACTTCGATATTATGAAAGATACCCTATATGCTGAATCACCCAATGGACCAGCCAGGAAACTTGCAATTAGTATGATTAATGAGGTATCTGATTAGCTATCGCTCTCGGACAAGTTGATATATCTCTCGTTCTTGTCTAGATTTTGCGTGTCCTTTCAAGTGTTATAGCCCCTATTCTTCCTCATCTGGCAGAGGAAATTCATGCGCACCTCAACCCGTTAGCCTCAAGCAGCGTTTTCCGATCGGGCTGGAGATCGATTGTAAGTTTAAATGAAAGCAGTATACTACCAGACTGGCACTGAAGTCAACGCATATAGCCAGAACATTACAAGGATACCCAGGCTGAAAATGATATGATGCATGTTCTGAACACGCGCGCAGCGATTATGGAGACTTTGGAACGGATTAGACAAACCAAGTACATACGTCCAGATTTGCCCCTGACACCGTGCAGTAATGGTTTGAATACAAGCAGGGATCTTGGAAGTGCACTCGAAGCACGCGTAAATATCACTCTGACAGGGTCCGGCCCAATGGCTAGTATTCTTTGTAGAGAAGGTAGGCTTGAGTCGAATAGGTCTAGATGGAAAGAAAGTTCACCCCTGACCTCATTTTAGGGGACACACTAGCATCGATATTCATTGTTTCGGAAGTTACACTTGGGGAAGATATCAATGCGGACCATCCTTGGTCGTTTGCTGACCAGGAATTTACTTTTGGTAAGCGACACCAAAGGGGAAATCTAGGACATCTTACCCCTTGGTGGATCAGGCGGCGAACGGATTTCTATTCAAGCACGACCATCAAATAGAGCTAAGTGTGAAAGATGCTGGAAATGGACTGCCGAACTACCTCGATCTACAAGCAGAGATACATTCAATTTATGCAGGAGGTGCAAGGAAGTTATGTTCAATTGAGCCCATAGTGAGATCTATTTTTGGGCGAATATTGCAATTGGAAACATGCATACTTTTTCAAGATACATACCAACATTTTCCAGTTCCGGTTCTATATATGTCTAAACATTCCACCTGCCGTTTGCCTTCTTGGGAGGAACCTAAGGTAGCGCCAGTCGCTTATGAAACCTACCCTCGCGGAGTTTTTGGATCCTTGAGCCAGCGACCTAATATGGTAGATGGTCTGATCTAATGTCGTTGAGTTGGGGATGCTTTCCCGGATGCATAAGCCACTCTTCATTTACCAATCCCTGGAAAATTGCTGCATAACTTATAAGACCTCTGAATGCTTTCCGATGGACTAAATGCGCTTTCGCCAAGCCTACAACCGCGCATTAACCGTGGGAAATCAGTGCGTGATGACTGTACCGTTCCCAAAAGGATTTGATCCCACACTTTGCAGGGTGGCAAGGCGTCCAATAGGACCTCGCCCCAGACTACGCTGCACCTACTATAAAGAGATGATCAAACTACCCTCAGGGCCACCTGCGTATTGTTCCTCCCATGTCCCGAAATCCCGATGGAACGTTCTCTTCTATAGTCCTACCAATTGCCGCCGCCGCCCTTCCCCCCACTGACTTGTCGATTCCTCAATTTATCCTTGATTCTACTCACCCTCTGCGCCCAATCAGGGAGACAAAGAGCCCATGGTTTATTGAAGATGAGACTGGGCGTGAAATAGGATATGAAGAAGTCCGTTCACGAACTTGGGGACTTGCGAACGCCCTCAAGGCCAGATGGCCAAGTATTGGTGAGTTCTCGAGCGTATGATAATTTCCATACCAGTTAAATATTAATATGGAGTGTATTAGTCGAAGATGATGTAGGTATGAGAGATAACTTTTTTCTTCGCAAGCGAACCTAATTTTTGCCCGTAGTTTGTCTATTCTCGCCAAACAACGTCGACTACCCTATCGTCATATGGGCAGCGCATAGATTGTCGTTGATTGTATCATGCGCAAATCCCGGGTACACAGAGGAAGAGCTGGTCTACCAGTTAAAGGTTAGAACACTTGTGGTGCACAGAACATCGCAAGCAATGACGACGTTTGTTCCTCAGGCCACCAAATCCAAATTATTATTTGTTCACCCCATGAACATCCATATAGCACTTAAAGCGGCCGAAAAATCTGGGATAAAAAAAGATAATATAATATCACTGATGGGAGCTCGTCAGCCCAGCCCAGCTGGCATTGTCACCATAGACCAACTTATTAAAGGTATGTAATTTGTTAATTAATTAATATCAATCCTCCCCCTAACCTATCAGACCAGAGGGACTTATGTCTCCGGAACGGTTCAAAGAGAAGCAACTCGCCCCTGGCGAAAATAAAACTAAACTTGCATTTTATTCATTTTCCAGGTGTGTCGTCGTATTACATCCAAAATAGTTCGACTCGATTCACCAATTACACTAGCGGAACCACGGGTAAACCCAAGGCCGTCGCTATTCCACACTATGCGGTAATAGCAAATGTCATACAAAATGCCGCATTTACTAGGCTCAATGACCCAACGCTACCTCGAGAGAAAGCTCGTTTCAGGAAAGGTGATGTAAATTTAGGAGTTCTCCCTATGTTTCGTGAGTTTTAGAACATTGTCCATTACGTATGCGTACAACTAATATGCTCACCCTCCTTCCTGTATAGATATATATGGCCTCGTCTATGTAGTATGTGCAATATTTTTAAATGCAACAACTGGCGCTGACAGATTTCCAATTCTTCGATTATAGACCCATTTTGGTGTATTCGCAGGTTTACCCCTAGTTGTTATACCCAAATTCAATTTCGTAGATATGCTCAAGAGCATCGTTAACTATCGTATCACCCATTTATCGTATGTCCCTAAAATGTTTAGCTCACTCATTTTACTCACTCGGTCCCCTTAAACGAAGATTGGTCCCTCCTCAAATTGTTTTGTTTTGCAAGGTACGGAAGGATCCTTCACGACCTAGTGTCTGAATACCCAACATGAATTTTAGCACCCAGCTACAAAGAATTTCAATCTCTCTCATTGCCATTTTGCGGTTGTGGGCGCGGCTCCCGTCTCTCCTGAACTTACCGCGCAATTCATGCGCGTATTACCCAATATCAACTTTGGGCAAGCCTATGGTTCGTTTAAATAATCGTTCGGGCTCTACGGTCCCATTAACATCTATTTTACTAGGTATGACCGAGACCTGTATGTCCAGATTTGTCATGCCTGTTCTGTTGAATCATACTTACAAACCCAAGGCACCATTGTCACTATGGTTCCCTTAGAACACGCAGGCACGGGTGGGGTTGCCGGTAGTGCTGGAAGACTCATTCCAGATACAATAGCTAAGGTTCTCAAACCCGATGGCACACTCGCCGGATACGACGAAGCAGGTGAACTGGTAGTAACTGGCCCGCAAATGACCCTTCGCTATGAAAACAATGAGACGGCGTGAGTTTTATTATTCCAACTATAGCAATACATGCAACAAACTATATCTTCCACAGGACCAAGGAAACGTTTGTAGATGGTTGGGTGCACACCGGCGATGAAGTTATGATTAATAAAGACGGAGACGTATTCATTGTTGATCGATTAAAGGAGTTGATCAAAGTGAGGGGGTTTCAGGTTGCCCCGGCCGAGCTAGAGGGGCACCTATTAGATCATCCTTGGATCGATGATGCTGGCGTTGTCGGTTTCCCAGACGAATTTTCCGGTGAAGTACCCCTGGCATTTGTGGTACTGTCAAAACAAGGGAGGAGGAGTGGTAAAAACGATATTGCAATTAAGAGGGAGATTACTCGGGTGAGTGGTATTTCTCGGCTCCATTTTGATCGGCCCTAACGATCATGGTTAGTTTGTCATGGATAGAAAGGTCAAGTACAAATGGCTGGAAGGAGGGGTCGTCATTGTAGACTCTATTCCGAAGAACCCAAGTGGAAAGATACTGGTACGTGGCCAATTCAGTACTAGATAGAAAGCTGGCCCAACTTAAAGTTACAACAATAGCGTCGCTTCCTTCGTGAAAAAGCCAAGGGATTGAGCTGGGAAGAAAGAGGGATAGTGACGCACACTCTCAAGCTTTGATATGGTACACCGCTATATGATGTATGACCATCCCCATCGCATTGGCACGGGCGGACCTTCAAAGGCGTTGTATCAATCCAGGAATAAGGCAATAATAATGTCCAATTGAGTTTCATTATATATGGTACTGCGTATCAGTTAGCTACCTAATTCAGGTCGAAATTCGGTATTTAGTATTGGTCGCGATTACTAGTAGACCCAGAATGACCCTGGCCGTGATGTTTGTGCGCTTCGTATTGTTCGGTGGCAAATTCCTACAACGTAGGCAATAATTCAATATGTAAGAATGACTTAAGTTTATTGAAGACTCACGAAAATCGCTCCAGGGATCCCTTTGAGCCCTTCCTGAGTGGCCCCGGCAAGCATTTGGGCGGGCTTGAGGAACGGATTAACGCGATCTCCTTCGCCCTCATTACGCTGAGCCAGCGGATTTCCGACGCCTTCCACCGCTTGCCGTCCTCCTCCCGAATCAAATTCTTCTGCGGCCCGACCAACCTCCTGGGCTGCGTTATTGAAGTGGCTCATTGCATTGCGTCCGGCCTCAGTACGGGGTCCACGTTCATCCACCTCGTTGGCATCATATCTGTTTTGTGTATTCAGAAATATTGCTCATCTGGTCAGAGTGTATTTATACTATCAAACGTCACACTTACCCCTGTTTACGGCGGGAATCGTTATCGCTAGTATTGTAATAGTCGTTTGAGGTGTATGACATTATATTGGATGCAAGGAACTTGATACGAGTTGATGTTAAGGGTTGTGTTTAAACCGATTGTGGAAAGAGTCAAGAAGCTTACGCACTATTGCAATTGATCAGCTTGAGGCGTCGCGAACGACATTGGATAACGATTCTTGGCAGGTGATGTCATACGCAGATTAGACTAGAAGCGGCTGTTCCAGCCACTGACATTGCCTCTGCTTGTCGGTAAAAGATTAATTATGACTCTTGTATGAAATACCTAATGTTAGAAAGGCTCCAACCCCGGATGCTGTGATAAGGGTGTATGACTAAGAGTGTACAGTGCCAGCCCTAAAGTATGGAAACAGGTGAGTTCACCAAATTCACCACCTCCGGATGATAATCAATAGATCTTGTACTAATAAAAGTTACTCAATGCAAGTACTTCTATACATTTCAGGAGCAAATGGGTCATGAAAGTTACAGGGGGGAAGCAAGGGAAGGAAAGTAGGTTTGGGTAGAAACTCAACTTTTTATACACAAGGTTTGAGGAGATAATTCAATTACCAGAAGAAAGAGCAAGATCTCTATACTCTATTTACAACTTGAAATGTATGAAAATGTGAACTTGTTGAAGAGTTATGGTAGCTGAAAGATGGCCGATTTTCCCGAAAACCACATCATTTCATATGAAATTTGGAAAAACCTGCTATGTTCCAGCCGTCATAACTCTTTAACAAGCTCACATTCTCATACATTTCAAGTTGTAAATATAGTATAGAGGCCTTGCTCTTTCTTCTGGTAATTGAATTATCCCCTCAAACCTTGTGTACAAAAAGTTGAGTTTCTACCCAAACCTACTTTCCTCTCCTTGCTTCCCCCCTGTAGCTCTCATGATCCACTTGCTCCTGAAATGTAAAGTAATATTTGCATTGAGTAACTTTTACTAGTACAAGATCTATCAATTATCATCCGGGGGTGGTGAATTCGGTGAATTCATCTGTTTCCATACTTTAGGGCTGGCACTGTACAGTACAATCCGGGTAATTGTATAGTTTATCAGAATGTTAATACCAATTCTCATGGCCAACCAACTAATGAGAGTGCCCAATATCCCATAATACGAGTAGTCTAATATACAACTACACCGGAGAACATGCAATTAATACAGGCACACAAACATACAATGCCGAAACTACATCAATTATCAATCACAGGCAACTTCAGTCATGATACAAGGATCGGTGGTAGAATTATCTTCGCTCAAATTCTCAATCTTCCGGGCAAACTTACGGTTTTCCCATGTTAGTGCCGATATCCTTTGAATCAGCTCGTCGAGGGGAGTTTGAGCCCTACGCGCAGCTAAACGAGCACTCCGTCGGCGAGTTGGATTTGTGGCATCCTCATCTCCTAATTCAGACACGTTCCGCTTCTTCGATGATGACGGTCCTGGTGCACTAGGGACTGGAGGTGGCTTCTTCGGTGGGCCTTGCAACTGGGAGTTGGCGGCCCGAGAAGATATTGTAGTGGAGAGATGGGATGAGGCTGGAGTCGAAGTATGAGGCAACGAACGGGTGCCAATTTTTAATGGAATATCGACAGTTTTGTCAATGCGGACAATCTCAGCGAGCAGCAGTCGCATTAGAGCTTCGTGTGCATGTTCGGGATCTAGTTTGTCCCTTAAGGTCCATTCGGGCCAGATATAGCCGTGCATCTGGGAAAACATGGGTGCCATACTCGCAAGATCCTGGTGGAGAATATTTCTCCATGTATCTGGATCTCTTGGGACAGAGAGGCGAGAGTCCGGTCGCCTGGGTCCTGGGATGTGGTTACTCATCGCATAGATAAATACTTCGAGTTCGTCATGCCACACTACCTCTGCCTTATAGACCGGTCGCGTCGAGCGGGCGAGAGTCCAGGCAATGACCCAAAATACCGACTCGGCATCGTGAAACAGCTGATGCTTGAACTGCAAGTTCGGAGACCTCTCGTCCAAAAGGGGTGCATCATCAATGGCTCGGTTGAACCGTTTGTACCGAGTTTCATCCAGGAACTCGCACAATTCAAGCGCCCCCCCTTCTAGCTTGGGCATGAGATTCTCAGAGACCAATCCTTTTAAAACTCTCCCAGACGAGACGGAACGGGCAATAAACTTCGGAGTCCCCTGATTTAATTTAATCTGTTAGTGCAGGCCAAATCTCCAGATAGATAAGCTTACAGTCCGTGTCGTCAGTACCTCCGCCGTGCCCTCATCTGTCGTCAAATCTGCACCGTTGCCGAGGTCAATCACCAGGCATGCCGGTTTGGGCTTCACCTTCCTGCACATCAATAATCAAACTCTGTCGCATACATATACGACGATAAAAATATATCTCACTCGTCCTTCGCCAACACTTGGTTAAGGTATTTCACTTCGTCATACCCTTCAGCACAGCGCTCGTAGAACTTGGGATTGTTTAATGGTGCTGCCATGATATTACTGTCGCTGATGTCTCGGTGAAGCATTTTGGCTTTCCGATACAGGTTGCGTTGAACTGCCCGTCTCATCTTAGCATGCGTAAAATCACAATCCCTCTGGACTCACCGACGCAGGCGTCATACATCACGCATAAAAACTGACGCAGAGATGTGATCCTATCCAAGGGAAGTCCGACGTCGCGCGAGATAATCCGGACCTTCTCTCTGGTTGTGCTCGTCTCTAGATCGGTTGTCTTGATCTTATTTTCATCTGAATCAAGCACATGGCCACCGAACTCGATAGACATCAGTCCTGGGATATTCTTCCCTTTGTGTGCCGCTTGGTACAACATCCACTCGAAAAATCGTCGCTTGGTGTCGCGCCAATATTCCTTCATGAACCATTGCCCCTCGAGGGTATCCATCATAAAGGCTGCGAACCTCCGTTGACCAGGCCCCTGTTCGGCTCTTATTTTATCTTCTTGGGGCGTGGCGTACGAGAAAAATGTGTAGTCTTCGGTCTTGACCACCCAGCTTGGCAACATTAATGGGTCTTTAGGTTGAACAACAGCCATCGACGAATCCCGAAACGGTTTCTTGTACAGCTTCCCGACGAGCTTGAAAAGTGGGCCTAGATCCGTCCATGGGTACTCCTGGGATTTCTGTATGACCGCTGCATCATGATACAACAACCGATAGCCTCTAGTTCGTGCACTGAATCCGAATACCCCAGTATTTTCGGGATGAAGTTGAAGAAGGTTTCGAAGATAGTTTCCAATCTGACCATCGGCTTGTCTACCCACCTTGACTTCTCCAACTGTGACTAGATCTGGCCACGTCGGAATGGATGTCAAATCAAAGTTTGGCTTGCTATTGGAGGCTATTGGACGGATAAGCAACACCTCACTCAATCTCTCTTGCACTCACTTAGTTTGGAAAGTACACCTACAGGCTCCCACAGTGCCACAACATCGGGGAGTAACACGGTATCGTAGAAGGGATTTCGGATGGATTTATTGTTGGCCGCGCGGAACACCAATCCATTATGAGTTCGAGCGTCGGGTAAAGAATCATGAACGAGCTTGCTGAGTCCATTTAACAAGCGAAGCAGTGGGGCAGAGTTGGAATACATCGATACTTCTTCTCCAGCTTGCGTGCCCTGGATTTGGCTGATTAATGCTCTCCGGTCGTTCAACTGGTTCTGATCATAGTTCGCCAGGCTGGAGAAATATCCTGCAGGGAACTGCTGGACCTCGGATATCATATTGTATGTGATAAGTTTACTTGATGCTTGGAGGGCTGACTTGCCCTTCGGCTGGGTTATATCTCGTTCGACTGGGGTGGAGTGAGACATGATGGCGCATTGTGGTGGAGGTGAAGAATCACGTGCATCATGATCAGTATCACTCCCGAGTTGAAATTGTGGAATGGCAACGAGATCACTCGGTTGTAACGGTAGCGGTCTATTTCATGGAGCATGTAGCAGTTGAAAATTATAGTACTGTATAAGTGGTTTGGATCTCTACTCCAGCCAGGGTCTCATATTAGCGTTGTTGCGAGAGACGAGACGAGATAGTCTCTAAACCTGTTTACCCATATCAGCGAAGGGCTCAAACGAGCACTCTAACTCCTCTCGACAATCTGATTCAAGTGATAGCGGCACTAACATGGGAAGACTGTAAGTTCACCCAGAAGGTTCAAAATTCGAGCTAAGGGTATATTAAACGCGACAAAGGCGACTGTGTCGCCTCGATTCTTTTGATTATGGTGTATCTTGTCCGTTTATTATCTCTCATTTTTTCCGTTGTGCGCGTGGATACTTTTGACTTGGCCTTCAGCTAGGCCGGGCGCTCCGTAACGACTAGTATCAGCCGACTTGGGGCTGAGAGCAGCAGCGACCGCGCGTAGCGCGTAGGGCCGGGGTGCAGCTGGGACCGCCCGCCATGCGAGCGAGCTGGGAGGGCGTGCCAAAACCAGTCGTGGAGACGCTCGTAGACAATAATTTAATGCTGTAAATATTGATACGGAATGTGGCATTTGTTCGTGCCTTTAGTAAGGGCTGGGTGGGCGGGAAATTTGTAATAGCTTTGGGTATCGGCTACACGCGTTCTCGGTAAGTCGGGAGCTGGCGCAGATGGGGGAGCGCAAGGAGCGAACGCGAGTAGTTCGGGCGCTAAACGTAGGTAAGCGCCGGCCCTTTCCCTGTGGCCAAGTATCATCTTTGGCTCCTTCGCAGGCTGCGTGCCAAACATGCGCTACCGCGCGTGTATATGCACTCGTTGTCTCTATTGTTCTCATGTGTACTTATATCGCTGTATGCGTACCGCTGTAGATCAGCGACTCGTATTTATATCTTTGTCTTAGTTACACCTTATACACGAGCTTTATCTGCTTATTTACCGCGGCCGCTATCTCGCACTCCAACTGCACTAGCCGATAACAACTTCGCGATACGTTGTTATATCAGCCATGAGAATTGGTATTAACATTCTAATAAACTATACGATTGCCCGAATTGTACTCAAGCTATGCAAGGGCTGTGGTAATAATTAGTAAGGATTCAATATCGTCATATACATGCTGCAGGAGGATCACTCTAGGAGCAAACGACTAATCTTAGGTCAGTTTGATCTCGGTGTTCGATGCTCCAGCTATATGGCACGCAATCTGTTCTAATCTTAATCGTCGCGATAGTACCTAAGGGCAACTTTTTCACATTATCCATCTTACCCTCTGCTCGTAGGCCGGTGTCACGCGAGCGCATATATCGAGGTGGGCGCGCTGGGACCGTTTGTCGCTAGGGGCCGGCGATTTGGAGGACTAGGTGGACCAGCTTCCTGGGCGCGAGTAGTTAGTGTCTACTTGAGTTAGATACCAAGCATAAGCATAACCAAATCTCAACATAAAATAGCCGGACATCAGGGCTAGCGCTAGACCAGTCACAACCACGCGGTACCAAAAATGCAAATAACTGCGGACCATTCGCCGAATTTCGGAGAACAGTTCAGATCACACACTCAGCGACTACAGTTCCCAGAATAGAAGTGGTGATTGAGGCGTGGTAGTCTCGACGCCAAAAAGTTCCTGATAAGCCTATTTTTTGAAAGCCTCCTGTCTTGATAATGATTGCGCAATTGCCTGCAAGAATGCACCACATATTTGGCGGCGGGATCAGCCGACGATAAGCTCAAATTAAGTATCATACCTCCTGTTTGAGGCGAGCCTTTATCAATGTCAGCCTTTGATAGCAATTGAAGTTCCAGGCAGGGCCGACTCCACAATGCTCGGCGTTGTAGCCAATTCGGACACCAAACCTTGTTAAACGCGCCCCCCTGACATATCTGTTGCAATTGCTTAAATGTGTCACACGAGCTACCGTATACTATGCAGATACATTTTTACAATTGAATTGCACAGAGTGGAGAACAAAAATCATAAATCACATACATCCATATAACCCTAACAAGCACCCAATTATTACAATAAAATCATCCACAATATTCGTACCCGGGGCACGCGACCGCACTCCCATACAAACTCCCGTCCACCTTTACAATCGTCAACAAGGCACTCAACACGCCTCCCATTCCTTCTCCTGCAATACACCCGGCTGCGAGCGCAAAGATCCAAATTTCGGCGCTCTGAGGACGACGCTTCTCCCATGCATACGCAATGTGGGCGCCGATAATCATGGCAATGGGGTAGTAAGTTTGGGGGACGACAAAGCCCAATCCAATGCCGTTCCAGTTGGGAATCCAGGGGTGGTATTTCTCGGGGATCCACAGGTGCTTGACGACTACCGTCGCAATCGCCACGATACCCAGTGCAATTGCGGTCATGCCTGACGAATGAGGAATAGGGAGGGTAGGCGAGGTAACAGCGATAGTGACCGATCGCCAGGCCGAGACGGCTGGCATACCGAACGAAGTGCACGGGATCTCGAGGTTGGTCAAGCATGGGTAGGCAGTTGCGAATAGGACGAAGAGGCCGACGCTAAGCCAGATGCCGACAAACGAGCCCGCGATCTGGGACCAGAACATAGCTTGTGGCGAGGCGCGCAAGAGATGACCGGTCTTGAGGTCACCAGTCATATCGACAGCATGCGAAGCGGCTTGGCCAGCAACGGAACCAGCAACAAGGTTGGCAAGTTGAGCCTCATGGAGCGGGATTCCCTGAGCCTTAGTCACGCCACCAATGACGAGCTGGGAGGCCTTGGCGATGACACCGAGTGGGTTGACATCAGTCGTACCCGAAGATTGCACACCAATGAATGCGAAGAGGAAGGCGAGGATGAGGGAGAGGACGCCGACGCCCGCATCAAGATGGAACTGGAAGTGGCCGACGACGAGCGTTGCAACAATAGAGAGAAGCAAGCCGGCCGACCAGGCCCAAGCCGGAACCTGCTCGTGAGGCGGTGCGGGATCTTCAAGCGTCTCGTAGCCTTCAGGCTTGGGCTCGTTAAACTCGGCACCCTTGCGGCGAGCGCTTACTTCGCGTATTTTGTAGCGGGTATCCCTATATGCGTTCTTCATGGCACCCCAAAGGACCGGAGCGGAGAAGGCGATCTCGGCAAACGAATAGCACACCATGATGAGCACACCGGGCCAGAGCAGCCAGTAGCGAGGCGACGGGCGGTGAATGTAATCTTTGGAGCTCATAGAGGTGTATGCAATCAAGCCGGGGATATCTTCGTTCAGGGGGATACCAACCGCTTTGCCCTGTTTGACGAGCACGGGCCCAATGACAGCCCAAGCAAGGACGGAGCCGAGCATGAACGACCACGATGCGTTGAGACCAGAGAGCATGCCAGCACCGAAGAAAGCAGGGGTAAGCTCAATGAACCAGCCCCAAGATTCGGCGTGGACAATGCCTTTCCATCCCCAGGTGTACAACCACCAGAAGATGTGCCAGTCCCAAAGGATACCGGGAGCATAACCTGAGACGGTCTTGAAGGCGAGAGAGCCGATAAAGGAGCCGGCGAGGATCTTGATCTTCTTCTGGGCGGCAATGCGTGCAGCAGGGGTGGTCGTGTCATGCAGCGAACGGATAGTGAATGCGGTAGCAGTGGGCGAAGGGAAGACCAAGCGCTGCTTCACTATGGAAAGGTTGAGTCATGGGGGGTGATGAGGCAGGACAGGACTTACAGATATAGTACTTGCGCAAGGGAATAGCGAAGAACAAGCCGTAAAACGCAGTAATGATGGTGAGAGTGAAGAGTCGTCCGATATCCTCTTTCGGAGTCTTCATGAGACCAAGGTGATACATGGCTGGCATAATATGTTAATAAAAACTAGAGTCACGGAACTACTACTCACCAGGAACTGCAGCGACAAACAGGCCAGTCAAGCTGCCCGCCGAGGTAGCAGCAGTCTGGACAACTGCGTTTTCTTTGGGCCCAAAGTAACCACCACTGATGACAGGTCAGCCAAGGCGTTTGACAAATGTCAAACAACGTACCCAAGCTTCTCGGGCAGTGCATGAGACAGTGGCTTGATGATCGCAAATCCGAAGATGGCACCGAAGAGTCCAGCACCAAAGGTAAATCCGGTCTTGAGACCAAGGTAAATGTTGGAGGCGCCTAAGAAGCACACTGATCAGTATAGACCCTAGTAATTCATTCGGGCACGTACCAACAATCAAACCGAGAATGCTACCGATGAGGACGGCACGAACAGTGAGCTGGTGAGTCTCCTCTGGGAGATTGGGATCGACGGGGAACGGAGAACCATCGTTAACTAGAGCGAGCCGGCCATCCTCGCGGTGGTGAGGTTGTCCGCTGACGCGGGACTCGGAGTAAGCGAGTGCCCCTTGCTTCTCGTCAGTAGACTCGATGTCTCGTTTCTCGTTGTGGGAGACACGAGAGGAGACCTGGGCAAGAGGAACGCCGGCCTCAACGGTGCTCATGACCGTTGTGTTGATATCCGCAACCTGGCTATGGTTGGGGTGTGCCATGCTGAACGCTCTGGAAACAGAGGGAGGCGTAAGAAGCGTTCCTAGGGGGAGCCAACTTAAGTAGACGGCTGAGATCAGAACCACATGCTACAATCAACGATCCAAGCCTTCGAATTCGTCCGGTGGTATTGGACACTTGGAATCTTATCGCTCCGAGTCGCAGCCCCAAATACCAATGTGTACATGCCAGCTCCACGGCCCCAATCGGCAATGATCTAGGTGCCAATGTCTTTTCTCGAGTGGCTGAATGTTGAAGTCGTGCGGCCCCGTCCCAGAGCGGACAAGCATGCAGCGTGGCGGAAACGTTCCCTTCTCATTGGGCTCCGTCCACATGGGCAAAAGTGTTCGATTTGCTGGGCACACTAAGCGCCCTTGGCATCGACACAAGGACCCTGAATTCCCAATTAGAGGCTATTATGGGCACGCATATCTCAAGGACCGGTTCGCGCCCAATCCCGGCAGCCTCAGGCGAGCACGCGGGCTACGATGATACAGCACTTCGCAGTGCCTGAATCCGCTTCATTTGGCGACATAACACTCCCGACATCTCCGGTCGGCTGTAACCTTACATGGTCTTCATATCAGCTTATCTTCCCAGATTGATGTATCCACTCACAGTTCCATCTGTCCTTATGCCAGTACGTACACCTAACTCTCGGCATAAATTATACCATCACGATATCCACACCTCCATATGCTCTGCCCTGATCTCCGGTCCCCATTGGAGCGCTCGCGAATCCACGCGTGCACTAGATAACGTTAGATGGCGAGCCAAGTCATTGTGGTAAAGGGGCAACCTCTCAGACCTCATGACGTATAGGGAGTTGTCGGCCTCGCGCATGGAGAAGGGAGCGTATGGCCGCATCACACGACTTGACTCGGGGCCTGAATTTCTGCCGGATCTCGTCGCAGGCAATGCCTCCGCACAGGTACCATAGAGGAAGAACAGTCAACTTCCTCGACAGCCGATGTTCTTACATGTGTAATGGGAACGTAAGCTATAGTGACACGCCTAAAGGTTGAAACGAGCAGAATAAACCTTACCTAAATCATTTTACCGAATCATTTCACAGCTACTTCGGAATATTAATAGACAAAAAAACAATAAATACTTCCGAAAACATCCAGTTTCATGTTGGCGCAGCAGGCTGGGGCACACGCTTTCAGCAGACAGAATGTTCGGGGTGTCTAATCAACCAGCGTTATAATCACTCATCCAGTAGAACCAAGTCCCTCAAATTGCCTTAGTTTACTGCACTTAGTAAACCATCGCTGTTGTTGGGGCTGGGACTGAGGTCTAAGATCGTAGATTGTTCAAAGTTACAAGTTGTGAACTCGCTGACTAATCTTATATCCTGTTTGTAAGCGCACGTGATCCGACTAAAGAGCTCAACTCACTGCGGTTCTCGATTTGAACATTGAAAATCCATTGTCCGGAGCCCCTTTAAGGGGCGCCCTTACTAGAATTTTAGATAGTTGCACTCACAGAATATATGTGCGTGTACAAGCTCTATAAGTTAGCCGGAGCTAGCTAGCTCTGCAAAGAGCTCCAAACGGCGATCGTTGCCTCCCGCGCCCCCACATTCCGTTCGTAATGCCATCCCAGAGCCGGAGCCCCCCAGCGTTCATTAAAATTCGGAACCATTATCACTGGCTTTATTGGAGCAAATAAGAAAAAGCAAAGCTCGGTAACTTGTAACATTGTGTGCAAGAGAGTTCAAAAGAATACATCTCATCATTAGGTCATTTTTCGGGTACATGCAACACGACGCATAGTGAATACCATTAAGGAAATATGAATACTAGGGTCGTACAACATCATTATTGGCCTCTTCAAGAGCTGACGAAACTTGTTATGCATTAATGATAAAAGTTGGACTCGCACCCACGTATTTCAAGTTGAGAACGATAGGTAATTCATTCCGAACACTTTGTCACATCGACTAGACTCCCCATGCGCGCCAAGCCTTCGAATGATAACTAACCTTTAAGTCATGGGTCACGTACACAGAATCCGCGCGCTATCTAATGCATATGAGCACCCGCACACGACCCCTCCCCTCAGCGCTCAACACTCCACACCACTTACTGACCCCAATCCCCCACCTATACTCCCAGCGCCGCCGAGAGTCAACCCACCACGCTGTACTTATATGCACTCGCACAACAATGGTAACGAACAGAGGATAAGATCAAGATTAGAGTTGTCCCAGCTGTGGCGCCAAGATGATCGATTGTTTACGTGACCACAAAAACCCGGGTCACGCGTCATCTCAACCAGTTACTGCACTACCATAGGTTACGTATACTGTACATCGGCACGATTGCGAGTTGGAGGTGTGGCCCTGCTGATGATTTGTAAACCCACGGTACTGTCATAATTGTGTTATAATATGGATCTCCTGATATTTCCGGTGCTAGTGGGTCTGACAGCAGTTTTTCAGCAATTATCAGTGGCCGATTCGAACCTGGAGGAGAGCACAGTCAGAGAAAGAATGGGTTTAGTTACGCCGAGCATTGGACAGCCATTGGATAAGATTACGTCTCTGCGTCAACTATTGTGCGTCATGTATGACGTTTGTGCTCGTGAGTTAGAAGAAGCTGGCCATTTCTGCGCCGATTAATCTGATACTGGTAGTTCAACGCAACTTGTACCGCAAAGCGAATATTCTTCACTGGGATATTAGTGACATTAACATTCTGGCGGCGCCAACGGAAGACTTGGAGTCCTACGAGCGCTGTACTGAGGGTTATGATGGGGTCAAGTACATCAATCAAGTGTTGGCAAAAGACAGGTGAGGTGCGATTTGATTGTCGCACGTGTATATGTCCATTTATAATTATCGATTCACAGGGAGGTAAAACCCAAACCAGCATGCCTCGTGATTGCCCTCGGCAATCACGGTGCAGATCGTATGTTGATGGTTGAGGGCGCAAAGATGCCGGCGGCACAAACCGTAAGGTTGTGTGATTAGGGATCTGGCCTGCACTAACAGATTAAATTAAATCAGGGGACCCCGAAGTTTATTGCCCGTTCTGTCTCGTCTGGGAGAGTTTTAAATGGATTGATCTCCCCTAGGAATCTCATGCCCAAGCTAGGAGGAAGGGCGCTTGAATTGTACGAGTTCTTGGACAAAACTCAGTACGAACGGTTCAACCAAGCCATTGACGATGCACCCCTTTTGGATGAGTGGTCTCCGAACTTGCAGTTCAGGCATCAGCTGTTTCACGATGCCGAGTCGGTATTTTGGGTCATTGCCTGGACTCTCGCCCGCTCGACACAGCCGGCCTCTGAGGCAGAGGTGGAGTGGCATGACAAACTCGAAGCATTTATCCATGCAATGAATAGCCACATCCCAGGACCCAACAAAGCAGATCCTCGCTTCCTTTGCCCAGATCTAGGTGGGTGGAGAAATATTCTCCACCAGGATCTTGTGTGTATGGCACCCATGATTTCCCAGATGCACGACTATATCTGGCCCGAGTGGGCCTTAAGGGATAAACTAGATCCCGAACATGCACACGAAGCTCTAATGCGACTGCTGCTTACCGAGATCGTCCACATTGACGACACTGTCGATATTCCATTAAAAATTGGCACCCGTTCGTTGCCTCGTACTTCGGCTCCAGCCTCATCCCATCTCTCTATTTCTTCTTGGCTCACTAACCCCTAGTTGTAAGGTCTATCAAAAAAGCCCTCTCCAGTGCCTTCGATTACCTTGCAGGCTACACCCGATGGACCAGGGCCATCGTCATCGAAGACGAGGAGCGTGTCTGAATTAGGGGATGCGGCTGCCACAAATCCAACTCCCCGACGGAGTCCTCGTTTGGCTGGCCGTGGGCTTTCCGGTGATCCTGGGCCCAGGAGTGGAGCTCAGACACCCACTGGCACTCTAAACCTGTACATGAGGCAAACGTGGGAAGGCTGTAAGTCCCTCTCGGGGTATGAGTATCCGTGACACGAGGATTCCACTATTGGACTTTGTATATCATGATCGAAGTTGCGTGTGGTTGACAATAAATTTTTATGATTTAGGCATTGCATGTTCTCTGCGGTAGTTATGTATTGGACCGCTCATATGATGTAGTGTTGAGCGCTCCCATCATCGGGTTGGCCACGAGAATTGATACAGACATTTTAATAAATTTTGCGATTGCCCCAATTGATCTCGGGTTATGCAGGAGCTGCGATCCAAAATAGCATAAATTCGGCATTGTCGTGGTTGGAAGCCACTCTCGCATCATATGCCTATTGTTGACCGCAGCACCAGCGTGACGTGAGCCGGGTTCCCTCACGGCCGTCTACCACGACGGCACCGGCCGAGCAGCTCGCATTGCCGAGTTCGCCCAATGTCACTGGAAACTCTTCGGAAGAACCATACGCGCCTCGCGCACCGATTTCACGAAGCGCCAGGTCACGAAGCGTACCCAATCTCCTCCCTGCCCTGAAACGACTCGCGGTTCATATGTTGTAAGCTCACACACGTATTATCGCTATTTCCTTGTTTTATCTCTTGTCCTGGTCATTGGCTCGATGTGCTGTCCGACCCGGATCCATGGTCAACTATGCATCCTTATCCACGTTCAATGAGCTTTAGTCGCTCGTTACTGACCTACTAACATATTAAATGACATAATTATTATTAATTATGTCATTTAATATGTTAGTAGGTCAGTAACGAGCAAGACACGTGCGACTCGACCATCGCTTGCTCCAGCCTCAGGACATTTAATGCGCGGTCATGTGTGGTTAACCAACAGACTTATCAACCAACCGGATAGACGTTGATACAATTGTTACGGTTTCCATTCAACAAGGAAGCGAATGGAAGCTGGAGTGAGGTTTCATTTGGTATACTGAAGGTACCGGTATAGAACTGTGCAACGTAATAGTCGGATCATAAGTCGCTTATCGTAATCGACTGCCTAATAGCCACCCCGGCATACGCGCCGGCAACCCAGATTATCAAACTTTTGAAGAACACCAGATGAGAAGTTTAAAGTAGTCCGGGTAATATCGTGTAGACTAGAGGAAATGCCAGTACCATTTAGTAGGCTTAGCTCGCGCCGTGGCAAGGCTTAGCCGTACATTCCATGTAGATGCCGCATTGATATTTGGGGCCCCCATGTAATTCTGTACCTCTTTGCTTTCACCTCGGCACTACTTTAATGTACTTACGCATATCGCGCGCATATATGATCTCGCAACTCTGTACCTGCACCCAAAAGTCAAGCTCCCACAGTTGGCAAGCCCTAGTCTAAGAAAACTCCCGGCAACTTGGGGTGTATGGGAAGGGGGTCGAGTCAAGGGTCTATCAAAAGACAGTATGCGTAAAAGTAGCTTTGGTGGCCGCATGCATAAACTTCTTGGTGCCTTTGAAAATCTCCCGATCTCATCATCGAACCTGTTGAACTAACTACCTTCCCATAGTCAAAATATGGCCTCGTCTACAGCAATACTCCATGCCGAGTGTAGTCTCATAGCCCACGTACACAGATTGATTAGTTAGAATAGCATATCGCATGGATTATCACTTGTCATATCTATAAACACCCATATTGAGGACAAAACACTTTCATTCAAATACAAATTCATTCAGGCGTACAATAAATTCAACAAGTTCACCAACCATCCCATAATCTAATAGCTCCTCCCAAACATCGTCCACTGCTTCGCCTCGCCTCCACACCCAACGCACTTGGCTCCCTTCTCCAACTCGCCCCACCGGGCCTGATCAAATGGAATACAAAGCGACTTGGCGCCCGCCGATGGCGCTCGCTCGTCAGCTTGCTCTGCAGCTTCTTTGGCGCTCTTGTCTTTGATCGCGTCTTCGCATGCTTCGGTTTCGCACCATGGTATCACCACTGCGCATTTTTGTTCTAGGGCGGGGGTAAAGTCTGCCCAAGACCGCACGACTTTGAGGTGCTGGTCGTAGGCTTGCTTGGCACGGTTAAACATATCTGTTTGAATCGTATCGAGAAGAGCTGGGACGGTCTTTTGGAGATCGGCAAGCGCGAGAGGTGCTTTGGCATTTGTATCACGTCGGACAGAAAGCGTGCTGGATTTTTCAAGGTCAAGCGGTCCAATCTCGAGTCGAATCGGGACTCCCTATAAATACAGGTTATTAATGTTAACTATCAAGCAATGAACAAGAGCTTGCCTTTTGCTCCCAATCGTTAAACTTGTATCCCGGTGTATAACCGTCCCTTAGGTCTGCCTTAGCCTTCACATCAACCTGCTTCAACGTCTTGACAACATCTGCGCACGCATTCGAAATCTTCGCTCTCATCTCATCCGTTGTCTTGGCTGTGACACCCACTGGCACCACAATAACCTGCACGTTTGCCACCCGAGGAGGGAGAACCAAGCCCTGGTTATCACCGTGAACCATGACCATGACACCAATCGAACGAGTCGAGAGACCCCACGAGTTTTGCCATACGTAGGCTTTGCCTGCTTCTGGATCTGTGAGTTTAGCGCGGTCGGCTGGGCTTATGTTGGGGTCTTCGACACTAATATTGAACATCTTGCTAAAGTTTTGGCCCAGACAGTGGCTAGTCGCACCCTGAATGCCTCGCCCAGAAGTAGGAACAAATCCCTCCACGGTTGTGGTATACAATCCACCCGCAAACTTTTCTTTCTCGGACTTGATACCGGGGATGACGGGGACGGCGAGGAGTTCTTCGTACACGCGACGGTAGAGCTCGAGAATGTCCAGGACTTCCTTGTCAGCTTCGGCTCGGGTTAGGTGCGCAGTGTGGCCTTCTTGCCAGAGGAATTCGCGGGTGCGGAGGAAGGGTTGTGGGTTTTTGAACTCCCAACGTACGACGGAGTTCCATTGGTTGAGTTTGAGAGGGAGGTCACGGTGGGATTGGATCCATTTTGCGTAATCTGGTATGACAGTGAGTGTGAGGAGCGAGGATGAAGAAAGAGCTTACAAGGGTACATGACAGTTTCGGAGGTGGGACGAATAGCAATGGGTTCTTCAAGGTCGGTGCTTCCACTAAGCCGACATAAGACAACGAGCTTACAGATCACGAGCCAAGACTCACGCGCGAGTGACCCAAGCAACTTCTGGCGCAAACCCCTCAATATGGTCCTTTTCGCGTTCGAGAACCTTGTTGGAAACGAACATGGGGAAGTACGCGTTTTCAACATCAAGCTCCTTGATCTTGGAATCGAACCACCGCTGGATCTGTTCCCAAATGCTGAATGACCAGGGCTTGAGGATATAACACCCAGAGACGCTGTAATAGTCGATCATTTCCGCCTTGACCAAGACCTGCATGCCAGTTAACGAGTTGTTCGGAAATAAGCAGAGGCGGACCGACATTAGTATACCAAGTCGGGAAATCGAGCTCCTTCTTGACACCAATCGCAATTTGAACGGCCCCTTCAATCTTGGCGTCCTCGGGCTTTTTCGCTGACGCCAACTTGGTCGCCGGACCTACACCACTGGCCGTAGCAGTAGCCTCTGCCTTGAGCGCGGCAAAATCGACGACATGGAGTCTGGCATCGGCGGTTTCGAGGCTGGTGAGGTACGCGACGATATCTTTGCCGGAAAGGAATATAGTAGCATCTGGAGAGGAGGCGTGGAGAGCGAGTGGGGCAGAAGCACCGGCGATGGAGCTGTCGAGGACCACCTGACAGCGCGAAAAGTTATCCTTTGTGAGCGCAAGAGGCGACACTGGTCAAGTCAGCACATGCAGCATATCAGTCGAGATGACTTACGCGAGTTCTTGTCCAATCCAAAAAATTCTCTAAGTAGGTCGTCTGCCGCAAGACGCAATTCCTTGAGATTGAACTTCTTCCCCAGGGCGGCCGAGTTGGTCTCTGTCTCGTCGCGTGCGATTACAACAACGGGAATAGGGGTCGCCGTCTTGGCTGTCTTTGGCTTGAATACGAGAGTTTTGCAGAGTTCGAATGACTGGGGAATTCCCGCAGACTGCCCGAGTGCTTCCTTCCATTCAGCCGGGTTAGATATAGCGGGGTGGGCACATTGGGCAACCGAAGTCAGCGAGAGCGCAGAGAGACGCGCAGTTAGCTCGTCTGTCGTAACCATAGAATAGAGCCTTGTGACAATGGTCGTGAATCGTCCAGGCAGAGGGCGTGATGACTCCCCAGATCTGCTCCCGGCGCTTGCCCGGATCGTATTAATCCGTATCAACAAACTTCTACAATGCGCCCGCAATATCTGTTCTCCTACCCTTCGTAACACCCTACCATAGCGCAGATAGAGCATGTCACCCTGCCGCTCCCTACTCGGACGACCCACAGCCAGCACTTGACCTGGCGCAACGCGAAATTCGACAAAGTCTAAAAGATCTGCATCAGAGAGCCCTGATCAGACCCTGATTATTCAGTCACGTGGGAATATTACACGAATCCATTCAATAGGTCACTTGTAGAGACTCCAGATAATAAATGTCTGCATTGTTTCAATTTACTACCCCACCAAGGATCTGAGCGCATTGATAAATTATCGCTCGCCTAACGCTAACTTTGTAAATTTTATTGATGTCTATATGCTATGTCCGTTACTAGGAATTAACTATGCCTCCTTGGAGGTGCAGTTATAGTTCACCGAGATTAGACCCGATTGGACAATGCGGGTATAGACATACTTGTACACAATATTGCCATACTTATCTTAGAAGGATGCTATTTCAGTTGTCAATACCATCCAAAGCTGACTATTCATTTGCCATTTCTTCGATCCGGGGTTTGGCTAGGGTTACCCGACGATAGCCAGGCAGGCTCTATAGTAGAATCCTCATGTCATGGATACTTATACTCCTGGAGGGGCTTACAGCATTCCTATGATTGTTCCAGTACCCTTTCATTCAGGACATCGCATGGGTTTATAGCAGGGGTCCGGGCTCCACTGCTGGGTTCGGGATCACCATGGCCAGCCAAATGAGGACTCCGTCAGGGAGTTGGATTGGTGACAGCCGCATCCCCTAATTCAGATACGTTCCGCTTCTTTGATGATGATGGCCCTGGTCCATCGGGTGGGGCCTGCAAGGTGATCGAAGGCACTGGAGAGGGCTTTTTCGGTAGACCTTGCAACTAGGGGTTAGTGAGCCAAGAAGAAATAGAGAGATGGGACGAGGCTGGAATTGAAGTACGAGGCAACGAGCGGGTGCCAATTGATAATGGAATATCGATAGTGTCGTCAATGTGGACGATCTCGGTAAGCAGCAGTCGCATTAGAGCTTCGTGTGCATGTTCGGGATCTAGTTTATCCCTTAAGGCCCACTCGGGCCAGATATATTCGTGCATCTGGGAAATCATGGGTGCCATGCACACAAGATCCTGGTGGAGAATATTTCTCCACGTACCTAGATCTGGGCAAAGGAAGCGAGGATCTGCTTTGTTGGATCCTGGGATGTGGCTATTCATTGCCTTGATAAATGCTTTGAGTTGGTCATGCCACTCCACCTCTGCCTCAGATGTCGGTCGTGTCGAGCGGGCGAGAGTCCAGGCAATGACCCAAAATACCGACTCGGCATCGTGAAACAGCTGATGCCTGAACTGCAAGTTCGGAGATTCCTCATCCAAAAGGGGTGCATCGTCAATGGCTCGGTTGAACCGCTCGTACTGAGTTTCGTCCAAGAACTTGTACAATTCAAGCGCCCTTCCTTCCAGCTTGGACATGCAATTATCAAAGGGGATGAAATGTTGGAAGACCCGCCCAGACGAGGCGGAACGAGAAATAAACTTTGGAGCTCCCTAGTTTAACCTATCAGTCCAGGCCAGATCCCTAATCACACAACCTTACAGTTTGTGCCGCCGGCATCTTTGCACCCTTGACTATCAACATACGATCTGCACAATGGTTGCCGAGGGCAATCACGAGGCATGCTGGTTTGGGTTTTACCTCCCTGTGAATAGATAATCATAAACGGACATATACACGTGTGACGATAAAATCACATCTCACCTATCTTTTGCCAACACTTGATTAATGTACTTGACTCCATCATAATCCTCAGTACAGCACTCATATACGTAGGACTCCAAGTCTTCTGTCGGCGCTGCTAGAATGTTAATGTCACTAATATCCCAGTGAAGAATATTCGCTTTGCGGTACAAGTTGCGTTGAACTACCAGTATCAGGTCAGCAGGTGCACAAATGGCCAGCTTCTTCCAACTCACGAGCACAAACGTCATACATGACGCACAACAGTTGACGGAGGGACGCAATCTTATCCAGCGGCTGTCCAATGCTCTGCGTAGCTAAACCCATCCTTTCTTTGATTGTGCTCTCCTCCAGGTTCGAATTGGCCACTGATAATTGCTGAAAAACGGCTGTCAAACCCACTAGCACCGGAAATATCAGGAGATCCATATTATAACACAATTATGACAGTACCGTGGGTTTACAAATCATCAGCAGGGCCACACCTCCAACTCGCAATCGTGCCGATGTACAGTATACGTAACCTATGGTAGTACAGTAACTGGTTGAGATGACGCGTGACCCGGATTTTTGTGGTCACGTAAACAATCGATCATCTTGGCACCACAACTGGGACAACTCCAATCTTGATCTTATCCTCTGCTCGCTGCCATTGTTGTGCGAGTGCATATAAGTACAGCGTGGTGGGTTGGCTCTCGGCGGCGCTGGGAGTAAAGATAGGGGATCGGGGTCAGAAACGTCGAGCGCCGAGGGAGGTGTCGTCGTGGGTGCTCCAATGCATTAGATAGCGCACGGATGCTGTGTGCGTGACCCATGAACTAAAGGTTATCATCTGGAGACTGGGCGCGCACGGGAGGTCTAGTCAATGTGATAAAATTCTCGGAATGAATTACTTAGCGTGCTGGTCGATAAGTTTGTTGGTTAACATATGTATGACGTGCACACCCGACTGCGCATTGAATGTCCTGAGGCTGGAGCAAGTGATGGTCGAGTCGCGCATATCTTATGTTATTTGATATGTTAGTAGGTTAGTAACGGGCGACTAGAACTCATTGAACGTGGATAAGGATGCATAGTTGACTATAGATCGGACGGCACGTCGAGCCAATGACCGGGTCAAGAGATAAATAAGAAAATAGTAATAATACGTGCGCGAGCTTACAACGTGCACGCGTGAACCGCGAGTCGTTTCAGAGCAGTGGAGGAGATTGGGTGCACTTCGAGACCTGGCGCCTCGTGTGAAATCGGTGCGCGGGGCGCATATTGTTTTTTCGAAGAGTGTCCAGTGATGTTAAGCGAGCTCGACAATGCGAGCTACTCGGCCAGTGCCACCATGGTAGACAGTCGTGAGGGAACGCGGCTCACGTTGCGGTCAACAATAGGGATATGATGCTAGAGTGGCTTCCAACCATGACAATGCCGAATTTATGCCATTTTGTATCACAACTCTTGCACAACCCGAGCTCAGTTGGGGCAATCCCAAAATTTATTAAAATGTCAGTATCAATTCTCGTGGCCAACCCGATAATCGAAGCGCTCAACACACGTCATATGAGGCCCAATACATAACTACCGCAGAAAACATAAAATGAAGCCACGCATACAAGCATACAACACCTAAATCATATCAATTGTCAATCACAAGCAACTTCGGTCATGAGACAAGGCTCGGTAGTAGAATCCTCATGTCGCGGATATTTATACTCCTGGAGGGGCTTACAGCCTTCCCATCTTAGCCCCAGTGCCCTTTCATTCAGCACTTGACGCGGGTTTGGAGTGCCAGTGGGTGTCTGAGCTCCACTCCTGGGTTCAGGATCACCGGAAAGCCCACGGCCGGCCAAACGAGGACTCCGTCGGGGAGTTGGATTGGTGGCAGCCTCATTCCCTAATTCAGACACGCTCCTCTTCTTCGATGATGATGGCCCTGGTCCATCGGGTGTAGCCTGCAAAGTGATCGAAGGCACTGGAGAGGGCTTTTTCGATAGACCTTGCAGCCGGGAATTGGCGGCCCGAGAGGATGTTGTAGTGGAGAGATGGGATGAGGCTGGAGTCGAGGTATAAGGCAACGAACGAGTGCCAATTGATAATGGAATATCGACAGTGTCGTCAATGTGGACGATCTCGGTAAGCAGCAGTCGCATTAAAGCTTCGTGTGCATGTTCGGGATCTAGTGTGTCCTTCAAGGTCCATTCGGGCCAGATATAGTCGTGCATCTGGGAAATCATGGGTGCCACACTCTCAAGATCCTGGTGGAGAATATTTCTCCATGTATCTGGACTAGTTGTGAGAGAGAAGCGAGGATCTGGTTGCTTGGATCCTGGGATGTGGCCATTCATTGCCCTGATAAATACTTCGAGTTCGTCATGCCACTTCACCTCTGCCTCAGGGTTCGGTCGCGTCGAGCGGGCGAGAGTCCAGGCAATGACCCAAAATACCGACTCGGCATCGTGAAACAGCTGATGCCTGAACTGCAAGTTCGGAGATTCCTCATCCAAAAGGGGTGCATCGTCAATGGCTCGGTTGAACCGCTCATACTGAGTTTTGTCCAAGAACTCGTACAATTCAAGCGCCCTTCCTTCTAGCTTGGGCATGCGGTTCTTAAAGGGGATAAAATGTTGGAAGACCCGTCCAGACGAGACAGAACGAGCAATAAACTTCGGGGTTCCCTGATTTAATTTAATCTGTTAGTGCAGGCCAGATCTCCAAATAGATGATCTTACAGTCCGCGTCGTCAGCACCTCCGTCGTGCCCTCATCTGTCGTCAAATCAGCACCATTGCCGAGGTCAATCATCAGGCATGCCGGTTTGGGCTTCACTTTCCTGCACATTGATAATCAAAATCTATCACATACATATACGACGACAAAAATATATCTCACTCGTCCTTCGCTAACACTTGGTTAAGGTATTTCACTTCGTCATACCCTTTAGCGCAGCGCCCGTAGAACATGGCGTTGTCTATTGGTGCTGCCATGATATTACTGTCGCTGATGTCTCGGTGCAGGATTTTGGCTTTCCGATACAGGTTGCGTTGAACTGCCCATCTCATCTTAGCATACGTAAAATCATAATTTCTCTGGACTCACCGACGCAAGCGTCGTATATCATGCATAAAAACTGACGCAGAGATGTGATCTTATCCAGGGGGACTCCGACGTCGCGCGTGACAACCCGGACCTTCTCTCTGATTATGCTCGTCTCCAGATCGGTTGTCTTCATCTTATTTCCGTCTGAATTGAGCACATGGCCTCCGAACTCCGGATACATCAGTCCTGGGATATTCTTCCCCTTGTGCGCCGCTTGGTACAACACCCACTCGAAAAATCGCCGTTGAGTGTCCCGCCAATATTCCTTCATGAACCATCGCTTCTCGGTACCAGCATCCGTCATAAGCCCTGTCAACCGACGTTGACCGGGTCCTTGTTCAGCTCTTGGTCCATTTTCTGGGGGCCCGTCGTGCGAGAGCAATGTGTAGTCGTTGGCCTTGACCACCCAGATTGGAAGCGGGTTTTCAGGTTGGAACACATCCATCGACGGATCCCGAAACGGTTTCGAGTACAGCTTTCCGATAAACTTCAGCAGTAGTCTTAGATCCGACCATGCATACTCCTGCGATTTCTGTATCACCGCTGCATCGTGATATAACAACTGATAGCCTTGGATGCGTGCACTGAATCCGAACACTCCGCTATTTTCAGGATGAAGTTGGAGGAGGTTCCGAAGATAGTTTCCAATCTGACCATCGGCTTTCCTATTCACCTTGACTTCTCCGACCGTGACCAGATTTGACCATGTCTGATTGGATGGCGAATCAAAGTTCGGTTTGCCATTGGAGGCTATTTGACGGATGAGCAACACCTCACTCAATCTCTCTTGCACTCACTTAGTTTGGAAAGTACACCTACAGGCTCCCACAGTGCCACAACATCGGGGAGTAACAAGCTATTATGGAAGGGATGTCGGATGGAGTTACTGTTGCCCGCGCGGAACACCAATTCATTATGAGTTTGAGCGTCGGGTGAAGAATCATGAACGAGCTTGCTGAGTCTATTTAACAAGCGAAGCAGTGGAGCGCGTTTGGTATATAGCGATTTTTCTTTTCCTTCTTTCGTGCTTTGGATTTGGCCGATTGCCTTTTCCCGGCCAGCTAACTGACTCGGGTCATAGTTCGCCTGGCCGGAGAGATATCCCGCAAGGAACTGTTCTTCAGAGACTTCGGATATCACCTTGTATTTGAGAAGTTCGCTTGATGCTTGAGAGGCTGACTTGCCCTTCGACTGAGTTACGCCGTCTTTGACTGGGGTGGAGTGGGACATGACAGATGCGAGCGATCACGTGCAACCAAAAAATCAGTGCATAATTCTAAGCGTCAATATTGACGCAGGGATTAATCCTGGGTTGAAATTATCGAGTAACGACGAGATCGTCGAGTTGTAGCTTATTGGCCCATTTAGTTGATCTGTCACTAAGGTCTCTCACGAGAACTTTTATCTCTGGTGCTGTATCTTCAAATCCACCGGAAAAACTTCAATGGACTCCAGAACAAGAGACATTTCTCCGGTGCATACCTATAGGCTATGCGAATACAAGTGGTTATTCTATACACTGGATATGGGCGATGCAATACCACTAGTAAGCGCATTTGTGATCCATTCGAGGGCTCGCCCCCAACTCCCCTAGTGTTCTGCCCTTATGATAACCGGTTTATCAGTCACCCATTGCGAACCGTCCTAGGCCCAAAATATTATTGTGCTTCGCAAGCCGGATTCAGTTCTAGCAATTATACAATTTATTAAAATAGCAATAACAATGCTCGCACCCGCCCGTTGATGGAAGTGCTCAACACCACGTCATGTGAGCAGTACCCCATCAGATGTAGTTTGAAGGGGTTGGACATGGTTTTTTCGGTCAGCGTGCCACTGGGAGTTAGAAAAAGAGCAGGTGTAACAGATGAGTGATACGATTGGCGTGGGGTTTAGGTACTAGGTAACGAACGAGTTCCAATAGTTAGTGAAATATCGACAGCGTCGTCAATACGGACGATCTCGGTAAGCAGCAGTCGCATCAAAGCTTCGTGTGCATGTTCGGGATCTAGTGTGTCCCTTAAGGCCCACTCAGGCCAGATATACTTGTGCATCTGAGAAATCATGGATGCCATACTCGCAAGATCCTGGTGGAGAATATTTCTCCACGTACCTAGATCTGGTTCGAGGCATCTGCGAAGATCTAGCTGGTCGGGTCCTGGGATGTGGCCATTCATTGCCTTGATAAATGCTTTGAGTTGGTCATGCCACTCCACCTCTGCCTCAGATGTCGGTCGTGTCGAGCGGGCGAGAGTCCAGGCAATGACCCAAAATACCGACTCGGCATCGTGAAACAGCTGATGCCTGAACTGCAAGTTCGGAGATTCCTCATCCAAAAGGGGTGCATCGTCAATGGCTCGGTTGAACCGCTCATACTGAGTTTTGTCCAAGAACTCGTACAATTCAAGCGCCCTTCCTTCTAGCTTGGGCATGCGGTTCTTAAAGGGGATAACATATTGGAAGACCTTCCCAGACGAGGTGGAACGAGAAATAAACTTTGGAGCTCCCTAGTTTAACCTATCAGTCCGAGCCAGATCCCTAATCACACAAACTTACAGTTTGTGCTGTCGGCATCTTTGCACCCTCGACTATCAACATACGATCTGCACCGTGATTGCCGAGGGCAACCACGAGGCATGCCGGTTTGGGGTTTACCCCCCTGTGAATCCATAATCATAAACGGACATATACACGTGTGACGATAAAATCACATCTCACCTGTCTTTTGCCAACACTTGATTGATGTACTTGACCCCATCATAACCCCCAGTACAACGCTTGTAGGGCTCCAAGTCGTCCGTTGACACTCCCAGAATGTTGATGTCACTAATATCCCAGTGAAGAATATTCGCTTTGCGGTACAAGTTGCGTTGAACTACCAGTCTCAGGTCAGCAGGCACAGAAATGGCCAGCTTCTTCTAACTCACGGGCACAAACGTCATACATGACGCACAACAGTTGACGCAGGGATGTAATCTTATCCAACGGCTGTCCAATGTTTGGCGTAACTAAACCCATCCTTTCTTTGATTGTGCCCCCCATTGATAATTGATAATTGCTCAAAACTACTACCAGATCTATCATTTCCACCGTAAATATCTGGAAACCTACCTCACCACGTAGTTATGGTGTCGTGGATATAAGCTGCTAGCACCTCTACTTCGTGCTGGTGTACTAGTACAGTAGCTTTTGGCACTGGCAGCGCTAGCAAGTGGTCGAGATGACGCGCGACCCGATCACGATCAGAGGATACGTAAGCAACTGCCTCGGCGCCACGACTCCAGTTTCCATTTTCTATAACTTCTCTAATGCTCAGATGCAGCATCTTGGACTGCCGTCGGTGACGGCAACATTCGGTAGTACGCCTATGAGGTATTATCTTGGGCCACCACCTCCACTTAAATTTAACGGACTTAGTTTCGCAAACTGAGAGCTAGTCAGAGGGATATATATATGTAAGTGTCTAATGGTGCCATGTATCCCTTCTCGCCGGCGCCTCCTACCAATATTTCACCCAATTATCAGATTCTCACATTATGACTACCAGCATCGCTAAGATCTCTATGTGGTTTATTTCTAGATACTAATGCTCGATACTAATATATCAATAGTTGAGATGCCGGAATCTAGACCTCTGACACTGCCAGCGTTCACCTGAACGGCTTGTCTGAGATCATCCTTGGCAAGGCCAAGAAGCCCGACCTTCTGAGGGGCAGGCTCGTAGGTAGGTACTTTCCATGCCCAAACAAACTCAAAGTTGAAATGAGCTTTCTCATTGACGACACCTTAATTAAGTTGTATTTTCTTGTCGCGAAAACACATGGCGCGCGGAGCTTCCGAAGTTAGGAGCACTGCAGAGATGGATACTACTAGCTTTATGAATCAATACAATAAGTAAACTCCAGACCACTCCTTCTCCTTACCCGAAAGTCTTTCCAGTACATCTCCGAAGCCAGCAAGAGCTCTCTAGAGTGCCTTCAGCGCTAGCTCGGCTACGTTGATGTCCTTCAATCCCTTCGGCTCGACCCCAACCGGAATGTCTAGTTGCTACACTTACTAGTCCTATGCAATGCAGAACTATACAATCGCAAAGAACTTGACACTGTTCACCTTAATACAGAATCGTTGTGGCTTAATACATGGGGGAGAAGAGAGGTGATGCATACACTCAAGGTGAGCAGTTCGCAGGGGATAATGTGTGAGTTGGCTTGTAACTGTTACTGAGATATCGGAACAGATGTTTGGAGTAGGTTCAATCCCGTGATCATTCCTTGCCCGTGAACGTTTTGCAAAGTTGCTATTAGAGAAACAACTCGTTCTAACAATGATATATGTATGTTAATGTCTTTAATTATAAACAAGCTTTGGATTGGGCACTGAATTGACCACGGATGGATGGATCTATCAAACAAGTAGATCAAAGCTGAAAACAAGATTATGAATCGGTACGTCAATACGAGATGGAATTGATATAGTATATGCTAGCTTGGCTCACAGAGCCGAGGCACTTGCCGCTGCTGAAGGAGTGAGCATATCCTAACCATGGTTTTATGGGCATTTTCCAAGGACGAGGTTGCGGCTCCAGATCATGGGAGTGACAAACTTGAAGAACCTAGAAGACCTTGTCGGTATGTTATTCCTGCTTTGATTGGATTCGCTTCGGTGCTAATGAAGCATAGGAGCGGTACACGTGAAACTCAGACGAAATCAAGTCTCTGGAGGAACCCTGCTGTACTTACGTCGGCAGATCGCAGGTCATTATTAGACCTCGTAACACCTCAACATGTTCTCGTTGATTGATATCTTATCTAGATGCATCCCTTGTAATATCCAGCAGCATAATTTTTAAAGAGATTCTTGACGGCGTTGAGCCGTACGGAAGTCCCAAACTCTCCACATGCCCTCACTCCTAAAGCGGGGTTTCAACAGCCCTACAAGTTCCTAGGACCATCTAAATTCTTATCTCAATGGAAATTCAAGGAGTTGGCGGCTCTTCCCCCAAATGGTTATCATGTATTCCCGCGGCAGATGTTGTGTCTACTAAGGCTCAGAAGAGCAAGCACATGCGTGAACAAAGTTCAATCGCTTGAACATGTGCGACTTCGAGCTGTTCTTTGACCCTTCGTAAAAAGGACCGGCAATGTGATTTTGTTGGAATTGTTCCCTGTGCGTTCACCTTGGAACTGCCGTCTGGCTGTTGGTGTGTTGAGTGGCAGTCTGAATCGTTCCCTAGGAGCTCTGGAGTCTTTAGCCGAGTGAGTGCTATAATAATAATATGTATGCTTAAGCCAAACGCGCTACGATCGAGCAATATACTATGTAGAGTATAGGCTCGATGTTAGGCTCACCTGTACTTGGAAGCCCTGAGCCGTGAGCTCGCCATCTCCTCCAGGGAGCAAGCATGGCTTCGACTCCATTGGTCAAGGACAAGGCTGCTTCAAACTCACGCAACATTCGTGACGTATGATCCTATACACGAAGTACATTGGGCTCGAGTGGCGAACTACCCCCAAGCTTAACTTCGTTCGCCGGAGTTTCAACTTGTATTTTTTGTGTGCACGGTATTCATGCTATTATGGTTGAGTAGCGCACATGCCTTGCATTTGTTTGAACGAGCGGGATTAGTAGTTTGAAGTGTTCTGTTTTGGAAGCGTTCGTGTTTATGTTTGGATGAGCGGTAAACTGGGGTTATGTTTGTTGGGTAATTCTTTGGTGCTGGTCCAAAAATGCGGTCTTGAAACATGTTTACTTTTGATAAGGGGGCATGGTACAGGCGCCAATTGGAAGTATAAAAGGGATTCTCGGTCCTAATTAGGGGGGCAATGGTGCGATGATGTCAACTGAGCACAACAATAATACAAAAGCGTGTGGATGGATTGGATTTTGTGGGGCCAGGTTGAAGGCCTGGGGTCATGCGATCTACTCGGTGTGACTTTAGATCGGTATATGCATAGTTCGCTCTATTCAATCCTACCTATTGCAACTCTACCCTACAGGTGACGATGCATCCAGGAATCCCGAACGTCTTAGAAATCACTCGAGTGCGTGGATTCTAGCAAAGTATTACTATTATTGAGCTTCTTGACTATGGTGGCTCCGAGGGGTTGATGATTCAATACGTTCCTGAGACGATGAGAGTGGAGAAAGGGTGGCGCAATGCTTCGCTCGAGGTTTTCGAATTCATGAAGAAGTAGGCTGGTGAATAGAGCCACCTATGCTCATTCCTTGATTCCATGGCCACTGTATATTATAATGTGTCCCACGTCCCTAGATGCAATGTTCCCGAGATCGTTGACTAATTTGATCGCAGCGTTTGCCGAGCTTCTGCCGCTCGTGCGCTGGCTCGTTGCTTGGAGTGGCCACTTGAATAAATAGCGTCCATAACGGAATAGGTGTGGTGTATAGGGTATGAAGACTCAGTCCGGGCCCACTGGTGCGATAATGCGAGGTAATTTACAGCATTTCAGCCACGGATATGGGTGCTCCCGGTCAGGTCATACACGTGCCTACGGGCGCCTACCCGAAATGAAATTCAAGTTAGTTTACGTGTAGTGGGTACGATTGCGGACAGTGTTGGGTATTGATAGCATGGTCTGTGCACTCCGTTATTGCATGGAAATGGAGATGTGCAGTGTTGAGCACTGTATCATTGTTTTGTGCGCACTTGGGCCACTGAGAGTGGCTGGGTTGTGGACACGTGACGTGACGGGGGACCCTTAAGGACGCGCCGGAGTGGGCTTTCTGCACGACCGCTCACCCACTGCTGCGTCCGTCTGGAACTTGACTTTTGCGACTCCCCTCGAAGTGCCCTCGCACCGACCGCACTCTGTAATTATTCGACCTTGTGTCAAGCGCCGTTTGCCTTTATTCAACACCTTCCGTTCCTTGTTTCTGGTGTCCAACACCCCTATTTACCGACACACAACAAGAGACATTACATCCTGTCCCCGGCTCTGGCCTCGTCCTTTGCTTCTGGTGAGTGTTGGAGATGTGTTGTGGCGTGGGAGGAGGCTGATGTTGGACATAGTGAACAGCGTCTCTCACAGTCTGGGTTAGTCTCACGGGTTGTGTCCAAGCACCAGCCCTTGTATCTCTCGCAACACATAGACACTGCTAATCACTTATCGAGTAAAAGTATGTTTACGGCGCTTGGCACTATTCGGTTCTTTGCTAATTGGCTGTTGCGCTGTCCCTTGTCACTCGGAACATAGAAATAAGCCTGTATTACCTCTCCACCACCACTAGACCAGACCATGTCTTCCACGAACGTACCCGTGAGTATTTTCTGCAGAAATTCTATGTTGGGCCGCTCATTCTTACATCACGTGATCCCAGGCGCGTCGGACAACACGCCTGACCCGAGCACATCTCGATGAGAATGCCACTTCTGCTACGACGAGGATGACCCGAGGCTCTGCGAAACCCGTTGCTATTGTTTCGGTGCCCGTGAAGCCAGTTGCGTCGGCTGCTGTGACCCGCCGGCCCACCTTGACCACCAACAAGGAGAAGGAGACGGCGAGCTCGACCCGTGCAATAGACGCTGCAAAACGCAAGCGAGATGCACTTGGGGAACTTACAAACAAGACCAAGGCAAAGGGAATCCCCAAGGACAAGGACGGAAAGCCGCTTGGAATCAAGGCAAAGGAGCTGCTTCATAAGCGCAGCGAGAGCATGCCTTCGACTGCGGTCGAGTCTATGGACGTTGATGGCACCAAGGCTGCATCGGAAGAAGCCGACGCCCGGCCGCGCTTTTCTCGCCGTGTCGCTGCCCGCACCGTCTCGACGTCGTCGGTTCCGGCCCAACCTTCTGCGGCAACTGTTGCCCAGGTTGCTGGTCGGCGTATTGTTTCTGCCGCAGCCACTCGTATTCTGCGGGCACCTTCCCAAACCCGGGGCGTATCTGCTCAGGTCTCGGCTTCGAGCATTCCTACATCGGTCCCCGCCACCCAAGATTCGATTGTATCGCACCGCACCACTCCCGAGGACGAACAAGATGGCCCTGCTCACAAGCGCCGCCGTACAAGCTCCCTGGATGCCGAGGAGGCCTCTCGTGCGGTCGCTCATGTCAATGAGAAATCCGGTCTCGAAGCCATTGACGTTGACGAACCCTGGACCGACCTTGACAAGGACGACGAAGGCGATCCCTTGATGGTTAGCGAATACGTCGTGGACATTTTCAACTACATGTTGGAGATTGAGGTTTGTTTTCCAATTCATCTTACGTGTGTCACGTCTAACGATTATCAATAGCGGAAGCATGCTCAAGTGTTAAACCCCAACTATATCGAAAAGCAAAAGGAACTCAACTGGGGAATGCGTGGCATTCTCGGCGACTGGCTCATTCAAGTCCATGCCCGATTCCGCCTCCTCCCCGAGACACTTTACCTTGCGATGCACCTCGTCGATCGCATGCTCTCGATCCGCGTTGTCTCCCTCTCTCGATTGCAATTGGTTGGTGTAACCTGCATGTTCATTGCCTCCAAGTATGAGGAAATCATGGCGCCTTCTGTCAAGCACTTTGTCGAGTGTGCAGACGCGGCATACACCGAGAAGGATATTCTCGACGCTGAGCAATATGTCCTCCGTGTCCTCGGCTGGGATTGCAGCTACCCTAATGTCATGACCTTCCTCCGCCGTGTTAGCAAGGCTGAAGACTTTGACGACCAAACCCGCAGTGTGGCAAAGTTTTTCGTCGAGATTGTATGTGTGGACCACCGCCTCTTGCCATTCCCTCAGAGCCAGATTGCTGCCGCTTCCTTGTGGCTCGCTCGTTTAATTCTGGACCGCGATCCCTGGGTACGTCCAACTGACCTGTTTGTTTTTCGGTCCCTGACCTTTGTTTTGCTTTGTTTGTAGAATGGCAACCTAGTCCACTATTCGACCTATCGCGAAAAGGATTTGCTCGAGCCGGCGAATATCATGATCAATTATTTGTTGGAGCCTATCAAGCACGAGGCTTTTTGGAAAAAGTATGCAAGCAAACGATACATGAAGGTATCTCCCTATGTCCGCGACTGGGCATTGATGAAGTGGCAAGAAGGTCAAGAGGTAGATTTGGCGGCGGAACTTCCCGAGTTGAGGGCAGGGATTCTGGAGAGGAGAGAAAAGGAAGTGTTTTAGCGTGCTGGATGCGTGAGGAAGGGGGAAATGGATTAATTTGTTGTCTTTTGTTTTCACCGATGTTGCTCTGGTTTTTGTACATAGTTCACCCACGGTCGATTTGTATTCTTCAATTTATTCGGACTCGCACGCTAGCGTTGCTTTTTGGTTTGGTAAAATGATTTGATTGGCTTGGCCCATGGAAGTTTTACTCGAGGGGGTTGACATGCTCTGAACTCGACTGGTCAACTAGGTGGATTTGAGCGCCGACTAGCATGCATGTTGATCTGCTCGAATGGAGTCCATTCTAGGTCATTGATTATTGGATCGGACTGCCTTTTCGGGAGCCATGGGACCATAGTTTTGCGCGCCAATCTCGGTCCTTTGTCTCAGAAGATATTCATTTAGGGGTAATGGCCGTGGATGTACGTGCAGCCCGATGGTCACCTATGCGGACGTCATCAAGTCACTCTTCCTTTTTCCAAGTACCCAAGCAAGTACAAACTAGTAAACCTCCCCAACCATCCCACGCAGACCAACCTCATTTCGTGAGCAATTTCACCGCGCATATATACGCCTTCTCCGAGCGCATGTCTTTGCAAAGTAGTAAATTCAATCAAAGAATCATAAACTAGTATACAAGGATCACAAACCAGTCGCGAGCTTGCCTCGCTCGCGAACTCTATTGATTCACACCACCACCCTATAATCTACCGACCCGCTGGCACTCTAGCAATTATTGTACAAGTTCTTGGCGCGACGTTCAGCAGTCATGGCTAGGTCAGCCATAATTAGTATCAATAGCTTCGCATGGCTATTCGTGGCTCGACGCACCGGCAATAAGAGCAGCGCCCATTCCAGAACCGTCTTCTGCGTGGTGTGTAACGATATTCTTTCCCTTTTCACCGAAAATATCCATCAGAGCCTCCTGTACCCTATCAGCGAATCCTGGGTATTTCTGCAAAGAAGTCAGCATGGTACAAGTCGGTAAAGGGGAGAATGACTATTAGCAAAGCGGGAATGTATGCGCATAGGGGCACGGATAAAGGATACAAGGGCACGCGACAAGACTCCACTTACGCCATACAAGCTACCATCGGCAGCAACCGAGCACCCCTCGTCCAAGTACCCGCCCTTGGTGACTAGCGCAGCAATACCACAAGCGCTCAACCTCGCTGCCCTGCGCCCGACCAGTTTCGCCAGCGCTCTAAACAACCCACGTTGAGCATTCCCGACTGCTAGGTCCGCCCGTCCGTCAACTCACCGGAAAAACTGCCTCTCAGCGAGCGTCGTCTCGATCCCATAAAAGTGAGTGAATATTCCAACAATTGTCAACAGCTCGTCGGTCGGATCAGATTCCATGAGGGACAAAAACGCAGTATCAAATGAATAGGGTTTTTCAATCTTGTACGTGTTCTGACCGAGGAAAAGGACACCTTCGTCGATGAGTTCGCAAATGATGAGACGCAGGATCTCGCCGAGGTATCGACCAGAGATGAGTTTCTGAGAAGGCCACAACAGGCAACGTAAGAAAATGCACGAACAAAAGAAAAGAGAATCGAAGCAAGCCCAAGGCATCAGAACCATGCGGATACAACTCACCTCGAACGCCTGCTCGCCTGGCTTATTGCTCGTTTCGTCGACAATAACATCGTACTTGGTGCGTGGTAAATGTTGATGGTCAAACGAATCAAACGCGCCCTACGATCGACTTCGGTCAGTCATATTGCTCCAACGACGGCCGCTCGTCGACGTCATCGCGTAGCCGAGGGTGAGGCCCGGCAGCACTTACCCATTCGCAATTGATAGCCATCTCAGCATCATCAGGCAAATTGAGATGCTTGATCTTGGGAATGTTTCCAATCTGGAAGGGTGCGCCACAAGAGGTCAACGTTCCACCCCGCCTGTTCCACATGAATTGTGAGAAAACTGACCTTTTCCATATACGCGGCGTTGCACCCCGTGCCCAAAATCACGGCAATCTTGGTGCGGGGCTGGACATATGCCGAAGCGATGAGCGTGCCCGTCGTATCGTTGATCAATGCAGTGAGGGCAATCGGGACCTTGGCCTTCTCCAACGACTTTCTAAACATCTCGGCAACATCATGGCCCTCGACATTGGGGGCTCCAAAGCCCTTGGTCCAGCGAATAAGTTTCCCATGATCAATACGATCCTGGTGACACGGATAGCTAAACGTAAACCCAAGTGGGAGCGTGCCGCCCGGTCCAAGGACGAGCCCTTCGCCGAGATGTGACTGGATAAACGTCTTGAGACACTCGGCACAGAAATCAAACAACTTTTCGCCGTCTTCTTGCTTTTGCTCTTCTGTGAGCCGATACTTGGTTTGAGTAATCTCGAATTTGCCCTCTCCGAGGAGCGTAACGAGGCACACGCGCAGGTTCGTCCCACCCAAATCGACCGCGAGATAATCGCCAGACTCTTTTCCGTGGGGCCATCCAAACACAAACGCCGGAATCATCGGCTACATCCCAAAACAATCACCCAAATGAAATCGAGAGTCGGGGGGGCACATACCACGACTTGGTCATACTTGGCTAGTCCCTTTTCGAGTGTCTCGTCAAAGGCGTCGACAATCATGCGCATCCGCTGGGGCGTGAGCGTAAAGAGACTTTCGTATTTGCGCAAGTGGTCTGTCATTGTCTTTTTGGTCGCATGGGGCAGCTCGTGTTCGCCCTGCGTGCGAGTATGGTATGCGACGGTCATCCCAGACGGCGTAGTAATGCTCCCAGAACCTGTCCATATGAGCCCTCATTCCCCAGTACCCAACCAACTCACCCCGTCGGCTGGTGCCAGGCGACTGATGGAACGAAGGCCGTCGAACAGCCCGGAGAGCCTCTTCATCGGAAAGATGGTGCGACAGCAACGGCTTGGGAATCGCGCTCGTCATGGTGGACGCACTGGAAAAACCCCAATCCGGTCCAGGGTATTTATACCAATCTGCCCCAAACATCAAATTGCCCAAATCAGCAAATCAGGTCACGAGATCAGACAAGGAAAACATGTAATATATGTATATATGCGACAACAAATAAAACACAGAAATATCCGGTAACCGTAATACAGCTAGGCCCTACGCATTCACAGCATAGCCTCCACCAGTCCCATTTACACCATTGGCAAATACACCGTCCTTTACATTCCCACCGTCCCCTTTTAGATTCGGCGCGCTCCCTCGTCGGAGTGGCGGCGGCAGCGTGACCAACGGCGCAAACATCGGGGTCATCGGTCGGCTCGCAAGGGGTGTCGCGGGTGCGCTGCGGTTGTGTGCCATGTGCGCCTTGATCAAGTGGCCCGCAGCGAGCGCGCTCATCAGACTCAGCTCTCCCGCCATCACCGCAGCGCATATTACCCGTGCCAACCGGCGCGCATTGTGTCCAGGTGATGTGGGATGCGCACCGCGCAAACCGAGCATATCCAGCACCGCCCCTTGGGGCTCGAGAATCGTACCTCCGCCGACGGTTCCGCACTCGATCGAGGGCATCGAACAAGTCATCAACAAGTCTTCGCCGCCATTAATACTAAAAATACCGTCAGCCCAAACTCAAAACACCACACAATAAACCACTCACGCTTCCATCAAAGTAATACAGTTTGAGCTTTCCACATTCTGCGCCGGGTCCTGGCCAGTCGCCAAAAACATCGCAGTCAAAATATTCGCAGCGTGGGCATTGAAACCGCCAATAGAACCAGCCATCGCGCTCCCAATCAAATTCTTCTTGATGTTCAAGTTGACCAAGTCCGCAACAGTCGTCTTGAGCACCGACTTGACGACCTTGCCCGGAATCACAGCCTCGGCGACAACAGACTTGCCACGACCCTCAATCCAGTTGATCGCCGCAGGCTTCTTGTCCGTGCAATAGTTGCCGCTAAGAGCCAACACATTCATCTCAGGGAAGTACTCGCTCATCACCTCGAGCGCCTTTTCGGTACCCTTGGAGATCATGTTCATGCCCATCGCGTCGCCAGTCGAAGTAGCAAATCGGACATAGAGCGTACGACCCGCAATGGTGGTCTTGAGCTTCTGCAGACGGGCAAAGCGAGACGTAGAATCAAAGGCATCTCGGAGAATGGCAGCACCTAAACCAACCATAAGTACGAGTCAAAGAATCAACACCGCCAACTTACCCTTGGGCGAATCAATCCATCGCTTAGCCTGCGCCGCGAGCGTCACACTTGGGAACTCAATCGCTGGTCCACGCGTCATTGCATCCTGGGTCAACACAGTCGTCACACCTCCGCCGGCGTTCAAAGCCTTGCAACCACGAGACGTAGACGCAACAAGAGTGCCCTCGGCAGTCGCCATCGGAATAGGGTACGAGTCGCCATCAATCATCAACGGACCGGCAATTCCGAGCGGAATAGGCATATAACCAACGACATTCTCGCAACACGCGCCCTGGACCCGCGCATAATCGTAATTCGTCATGGGCAATGCCGAAGCTTCAAGCGTCTTGGTCGCAGATGCACGAGCTTCAAGCTAATGAGTCTCGGCTTTGGTCACAAATAAACAAACACTTACAAATCAAAGCCCGGCGAATCTTGACCGCCCGCTCAAAGTCACCTAAAACCTTCTCCAATGCATATGGCGCAACCTTGCCCCTCTGGCCAAGCAGAATAATCTCCTCATCCGTAAGCGAGTTCGGGCCATCAGACTCGAAAATCTTCAAGACCTCATCGTATTCCCTTCGTCCGATCGAGGCCTTTTCACCACTAGGAGTGCCGAGGGGAGTATTGACAACAACCGACTCGTGTCCAGTCGACGAAACGGCAGGGAGCTCGGGAGCAGGGGCAGCAACGGGCGACAGATCAGGGAGAGGAGCACCAACACCAGTAACACCAGTATCGACATGCAGGGCGCCGTTCCCATTCACACTATGCTTGACCTCGACCTCCTTCTCGGCCTCGTCCTTGGCGGCATAGTCGACAGCACCAGCAAAAGTCACGACGCCAGGCGCCTTGACGCCAAACCCGGTCGCGCCACTCCCAATACCCTTGAGCAAGTAGCCGTTGAGGAAGACAGACACCGCGAGGGCGAGCACGATCCATTTGCTCAAAACAGGGTCTCCGACGAGTGTCGACCATTCAGACATGAACGAATCAAAACGGCCTTGGGGTGGAATACGGGACTCGAACAAGATGTCCTTGGGATCGAGACGGCCACTCGCGTTGAGCTTCTTGGCAGCGAGAGGTGTGACGACCTTGACATGGACCGGTGGGCCTGCGCGAACGAGGACAGCTTCACCTCCAGCATCGGCAACAATCTGGTTCAAGGCGGCAGCAATGATGGGCGAGGAGAGGTCGACACGAGCAGGGGGTTGTTGGGCAGTACGTTGAATGTGGGAAAAGTAGGTATGACGTTTGAGAGCAGTAGCAGGAGTAAGGGTCGTGCAGAGGTTGAGGACATGGAGCGAGAGGAAGGCAATGATCTGTTGGGGAGATGAAAGGAACGATCCGAGCCATAAATATTGATGAATTGATCAGCCAATGAGCAAGGAGTAGTTGCAGCACGAATAGTAGATATGAGCGACTACCCCAACCAAGAAACAAAATTACGCACGAGCAAGAGCTTCAAGCGGGCAGCCGGACTCTCGACCTCGTCCGCGCCAGAACCCTTGACACCAAACAAGGAATTGGAGATTCGCTTCTGGATAGGCATGGCCTGCTGCTCGCGCTCAGGACGCTTCGCGCTCCTCAATGTCTTGATACGATTGACCTAAAAACAGACCATGAGTGACTAAAAATAGAAAAAGAAGACGAATTACCTCAGTCATGACATTGAGAATTGCAACGTAAAACGTAAACAAGGCAGCGCAATCGCATGCCAAGATCAGTGCGGCAAGTGCGCAAAATTCCTTGAGGCCACCGACACCGCTTGCGGCACCTACGCCGAGGACAGCAATCTCGATAGCGTAATCACGTACGACACCGGGACCGACCGTGTCGACGGCTTCGCGGACGACCTGCGCAGCCGTCTTGGCAGAGGTGGAGGCGGACTTGAGGACAGAGGACGTGGGAGAGGCAAAGGTAGAACGACGCGAAGGGGTGGCAATTCCAGAAACAGGGGCAAAGCCGGGATGGGTAAACACGGCCCGGGCGATGCGCAGGGGCTTGTCGAAGCCGACGGTGATGACGAGGAAGGGGAGGGCTTCGGTGAGAGCGACGGGATCGAGAGGAATGCCGATGAGCAATGCAAGGGGGAGAGAGAGAACAAAGGCGAAAATGCTCGAAATGAGAATAGTAGAGGCTGGGTGGGCAAAGAAAACAGTCAGCATGGTTGGAATTCGGGGTGGATGCCAAGGAATAATATGAGAAAGTGGTGATACAGTTGGAGAAGGAGCAGATGACATAGACAAAGGATACACGAAAGCTCAATGCGAACGAATAACGAATAAATCAAGTAAATGCGCGGTGATGGAGCGCGATGTTGGAGCGATTCCAAGTGCAATCGAAGAGGATGTGCGGAACCAACTAGCGAGGAGGCCCCTTGGATGGATGGGCGAGATATAGTAGGAGAATGGAATTGATCAAAGAGGCTAAATCCTTGGGCGGCGCCACAACCGACCGGTCGGTTATTGTCACAAGGGGTTCGTGCGGGTGCGCGTCCGAGATCAAGGTTCAAAGCGGGGGGATATTATACTCGGGAGGGGGAGCGAGGAGCAAAGGAACAATAAGGCTGCCACCGGGCTGACCGGTGCACAAGAAACGACCACGTGACACACAAGCAACAAAACGGAGAATGATACAACGACGCGACAAGAGAAACACATACCGAGCCAAAAATTAGACCCAAGCTTCCGTGCCTTGAGGAAGAGATTGACAAAGGTGAGATGCATGACGATATAGCCTCCAAGGACGATCAAGATGTCGGCCGAGTCGGCACGCTATATAGCAAGGCAAATCGGGAATGAAATGAAATGCGACATGGACTAGTAAGATACACACCTTGGCCAGGGCCCAAAAGCGCGCAAACATGGCGCGGATAGCGAACCCGACCCAGCGATCGCCCGCCGGAATATCCGAAGTGCTTTCTCCGACGAGTTCAAACATGGGGGCAGCGGAACATACGTCCTGGACCACGGCAAGGAATTTTGGCCGAACCATTGGGTTTTTGAGCGCATAGACAAACTGGGGAACTGCCTCCGTGACGGCAACACAGTTCTCATGGCACAGAGAGCGGGAAAAATTGGAGACATGTTCAAAGACCGCCGGGGAGAGCTCCTTGCTCGCTGGATGCGCCTGGGCACGGAGGCCGCCCGTGGGTCCGACATCTGGCTCAAACACAAGGTGGACCAGGTCTATCTTGGACTCGGAGGCAACCCATTGGGCCTCGTCCGCAGGCAGCCATTGCGCGCCAGCAAGCCGAGCATAGGCCGGTTGGAGTCGGGCAGCATTTGTGGAATATGGAACAGCTATTTCTGATGTTTTGAACGCGTGAAGAACCTGGAAATACGCCAATGTGACTACGACAAACGTCGAGACAACAAACTCGATCGGCTGTTGGGACGGATATGCCGACACCGCGCGCAGCACCTTGCGCAACATTCTTCGTTTTTTCAGTTAGCCAAAATGCAGGAAAAAAGGCCTCGAGCTCACCTGGACTGTGGTGGTACGACTACTTTTTCTCTGGGGCATTTGTGCCGGATCCAAACCGCGTCGCTAGGACTCAGGGTCCCACCCTGACTATTTCCGCATTCCCCGCGTTTTCCCCCAGCGCATTGCTCAGGCCTTTGCCGCGTGTTGCCTTATAGTCTCACCATGCATATACCCCCCATTGCCTAGAAATGCGCCCTCGACGCGACAATACACGTCCACTTTGTCTCTGAAAACCTCCACAAATGTCGTACCACACCATTAAGTCGTGATCGAACCATCGGTTAATGTCCAAAAATGGAACCGGGCCTCAGCCAATGAGGCACATCTTCGCACCGCCAGGTGACCTGATGCTACGCAATCTCGTCATCCCACATCATATCACTCAGTTTCGCGTCACCCTTCGCGACTGTGCCTGTGCATGAAAAAGGCTGAATATTAGGCAACGGCTCCTCCATATTTATTCCCATTTATTCCGCTATACTATATACGTACATACTCTCCAGCATCCTCAGAGTCCGCTCCCACGTACCGGTGAGAACCTCCCGCATCCTGGATAACGATAGTGGGCGTCGTACGACTTCAAGTTCGCACAGGCTTACCTTTGATCGGATGCTTCTCTTCTTCCAGATGGCCAGAAGCACACATCTCTTCGCCTATTCTGGTGGCAAGATAGGCAAGCCAATGGCTGCGCTCCAAAATTACACCGCGGGATCCTGTGCTCATCATCCGTCCGGCTGTGTGACTGCCCGAGTCGGACTTGATAAGCGCTCCGAGCACCGGATGCCTTTTTGGGCGACCTTGCTCTCATTCATTGCCTTTAAATTTATAAGCAACTTATCACCGCCAATCTTGTATTCCCACACGCGTTGAATGAGTACATGAAAAGTTCAGACACTAAACCCAAGCATCAAAGGAACTTGACAACGTCGGCCATCTTGGCTCCTAGAGTTCAAACCCGAAATATGAAACATTCGCACCATAGTACGATAATGTCGCATACAAAGACGATAGAATGTACATGCCAACTCACTGACCGAGAGTTTAGTCGAAAAAGACCACAGATATAATATAGGCTGAGATAGATAGATCTTAATTAATGCACAGATACGAGAAAATGCGGAGAATCGGCCATAATCAAATCACATCAAATAAAAACTGAAATTCACCTTTAATCAACGAAATTTACGTAAATATTTGCAAAATCGACGCGTTGAAACAAACAACCCTAAACGCGTTTCATCAAACCAGAATTAGAAGTGGGTAAATTAGACCAAAAGTAGAAGTTTTGAATTTTTTAAAGGTCTTGATGTATTATTAGATGATGAGTCTTTGCGGAAAAGGCACGGCATACAGCTACACGAAATGGGACGTCGACGCTTTGTATGCCGATCGCGTGCCGAGTAATAAACAAGCTCAAGACGGTGTCATTTTCGAGCTGTCGTTCACCTACACATGAGGGTACTAGCACCACGATAGTAACAATAAAAACGCACAAATAATGGGTACCCGAAGCAAGGAACATGGATCGGGGGTTCGTGGATCGCTATTTACAAGCAAATCGAGCGGAAATTCGTAAAAGTCAGGACAATAGAGCGCCCCAACATCTTGATCATCAGGAGCAACTATTGGTCGAACGTTAATAGGCAAAAACATAGTTGATCTGATATGACGACATTGATCGCGGGAAAACTTAGGAGGACAGAAGCAGATAAGTAGCTCTCTAGTGGCACTTGTAAGTTGAATAGACCGAAACGGGGGTGCATGTAGCTAAAAAGGCGCGTGGCGCTTGGACACGATCAACCTCCAGATGTTCGTGCTATCCTGTCAAACCAGGGTCACATGTGATGTGGCTGTATGCGTCTTGAATCAAGGATTATATAGTGGCGGATGCCCGAGTACTAAATGGCCATATCTTCTAGTATATAGCGCTAGCCAACGATCACTTTATGAGCGCAAATTCGTACATTCGGCACCGCCTTTCCGTGCCGTAGTGTGGCGCACACATTGTTATTATCGGGCTTTATCGGCTGTAGCCACGTCAAGGAGAAATATAGGGGAGTCTACTGTTCATGTCCCAGCGGCGTGGCGGTACGGAGCCATATCCGTGTCCCCCGAAAGTGTCTTCCGGCCTATCCATGAGCGCTTCTTCCTTAATCGGATAGATTGCTTCGAACAACCTTGGAATACCGCGCCCCCCAGCTGTTCGACTCGACAACACACGTGTCCGTCGCCTTATTGGGACGTGATTTTTGTACATGTTTGATCGAGGGTGGAGCCAAGTCTGATATGCGATGTTTTCGCAAAAGCTCGAAATTGGTACGTCGTTGGTTATTGCTCAGTATGGATGGTTCGTGTGATGGATGGTTACAACCCTGTGATCGGGGTGGGCGTATGATAGTTTGGACGAAATAGGTAAAGTGATCCTGAGGGCTGCGGAGCACACGTACTGTACATTTCAAGAAACAATAATGTTTCTATACGCGAAACGACTGCCTCGGGTAAGTGCCAACGCCTTCACGGAAACAAGGCATAATGCTAGCGAGCTTTGAGGTAGAATGGCTCGCGTGTCCGTGGGCCTATTCTCTTGACTTGTGAGCTATCGCTCGTTTTGCGGGTTGTGGTAATGATGGCGTTGGGTTTGGACAGCATTTTACAAGTTGTACGCATAAAATCGAGGAATTCAAAGTCTGGGAAGACTATATACTCAAGGTATGAGCGCACGCATAGACGTCTATATAACTTGAGTGCGTTGTTAAAGGTGAGATTAGCTTGTGAGGGGGTATTATCGGAACACTGAGAAGAGCGCTTTTTGCGACCATCGACTCCTTGCAATCCAATATACTTTTGCCACCAGGATGAGAATTTGAGGGTTTGTTTTAGTCGCTCCTAGTGGGAGTATCGGCGCGCTCAGTGGTGCTGGCTCTGGATTAATATAGGCGCATGGAAGTGATGGGTAGAGGGGGGAGTCATAACATTGTCTTTGTTAGCAGTACAACGAAATGGTAAGCTTGTTGAATTCATTCGGCCGCGGGTGTAGGACCCGTGCACTTATGATTTTACGGGAATAATTAATATAAACACTAGGACGTCGGCGCGATTCAAAAGTCGTGCGCTGGTTTTACTCGGAGCGCTTGAAATTAATGAGACTGATGTTCGGACGTCGACCCGGGTAGAGCAAAAGCTGGGGGTGAATACGGACCAGTGACTTGCATGTAGTGCTATAAGCATGCTATAAGAATAGCAGGTAGGTAGGTTTAATATTTGATTGGTTTTGTCTAAACTAGAGTGTAAAGTCGCAAAGCCATAGTTGCGTCAGGAATAAGTCGGGCACAAGGATTTAGCACAGCCACATTCAGGACTTTCTCTCTCTTACTTAAGCAAATCAACCGTGATCACTCGCCAAGTTGTCTTTGAGCGCATAAGTTTCCTTGAGATTCATGTCTGGGTTTATCAATCCTCTGCGCTCGGTTTCAAGGTCTGTTGGATCTAGGGGACTACATAATGCGAACAATTTATTGTTCAGGGGTTCAATTTACACAGAGTTCACCAAACCAACAAATCCGGCTTCCAACTCCGAGCCTCCTGCTGTGACTCCGGTTGTAACCTCCGACCTAGCCACACACACACCGTCTGCGTTCTCCCAGAGGTTTGATGCAGCAAAGTATGACAAGCCGCCAATAACTCCCTTCGCCAACCCTGAGCTTCTGGCACCCTCTCCTCTTCCTGTCGGGACGCAACTTCCACCAATTGCAGATCCGCTCTTAGACTTCACGGCTGCACTTATTCAGAAACACGGCGAACGCACCAAAGCTGCGCGGACGGTCTCTCTTATTCTTGAACATATCCATATACTTACTGGTGGTGCTCTTCCACTGCCCATCTTCCGAGAGGCGGTTCGACTAGTTAGTCCCAGCGTTGAGGTCGTGGTTCAGAAGCGACGCGCCAAGAATTTACTTACGCCCCGACCATTGACCGAGCGTAAACGAACACGAGGAGGTATTCTAGCTATCTTGAAAGCGAGCAACAAACGGCCAGAGAAACGAATCTATGAGCGGGTTGCGAGAGAATGCATCAACGTCCTGAGAGGGGAAAGCGATGCAATCAAAAAGCTGGAGGAGGTACATAGGTCCGCGGTGGCTAACCGGTGGGTATACTTTTGGTTCGATCAAGCATTTTCTGACAGGATAGTATTCTAGGGCAAATGCGTCCATTCGTATTTGATGTACCTGCTCCACTACGAATTTATTTTTTCTACGCATTTCTCATGGCCATCATTTCATGAGCCTACTGTACATGTGGCCTATAAGTGTACCTCATGACTCTGGTGAGTGACGTTTAGTCGGTTGGCCAAACTAAATCGGCCGCGGGTTTTCAATTAGTGAACGTTCGCATTCATAAAGTTAGTAAATTTTTCTTGACTAATTTGCGCATAGTATGAGTCTGAGCAATATTATTACTAGTGTTATGAACAGAAAGTTCATATGGGTGGCAATAGTTAATGCCACAACAATAATTACCACCTGCCACTCGGCTATAGGCGAATTATTGAGCCTGATGTATGGTAGCCCTGCTAGTGAGACGTGATTTTTTGCTTCGTCGCTTAGCATCATCAGGTTCCGTTTCTCCAAATTTACCCCTTCTTACCAGGGTGGGACTCAAGGACATACCATTTTAGACGATTTCTTGGCGAGAAGTTGATGGTATCACGTTACACCCCTATTACCCGGCGCAATGTTACAACCTTACACCTATTATACCTTCTCTGGTTATTTCCCATCACTCCTTTGCCAAGACCAAATGGGGATATGCCTTTACTTGTAGTGGTCTCCGTATGAATCAGCGGTTCTGATGACTATATAGGTTTCCAGGAATGCCCTCGAGATGCGAGGGACGGCTACGAAGTCGAACGAACCCGCTCAAGCCTGCGAACTTTGTCTCGAAATTCACTATGGCTGGAGTGTCTGGAGGTGCTGCCAATTCAGCGGCTTTAAAGCGGAGACAAGCCTTGGCTGGAAAGTCAGGTTTTGTAAGTCATGCATTTGCCACGAAAGAATATTTCGCTAAGTATGCATGCAGAAGGGGCTTGTCCAAAATAGTCGTGTGTTTTTCATTGCTGTATTTGCATCTCTTGGCGGATTGTAAGTCCATTTATTTTGATGCCTTGGTACTCTAACTGAGTTTCATTGTAGGCTCTATGGTTAGTGCGGTAACGTGATATGGGGAGAATTAGAGTTGAACTCACAGTCATGATTGTTTCTTTACGATTCTAGGTTATAACCAGGTAAGTGCAATAATTATCTCTGTTTGGCCTGACCTTAATATCTATGTAGGGTGTGTTCTCCAGCGTGCTGGGAATGTATTCGTTCAAGGAGCGTATGAAGTCAGCTGTGTCTGACCCAGGGACAAAAGGTACTAGTTTGTACTTTTGCGTGTGTTGGTCATTTTCTCATTTTTACCGCATCCTTTAGGCTGGCTCGTCGCGATTCTTGAGCTCGGAGCTTGGTTTGGTGTTCTGTGTACCGGACAACTCGCAGACCGATTTGGGCGTAAACGCACCATCTTGCTCGCCGTAATTGTGTTCATTATTGGTGTGATTGTACAAACTGCAGCTTTCCAGCCTAGTTCAATCTTTGGAGGTAGGTCTGACGTCAGATGACTTGAACGACACATTGAATAATAATGGAATTTAGGTCGTTTTGTCACTGGTCTGGGTGTGGGGTCACTTTCTATGGCTGTCCCGTTGTACAATGCGGAGTTGGCACCGCCTGAAGTTCGAGGGTAAGGAAATCCCGATATTCTCTGTTTATTAACATTTGACTTGTTGAACAACTTAGATCGCTAGTCGCTATGCAACAAATGTCCATTGTGACCGGTTTGTTTGTCTTACAAGCAGTTAATGTGATACTCACCTATTTGTTCTCTATGATAGGTATCATGGTGTCATTTTGGATTGATTATGGTGGGTTCTCCTATGCATTTCCGAGTTGGGGGCTATAAGCTGAATGACAATGCAGGTACAAACTATATTGGAGGGACTGGATCGACTCAATCCGAGGCCGCTTGGAGAATTCCTCTCGCGCTCCAACTCGTCCCCGCTCTCATCCTTGGTGGGTCCCCTTGAACCATGAAACGTAGCGTGATGCTAATCATACAATGATACTAAGGTGTCGGCGTCATTTTCATGTAAGTCTCGGATCGATTCCATTTGATACCCTAGAATTGATAGAATTTTTATTGATAGGCCCTATTCCCCACGGTGGCTTGTAGCGCAGGGAAGAGATGAGGAAGCCATCAAAGTTCTTTGCTTGACTCGTGAACTGCCTGAAGAATCGGACCTCATCCAAATTGAGTATCTGTGAGTTTGTGAGATACATTCAACCCTATGACGAGGGTGGCTTATAGGCGTTCATAGGGAAATCAAAGCTGAAGTCCTATTCGAAGCTGAACTTGAGCAAGTACGATACCCACAATACCAGGATGGCACTTTATCATCCCGCATTAAATTGGGGGCTAGCAAGTACAAAAGCTTGCTCACGAACCGAAGTGAGTTATAGTTTCCAAATTTCTTGTTATGCATATTTTGACTGGTCTTGGGAAGCGTATCTGGTTCGTGTTGGGGTTGGCTCTTTGACTATGTTCTTCCAACAGTGGACAGGTATCAATGCTGTACTCTACGTAAGCCTACTCCATACAACCGAGGTAACTTCTTGTTAACATCAACTACCTAGTACGCCCCAAGTATATTTGAGTCCCTCGGCCTTAGTGGTAATACCATCTCTCTATTGGCTACTGGCGTTGTTGGAATTACGTGCGCACTCTCGTATACGTTCAATCATGATGTTTACTAATTGGATCATAGTATGTTCCTTACGACGATTCCGACCGTCATCTACATCGATCAAGTTGGACGAAAACCTGTCCTAGTCAGCGGCGCGGTGATTATGGGTGTTTGCCACCTAATTATTGCAATTCTATCTGCCAAATTCAACAACTCCTGGCCCTCGTGAGTCGGCCTCCGTGTTCTATGAGCCTATTGTCTGACATATTTACGCTTTAGGCATACTGGTAGAGTTTATTCCCAATCAAGGGTTTTTTTTTCTAATATGGTACTTTCTAGCTGCTGGATGGGTTGCGTGTGTCCTAGTTTGGATCTTTGCGGCCGCCTTCGGTTATTCCTGGGGTATGATATTCGCACTAAGATCATGTATAAAGCTATAATGACCGGGCTTGGTGTGTAGGCCCCGCCGCTTGGGTTCTGGTCGCTGAGATTTATCCCATCTCCGTGCGCGGACCAGGAATGTCGGTTGCTGCCTCGTCGAATTGGGTATGTGCATCAGAATTGTAGAGTCGATCGCCAGATTAACATGACACCCTGAAACTCTAGATGAATAACTTCATTGGTAGGTGCCCTAAGGTCTAGACGCTATGCACGCCTAACTCCGCAGCTTCATCAATGTAGTTGGTCAAGTTACCCCTAGTATGATGGAGCAGTGCGTCTTTCTCACGTGAGAAACTTATTGAGTACAATAACTGAATTCTTTTATACTAGTTTGACCTATGGAACATTCATTTTCTTTGGACTGTTCTCTCTGATGGGTGGAGCATTCGTATACTTCATGGTAGGTTGTTTCAATAATCCATAATTATTGGCAAATGATATTGATGTATATGCGCTTTTAGGTACCAGAAACCAAAGGACTGTAAGTAACTTGCTATTCCGAATCGTTTAATATGTTGACTAATGGGGAACGATAGTACACTTGAGGAAATGGATCTGGCGTTTGGAGTAAGTTGTTCCTACTTAATTTTGTTCGTAAGTTGAACTTGGTACTTAGGATTATTCTGGCACGGCCGCCGCTGATCGCGAGCGCATGGCTGATATTTCCCGCCGCATTGGGCTATCCAAATACACCGGCGAGGATGAGCCTGTGGGCACACATGAGAAACATGAGACAGGGTCGGACGAAAAACGGAGCGTTGAGCATTCTGGGTGAAGTATCTGTAACAGTACCGTTTTTGTTTGTTTGTAGTTTTGTGCATATACACGAGGGTCAAGTTTTATCAGTATCGTTAAGAACATTTCGTCCAGCTAAATTACCCAATGGGGTTCGTAGTAGTGTTTCAAAGCACGCGTAAAGTCGGTTCACTGGAATGCCTCTTATGCCCACTCCTCAAATACAAGATAGGATTTTATCTACAACTTACGTACTAGTACATCGCGAACTACTTGGGCGTCTCTACGGCTGGCTCCTTTGGGCATGCCTCGAACATGAGATCGGTGCGCACAGTGATCTTAGTTCCCTTCTTGATTTCCTCCCCACTGTGCACCAGCCCACGCTGTTCAAAAATCAAGGCCCTTCCTACTCTTGGTTCCACATCTACAAACTTTCGAAGTTTCTCGCCCGGTCGAGCCTTACGTTTTTCTGGCCCATCCACTTTTCCTAACTTCCAAAATCGAGTAGCACCCCCCTGAAGTTCCTCAGCTGAACCGTTGAGATAAAGTTGTAAGGTGTAATAAGAAACTTGCTTCCCGTCCGGAGTAGTATAGGAGCTGTCGCAATGGTTGCGGAAGAATTGCCCTTAGGTGTCGTTGGCGCTCATGATCAGTAAGTGCGCCGCATATATGAGTACTATTTATGCTCACCACGTCCGTACTTTAGGAACCTCAAACGCTCGTTGAGAGCGATAAATTGCGCGGTCGGGGCATTAGCCCTATTTTTGTAATCCACATGTAGTAGCGAGTTTTCCATGTAATGAATTTCCTCAAGGTAAGGCTTCAAGCGTTCGAAAATCTCATTTGCCATGTCATGGTCATCATATAAAATGCGACTAGAGTTGCGGTAAGTGGTATCGACGATCTATTCATTAATTCATAGGTAAGTACGGTTAGTCACAATACTGTCTGAAACCAGTGGGCAACGGTGCAAACCTGTGCATCGGGTCCTATGTTGACACCTGCCACCTCCCAATCTTTTGCCGCTTCAACGATGGCGAGATACCGAGCGCAATCCTCAGGAGTAAAAAGGTTATCGATTACCATGGCAAACCTAATACAAAGAGTGTTGGAGCTTGTAAATTTCGACGATCAGGGAGAAACGCACTTGTGTTCGTACTCGGGTAGCCCCAATTTGATAAAGTCAAGTCGGTGAGCTACGATTGGGGGTGGTACATCTGGGTTTTCTGGATCGCGTGGAGGGGGTTCAGGAATAAGTGGGTCCTCGCCAAACACGCTTGGTAGCATGGAACGGATTTGTTGAAGTGCCATTTCTGCGGAAGATTTAAGCCGTTTGGGGGAGGGGGGGGGTAGAGAGCCGCCGAGCTTGCCGTTTTATAACGCGACGTGGCGCTAAACCGAAGCCAAGTCAAGTTGTGCACAGCATGGAAGCGGGGGTAATTCCCCGCGGAAACAAAATGATGCAGAACTTTGGCGTTATCACCTTGCTTCTGCAAGGTCAATCGGGGGGTCAAAAGTCATCACGTGCCGTCACGCTAAATCGTGAGGGTAACTAAATCATGTGACCAGTTTACAGTCAGTTGTAGACTCCAATGTACAGTCCTGGTCATAGTTAACTTATCTTGGCAATATTATCAATGGTTATGGTCTGCGTCGGGCCGTGGCTTGCGGGGGAACCAAAGGTGTCATGGGTTGGCACTTATAGGGCCAGCGCCTGATCTCTCTTGCCGTGTCAATCTGCGACTCACTGCGACTGCGACTGTATCTAATTGTCGTCGCTCCCTGCTCAAATCCTCCAGCCGGTCGGTATTAACCAGAACGGAAAATACGAGCTCACCCTCTGTGGCCGAATAGCTCATTGTGCATTTAAGATATGTGCACTTTAGAGTACCGGGGTTGAGTAGTGGCAATACTTAGTGCCTGGTAAGTGACGTATAAGACCACAACTGCAGCTAAGTAGTGGGTAGAGGCGTATATAGTGTGAAATTTTTATACCAATAGTTCCATTAGTGTACGAGTACATTGAGATGATCGCAAGAGCAGGTGTGACAGGAGGAGCAGGGGTGCGACAGTGGACTCGGAAGATCTAGATGAAAATGCCGCACGTTAGCTGGATAAGTATTTTGGCTCAGACACCATGCATCCCTATAGTATATATAGTAGAGATGGTTTGGGCCACAGGAAGAAGGCCAGTGCTATGCGAGTTTTATAATTATCACTGAACCCTGCATCCACTATGCGTGGTCGCTGCCGCCCCAACCCAAGTTGGCTGGTACTAGCTGTTATGGGGCACACACAACCACCCCGACCGCCCATTAGAGAATATTTATGTGCCAACACATTCGACACATACAAACCATTAATATTCAGATGCATATGCGTTTCAATATGTAGGATTTATAGGTGGTATATATGCAGTTTGCTTCAACTAATTCGTTGTAATTAATCATGAATAAACAAGAGATATTCTGTCAATAAATGTGCTATTCATAATAACAAGGTATAATGGGTGTATATTTATGTAGTCTCAACAAGCAAACTGTCGCCTGACAGCTAAAAAAAAGCAGAAGCAAGGTCAGTGGCCCGAAGCGGGCCGCTTCTAGTACAGTATGTCAATCGCAATGAGTTTCATAGTTCGGTCATTGGGGCTGTGCTCTCAATTGTACTACTGCAGTTGATGAATAGGCGAATGCTGTACTAAAGCAAACGCCTACAAGTAAATTTACTGCATACTGCATCAGTACGGTACGACCTTGACCGGTGGGCTGAATAATGTACGGTGCATGGGACTTGGAGGGTAACTCTAGAATAATATCATCGTTATCGACTATCTACTCTGACCCTGGGCACACAATGCATCTCTCCAAGCTTAGGTTGTGTTGGGGTAGGATTCAAGATTCAGACGTGGAATTTTGTAATTAAGTTGTATTGTCACGACCATACCCTACGAGTAGGGGTCGGGAGTTAAAGTATGGCTCAGCGCCAGCAATCTATTGAGTATTCTGTTAAATATTACAAGGGGAGCATCCGAATAAGGCATCAGTTAGCGGGAACACCTTAACATGCTAGAAAGTCTAATAATGTCCCGAGATCTGCTGAGGCAAGTAGGGCTCCTCCAACGACTTGATTTCCTCCGCTGTGAGTTTGACGTGTACCGCTCCTATATGCTCTATCAGCACCGAAGCGAGCTTAACCAAGCCAGAAATAACATACCGACAAGATCTTCCAGGTTATTCAAGTTCGTCACTCCCACAATCGGGGCCGCAACTTCGTCCTTGGACAACATCCACGCAACCGAGATTTGGGCCATGCTCACTCCTTTAGCAGCAGCAAGTGCCTCCACCCTATGAAAAAAGTTAGCATTTACTGTATCAATTCCATCTTCTACATTGGTGTACCGATTGATAATCTCATTTTCAGCTTCACTGTATTTGTTTGATACACCCATCCATCTGTATAGCCGTAATTAGCACGCTATCTAAAGCTGGCTTAGATACGATGACATACGTGTCCTTGTTGGAGCGAGCTGTTTGCTGTGATAGTGGTCTTGCAAGGCGACCACGGGCAAGGGGCGACCATGGGGTTGCACCCACCCCAAACATCTGATCCAATGTCTTAGTACGAACCAACTTGCGCATTCATCCCGTGCGAACAGCTTACCTTGAGTGTAGGCATCATCTCCCTCTCTTCCTCCCTATATACCAAGCTGTAATGATTTTGCATCGAGATGAATGGTGTCAAGTTATTTGCGATAGCATAGTTCTGCATCGCATGGAACTGGTAGGCGTAGCAACTGGACATTCCAATGTAGCGAGCATAACCGGCTTTGACAACATCGTGGAGCGCTTGCATGGTCTCTGCGATGGGTGTATTGGGGTCGAACCGATGGCATTGAAGGACATCGACGTAATCAAGCTGGAGGCGCTCCAGAGAACTCTTGATGGATTCGAAGATGTGCTGGGAGGGGAATATCGTTAAAATTTCAGATAAGAGAAAGTGATATTGGACTTACCTTGCGGCTGAGGCCATATTGATTTACAAAGCCAGCAGCATCCAGCTCTGCATCAGTACCCCCAATATTAGGAGCCCCGCCATAAGTTTTTGCAACAGGGAAGTACAGCTGGGTCAAGGCGTCAGGAACGGCTCATTTCAACCACCTAGTTTATTTGAGCATGCCAGTAGGAATCACCCACCTTGGTCATGACCACGATCTCATCCCTCGGAAGGTTGAATTTCTTGATTGCCTTGCCGAGAATGATCTCGGACAAGCCATTAGAGTAAACATTAGCGGTATCAAAGGTCTGAATCCCAGCATCGTAACTATCAATAATCGACTATTAATTTGTGAAACAGGTCACATAGAAAAAGTACTAACGCTGCCTTAATGTGCTTCAAGCCTTCCTCTTCGTTGAGGACCCAAGCCTGCCACTCAGGTGTGCCGTAGCTCATCAGTCCAAGGATGATTCTGGAGACCTTGAGACCGCTGCGGCCCAGGCGAGCTGCAGCCCGAGAAATGTGTTAGAGACCCTAAGGTAAATAAACAACAGCACACTTACTGTAAGTCATGTTCTTAGTGGTGTTGGTGCTCATAATGTGAAAATCTGGCAATTGGATGAAATGCTAGTAGGAGGGAGGGATAGCTGTTGTGTTGAGGGGTGATGTATCCATTGGGTGTTTAAATATTTCGCAAACCGATTACATCTCAAGTCCGAGTTCAACGGATCGACTTCATTAAGCACCCGAGGACGCGTCATCATCCGGGGATGGCCTCCACAACACCTCCACTAGGTATTCTCCCTGCCTCCACCTTGCTGCCTGCAGATTTGACTCCGCAAGCTAGGTTGTCTATATACCTACTATAGCCTCGCTCCTCCGAGCTACTAAAGTGAAGCAATATTCCTACCAGAGACAACGAATTGACCATGTACTCTAGAAGCCTGGGTGTTCAAGTCGCGGTGGAGGTTGCTGCTGGCTTACATGAGCGGAAATTCTCCCGTAATTAAGCGCCGCGGCCGGATAAGTGTCACCGGAGCGCTTCGATAGTACTTTTTCAAATCGCAGTAAAACCCGTGCTTGTAAGCACGGGGTGATTTTGCCGACATGCATAAGCTGTTTCATGGACAACAAACACTACACAGGGCTAACGTAAAACTTGAGCAGCTTTTTGGATACAACATATGAGAGGCTTCTGATAGAAGCATGCCTAGTTCTTGGCTTTCAAGACTTTCTGTATTCTAAAAAAGCGCCTGTGTTGATGGGCGCAGCTCGAACCGGAGCTGTTGAATCCCGCTGCGACGCTCTCGTCATTATTACCGATATGGACAAGATTAACCGCATTCGTCTTCCGGAGTTCTCGCATACCAAAGCCACTGAAGCCCGCGCTCATGATCAGATGAACTGAATTCTTGAGTTTGAGGGTCCTAGATCGCGAAAAGCTACGGATGCGAACCGAAATTAAAGATCCTTTTAAGGCCATATTAACTGATCTCTGGATTGACGTGATGAAACCAGTGCTCGATGCTCCAGGATATACGATTAGTTTCCCTTCTTGGACAATTGAATGTCTTGTTAACCAGACCTTATAGGGGAGCTTACCCGGGAGTGACCTTCCCCGTATTGTCTGGTGTGCCACTGGTCCACTTCCTTTTCCCCCACTTCATGCGTTGGGTCTCTATAACCAAGCCGAGGCCAGGGCATACAATTGCGCCACCTACACCCTAATTCTTAGCGCCCCCTTCCAGCAGAACCCGTTGACGCTAACACGAGAATTCTAGCTGTTGGGCAAGAGGCAACACCAGGATTCAAGCCCCTGCCCCAAACGTCACTGAATTAGCCTGCATTAAAGAGCACAGCCAGAGATCCTACGCATATACACAGCTTGTGGGCTTGGGTGCAACCGCAGGCCATAGTTAGGTTCACCTTTGCGTGCCACGCCCATCAAAGCGCCAATGGAGCAAATTTTCTTACAAAGGAGTACTCTGAGCTTGGAGGAAATCACGCAAAAGTCATTCACGAATAAGCGATTGGCGTTCTTGTCAGCATGTCAGACAGCAACGGGTGACGTAGAACTAGCGGACGGATCACTTTACCTAGCGTCGGGAATGCTTTTTGCTGAGTGTCCAAGCGTCATCGCCACAATGTGGGCCATTATGGGTCAGGATGCCCCACTCATTGCCGATTCGGTCTATAGTCAGCCATTGAACGGAGATAGACATAAGGACGTTGCGAAAGCGTTGCATGTTGCCGTTGAACGTTTGCATGGTAAGGTTGGTGAGGGGGCCTTTGAACGCTGGGCATCCTACATCCATAACAGTCTTTAGTGGAGACAGTCTGCAACGATTGGTGTGCCTGCCCTCACGTACCCTCCCAATTGTAAATCAAATAATATTGATAATCCTTTGCCCCGTCTTTTGCCTGAAGGCAAATATTCATTTTGAGGACCACGCGAATCCTCAGAACCTGTATAGATCGGCGGGTTGAAGGCTTTAGGACTCGCAACCCCCTGGGTACTTATTTGTGCTTAGAAATTGAGAACTACGTTGTGGATGACAATTATCTCACAGGTGTGGTTGGTGTACGGGTAGGTTCGGTTTTAAGTAGTGACCATGTTGAAATCTCGCTCTCCGAGATTACCTCAATGTGCCGCCCGGTTTAGATGTCAGGTTCATGATAAATTCTATAGAGTTCCAATCAAGCATAAATCATCAAATATCTTACGAGTCTTTGTCTACAGTTGCCGAACGATCGGTCCGCTTAACATCCTCTGATAGTATCTGTACGCTCTTCAATGTACCCTTGTTATGTGACCCATTCCTCAACATATTTTCAATAAAGTATTCACCGGCCTAGAAAACCACTTGTCAGCAACATTACTCCGGGAGCCGACGGATTATTTAATGGCACCTTGTAGCTACTCCTGACCAATGGCCCACTCGCGACGTATGCAAAGCCCATTTCTTCCGCGCGCGTTTTCCACATATCGAACTCGGCAGGTTCGACATACCTTGATACCTTCATGTGTCGCTTTGTAGGGCGCATGTATTGGCCAAACGTGACCACATCAACAGAGTTGGCTCGTAGGGCTAAAGAAAATCGACTAGGATAAGTTCTGGGGACGCCGTGTTGGGGAGTAATATATTACCTTTAAGTGTGTCGACCACTTGCTCATCGGCCTCGCCCACACCCAACATGATCGAAGTTTTTGTGATTTTGGCTCCGCATTTTTTAGCGTGAGCAAGAACAGCAAGGGACTGGTGGAACTTGGCCCGTCGGTCCCTGCGCTCGACTATTAGTACCGCCAAGTCAACTAAAAGCGATATAACCTCACCTAACAAATGGCGTGAGCGCCTCGACAGTTTCAACATTGTGAGCGTAAACGTCAAGGCCACTCTTCGCAACGAGTTCTACACATGATAGGTCGCCCTGAAAGTCCCCCGTAAGGGCTTCAACGAGTATTGAGGGCGCTTTCTGCTTGATCTTGGCTATTGTAGTCGCAAAATGTGCTGCACCTCCATCAACGAGATCTGTCCCCGTAAGATATATTAGTTTCGGCATTTGAAGTAATTTAGCCAGAGCTTAGCTCACCGTCTCTGTCGACACTGGTTAATACAATATACCCCAGCCCCCATCGACTGATCGCTTCGGCAGTATTCTCGGGTTCATGTGGGTCCAAAGGCGGGGGATTCCTCGAAGTCTTGACGGAACAGAACCGACACCCACGGGTGCAAGTATCGCCCATCAGCTGAAATAGGCCATAAGCGCTTTGTTCAGTGAAATGTGAATATCTGGTACCATGATCGTAGCGGTCGCTGCTTTTTTACCACCTCCCCAACAATCTCCGATGTTTGGGCAGCGAGCTTCTTCACATACCGTGTGGAGACCGAGCCCTCGCAAGTCTTTCTTGATGCTCGTATAGGATAGTCCAGTTGGTATTTTTGTTTTTAGGTGTGCCGGAAGACGAGGTCTTGGAGGATATATGAGTGACTTGCTGGCATTACGAACATAGCTATTTACTGTGTGGTATTTCCGAGTGTTACCATCGGAGAGCTAGCTTCCTCAGGTTCTACATTATCCGTCACAAAGTCCTCCAAGGATGGTCCGGCCGCGAGTCGTGTTGAGAAGGTCGAGGGGGGTTTCGATGCCGATACAGCCAGAGAGCGAGAAATTAAAGTTCTAAGGTGCGGTTGGGAATATAGAAATCGAAAGGGTGCACGGTAGACTTGCATGGTGGTAGTAGAATTGCTGGAATATGAGTGGGTGGTCATAGCTTACAAACAATGACATAAGCGACCACTCTTCCCTGGCTTTCTCTGAGAGAAATTCTCTCGATCTTATACAAACGTAAACGAGATATATGGATAGCGTTGCTTGATTATTCACTCTACAGAACATGAGAACGCCCAATATGCTACATGGCTAGTTCCGATCCAAGGAAGGGATTGTTTCATCAACCAGGGGCGAGCTTTGTTATTGCTATATATTTTAATAAATTGTATAATTGCTAGAACTGAATCATGAGGTTATACCTTGCATCATTTGTCTATGGCGTGCTTGCCTTCATTCTAGTACTCGTCGTATGTTGTATATATTCGAGCCCCAGGCAAACTGAGACCACGTTGGACCGCGCCTGGGCGAAGGATGATTCGATTATTTGGTTAGTGACGGGATCTGCCTGGCGGCATCAGTTGTACCCCATCATGGTCCTCCTATCCCCGCCTGTGAGATTTTGAGCACACCGGCTGGCTCGCGAAGCACAATAACATTTGGGACCAAAGTTAGTTCGCAATGCACATGGCCGACTGACAAACCTATTATAATAAGGGCAGAACAATAAGGCAGTTGGGGGCGAGCCCTCGAATGGATCAAAAATGAACTTGCTAGTAGTATCGCACAGCGCATATCCAGTGTATAGCATGACCTTGTGGCCTGAATTCACATAGCCTATGCACCGGAGAAATGTCTCTTGTTCTAGAGTTCATTGAAGTTTTTCCGGTAAATTTGCAGATACAGCGCCAGAGATATAATCAGCCAAAAGTCCTTGTGAGAGACCTCAGTGACAGATCAACTAAATAGGCCAGTAAACTACAACTCGACGATATCGTCGTTATTCGATAATTTCAACCCAGGATCAGCGCTTAGAATTATGCACGTGATCGTTCGCGTCTGTCATGTCCCACTCCACCCCAGTCAAAGACGGCGTGACTCAGTCGAAGGGCAAGTCAGCCTCTCAAGCATCAAGCGAACTTCTCAAATACAAGGCGATATCCGAAGTCTCTGAAGAACAGTTCCTTGCGAGATATCTCTCCGGCCAGGCGAACTATGACCCGAGTCAGTTAGCTGGCCGGGAAAAAGCAATCGGCCAAATCCAAAGCACGAAAGAAGGAAAAGAAAAATCGCTATATACTAAACGCGCTCCACTGCTTCGCTTGTTAAATGGACTCAGCAAGCTCGTTCATGATTCTTTACCCGACGCTCAAACTCATAATGAATTGGTGTTCCGCGCGGGCAACAGTAACTCCATCCGACATCCCTTCCATAATAGCTTGTTACTCCCCGATGTTGTGGCACTGTGGGAGCCTGTAGGTGTACTTTCCAAACTAAGTGAGTGCAAGAGAGATTGAGTGAGGTGTTGCTCATCCGTCAAATAGCCTCCAATGGCAAACCGAACTTTGATTCGCCATCCAATCAGACATGGTCAAATCTGGTCACGGTCGGAGAAGTCAAGGTGAATAGGAAAGCCGATGGTCAGATTGGAAACTATCTTCGGAACCTCCTCCAACTTCATCCTGAAAATAGCGGAGTGTTCGGATTCAGTGCACGCATCCAAGGCTATCAGTTGTTATATCACGATGCAGCGGTGATACAGAAATCGCAGGAGTATGCATGGTCGGATCTAAGACTACTGCTGAAGTTTATCGGAAAGCTGTACTCGAAACCGTTTCGGGATCCGTCGATGGATGTGTTCCAACCTGAAAACCCGCTTCCAATCTGGGTGGTCAAGGCCAACGACTACACATTGCTCTCGCACGACGGGCCCCCAGAAAATGGACCAAGAGCTGAACAAGGACCCGGTCAACGTCGGTTGACAGGGCTTATGACGGATGCTGGTACCGAGAAGCGATGGTTCATGAAGGAATATTGGCGGGACACTCAACGGCGATTTTTCGAGTGGATGTTGTACCAAGCGGCGCACAAGGGGAAGAATATCCCAGGACTAATGTATCCGGAGTTCGGAGGCCATGTGCTCAATTCAGATGGAAATAAGATGAAGACAACCGATCTGGAGACGAGCATAATCAGAGAGAAGGTCCGGGTTATCACGCGCGACGTCGGAGTCCCCCTGGATAAGATCACATCTTTGCGTCAGTTTCTATGCGTGATGTACGACGCCTGCGTTGGTGAGTCCAGAGGGATTATGATTTTACGCATGTTAAGATGAGACGGGCAGTTCAACGCAACCTGTATCGGAAAGCGAAAATGCTTCACCGAGACATCAGCGACAGTAATATCATGGCAGCACCAATAGACAACGCCATGTTCTACGAGCGCTGCGCCGAAGGGTATGACGAAGTGAAATACCTTAACCAAGTGTTGGCGAAAGACAAGTGAGATATATTTTTGTCGTCGTATATGTATGTGATAGATTTTGATTATCGATGTGCAGGAAAGTGAAGCCCAAACCGGCATGCCTGATGATTGACCTCGGCAATGGTGCCGATTTGACGACAGATGAGGGCACGGCGGAGGTGCTGACGACGCGGACTGTAAGATCATGTATCTGGAGATCTAGCCTGGACTAACAGATTAAACTAGGGGACCCCGAAGTTTATTGCTCGTTCTGTCTCGTCTGGGGAAGTTTTAATTGGATCGACCCCTAAGAATCTCATGCCCAAGCTAGAAGGAAGGGCGCTTGAATTGTACGAGTTCATGGATGAAACTCAGCACGGGCGGTTCAACCGAGCCATTGACGATGCACCCCTTTTGGACGAGGAATCTCTGAACTTGCAGTCCAGGCATCAGCTCTATCACGATGCTGAGTCGGTATTTTGGGTCATTGCCTGGACTCTCGCCCGCTCGACACGGCCGAGCCCTGAGCCAGAGGTGGAGTGGCATAGCAATCTCAAAGTATTTATCGATGCGATGAATAGCCACATCCCAGGGCCCGAACGAGCAGATCCTCGCTCCTCTCTCACAAGTAGTCGTCCAGATACATGGAGAAATATTCTCCACCGGGATCTTGCGAGTATGGCACCCATGATTTCCCAGATGCACAAGTATATCTGGCCTGAGTGGGCTTTAAGGGACAAACTAGATCCTGAACATGCACACGAAGCTCTAATGCGACTGCTGCTTACCGAGATCGTCCACATTGACACTGTCGATATTCCATTATCAATTGGCACCCGTTCGTTGCCTTATACTTCGACTCCAGTCTCATCCCATCTCTCCACTACAAGATCTTCTCGGGCCGCCAATTCCCGGCTGCAAGGTCTATCAAAAAAGCCCTCTCCAGTGCCTTCGATCACTTTGCAGGCTACACCCGATGGACCAGGGCCATCATCATCGAAGAAGAGGAGCGTGTCTGAATTAGGGAATGAGGCTGCCACCAATCCAACTCCCCGACGGAGTCCTCGTTTGGCCGGCCGTGGGCTTTCCGGTGATCCTGAACCCAGGAGTGGAGCTCAGACACCCACTGGCACTCCAAACCCGCGTCAAGTGCTGAATGAAAGGGCACTGGGGCTAAGATGGGAAGGCTGTAAGCCCCTCCAGGAGTATAAATATCCGCGACATGAGGATTCTACTACCGAGCCTTGTCTCATGACCGAAGTTGCTTGTGATTGACAATTGATATGATTTAGGTGTTGTATGCTTGTATGCGTGGCTTCATTTTATGTTTTCTGCGGTAGTTATGTATTGGGCCTCATATGACGTGTGTTGAGCGCTTCGATTATCGGGTTGGCCACGAGAATTGATACTGACATTTTAATAAATTTTGGGATTGCCCAACTGAGCTCGGGTTGTGCAAGAGCTGTGATACAAAATGGCATAAATTCGGCATTGTCATGGTTGGAAGCCACTCTAGCATCATATGCCTATTGTTGACCGCAACGTGAGCCGCGTTCCTTCACGACTGTCTACCATGGTGGCACTGGCCGAGTAGCTCGCATTGTCGAGCTCGCTCAACATCAATGGACACTCTTCGGAAGAACTATATGCGCCTCGCGCACCGATTTCACGCGAGGCACCAGGTCTCGAAGTGCACCTAATCTCCTCCACTGCTCTGCAACGACTTGCGGTTCACACGTTGTAAGCTCGCACACGTATTATTACTACTTTATTATTTTATTGTTTTTACTATCCTTTTATCTCTTGTCCCGGTCATTGGCTCGACGTGCCGTCCGATCCATAGTCAACTATGCGTCCTTATCCACGTTCAATGGCCTCTAGTCGCCCGTTACTCACCTACTAATACATTAAATGACATAAGACACGCGCGACTCGACCATCGCTAGCTCTAGCCTCAGGACATTTAATGCCGAGTCGGGTGTGCACGTCATACATATGTTAACCAACAAACTTATCAACCAGCATGCATGCTAAGTAATTCATGATCATTCCGAGCATTTTATCACATTGACTGGACCTCCCATGTGCGCCCAGCCTCCAGATGATAACCTTTAATTCATGGGTCACGGACACAGCATCCGTGCGCTATCTAATGCATATAAGCACCCACACACGACACCTCCCTCGGCGCTCGACGTTTCTGACCCCGATCCCCTATCTTTACTCCCAGCGCCGCCGAGAGCCAACCCACCACGCTGTACTTATATGCACTCGCACAACAATGGCAGCGAGCAGAGGATAAGATCAAGATTGGAGTTGTCCCAGTTGTGGTGCCAAGATGATCGATTGTTTACGTGACCACAAAAATCCGGGTCACGCGTCATCTCAACCAGTTACTGCACTACCATAGGTTACGTATACTGTACTAGCAGTGACAAAAAGTATTTAAAAATTTATGGCACATATTTCAAAATCTGTACCATTCTCCCTTGTGGCCTAACCAAAAGCTTTATCAATCACAGTAAGTAAGGCATGTAACTGAGGGCCCAGCACGATAATGCTATTTAGGATGTATCACATCACATGGGGAATATATAATTACTCATTTCAACAAAGCTTTGGACTAGTAATTACTTTCCAACTACTGAGAGTTATTCCTTGGTTTAACATAATATCTATAGAGAGTGTTCTAGATTAACTTTCTCTCACTTAGCTACCTTCATCTTCATTGCTGGCTGTTAAGATATGTTCCAGTTTTGTTTCAACCATTTCATTTACCTTATCTGCTGATTTTATTTCTGGACTGTTTGATTTCAAAGGAGCAGCATTCCATACTCCTTGCATGTGTGTCTAATATGTATTAATGCATCTCAGGCATAGATCCTACTTTCAAGGAGAAATATACTAAATACGATTTTCAAATACTTTTTGTCACTGCTAGTACATCGGCACGATTGCGAGTTGGAGGTGTGGCCCTGCTGATGATTTGTAAACCCACGGTACTGTCATAATTGTGTTATAATATGGATCTCCTGATATTTCCGGTGCTAGTGGGTTTGACAGCCGTTTTTCAGCAATTATCAGTGGCCAATTCGAACCTGGAGGAGAGCACAATCAAAGAAAGGATGGGTTTAGCTACGCAGAGCATTGGACAGCCGCTGGATAAGATTGCGTCCCTCCGTCAACTGTTGTGCGTCATGTATGACGTTTGTGCTCGTGAGTTGGAAGAAGCTGGCCATTTGTGCACCTGCTGACCTGATACTGGTAGTTCAACGCAACTTGTACCGCAAAGCGAATATTCTTCACTGGGATATTAGTGACATTAACATTCTGGCGGCGCCAACGGAAGACTTGGAGTCCTACGAGCGCTGTACTGAGGGTTATGATGGGGTCAAGTACATCAATCAAGTGTTAGCAAAAGACAGGTGAGATGTGATTTTATCATTATGTGTGTATGTGCCCATTTATGATTATCGATTCACAGGGAGGTAAAACCCAAACCGGCATGCCTCGTGATCGCCCTCGGCAACCATTGTGCAGATTGTATGTTAATAGTCGAGGGTGCAAAGATGCCAGCAGCACAAACTGTAAGTTTGTGTGATTAGGGATCTGGCTCGGACTGATAGGTTAAACTAGGGAGCTCCAAAGTTTATTTCTCGTTCCGCCTCGTCTGGGCGGGTCTTCCAACATTTCATCCCCTTTGATAATTGCATGTCCAAGCTGGAAGGAAGGGCGCTTGAATTGTACAAGTTCTTGGACGAAACTCAGTACGAGCGGTTCAACCGAGCCATTGACGATGCACCCCTTTTGGATGAGGAATCTCCGAACTTGCAGTTCAGGCATCAGCTGTTTCACGATGCCGAGTCGGTATTTTGGGTCATTGCCTGGACTCTCGCCCGCTCGACGCAGCCGACCTCTGAGGCAGAGGTGGAGTGGCATGACCAACTCAAAGTATTTATCAAGGCGATGAATAGCCACATCCCAGGACCAGCCGAACTGGACCTTCGCTACTCTCTCACAAGTAGTCGTCCAGATACATGGAGAAATATTCTCCACCGGGATCTTGCGAGTATGGCACCCATGATTTCCCAGATGCACAAGTATATCTGGCCTGAGTGGGCCTTAAGGGACAAACTAGATCCCGAACATGCACACGAAGCTCTAATGCGACTGCTGCTTACCGAGATCGTCCACATTGACGACACTGTCGATATTCCATTATCAATTGGCACCCGTTCATTGCCTTATACTTCGACTCCAGCCACATCCCATCTCTCTATTTCTTCTTGGCTCACTAACCCATAGTTGCAAGGTCTACCGAAAAAGCCATCTCCAGTGCCTTCGATCACCTTGCAGGCTACGCCCAATGGACCAGGGCCATCGTCATCGAAGACGAGGAGCGTGTCTGAATTAGGGGATGAGGCTGCCACCGACCCAACTCCCCGACGGAGTCCTCGTTTGGCTGGCCGTGGGCTTTCCGGTGATCCTGAACCCAGGAGTGGAGCTCAGACACCCACTGGCACTCTAAACCCGCGCAATGAGGCAAACATGGGGAGGCTGTAAGCCCCTCCCGCTTCACACAAGCGGATTTTGTCCACATCGGCGCCTAAACCTCCCACAGTGCTCTGTTCTGCAACGACTCGCGGTTCACACGTTGTAAGCTCGCGCACGTATTATTACTATTTTATTATTCTATCTCTTGTCCCGGTCATTGGCTCGACGTGCCGTCCGATCGATGGTCAACTACGCGTCCTTATCCACGTTCAATGAGCTCTGGTCGTCCGTTGCTCACCTAACACATTGAATGACATAAGACACAACCATTGCTTGCTCCAGCCTCACGACATTGAATGCGTGGTCGGATATGCACGTCATACATTTGTTAACCAGCAAACCTATCAATCAACACGCCAGGTAATTCATTTTAAGCACTTGGTCCCATTGGCCAGACTCACATGCAAATTATGCAATTGTCTCGACGCGTGCACGTGCCTGGCTTAAATAGCCACACCACGACCACGTGACCGACTTTGCCTGTCTCTGCACAATCATGTTCTCTGACGACTGCGCTCCCCAAACCCCCTTGAAAACGCCCCGTCGACGCGCCAATACGCACGGAAATGTCGAAATACTTTCGCTTGGATTTAATGCACTTTCCTTGTCACCGTCCAAATCGCTGGATCCCAATGACTCGCTGAACCCGTTCCTGGCTCCACCTTCTAAACCTCGGGCACCATCCCCGGTCAGGCGCCAAAAACATGGCAGATCGAACACTCTGTCTGCGGCCGTTGGAGGTCGAAAGATTGATGTTACTGACGCGCTGGCAAACGAGGCGCGACAAGGGATTCTTGGCAAAGGGGGATTGGAGAGCAAATACGATTCTATAAATATTACTCACGACTGGCCTATAATGCGAGGGAAAACAGAAATACGCACTGGAAGCATGGCAGCGCGATCAAAGGCCTCGCACACTGCACTTAGTGTAAGTAACACTGCTTACACGTAATAATATTGGTTAATTTGTGTTGGCAGTTTGACAAGCCTTTGGGGACAGACGACCGATTTGTGCCTTCTCGACCTGTCACTGACTCTGTGATGGGGTCAGCAACCCTTCCCTCTATTGCCGCCGCCCAGGCCACAAGCAACACGGCTGCGGTCTCACCCGGACATGCTGCACGCCTTACTGCATCGCTTGCTCTTCCCACCGCCTCCCAGCGCATCCTTACGTATCGCGAAGCACCGCCACTCCCTGCAACCGACTCTACACTTGCTCTCCAGCGCTCTCTTGCCCAGTCTCTCCACACGCGCCAAGGCCAGGGGGGTGGTTCGTCTGATGGGCCCGTTCCCACCACAAGGAGAAAAATATCTGATAAACCCGAGCGTATACTCGATGCGCCTGGGCTTATGGATGACTTTTACCTCAACCTCCTCGCTTGGAGTTCGAGCAACATCCTCGCCATTGCCCTTGGAGAATGCGTCTACCTGTGGGCAGCTGAAACAGGCCAAGTCACGCTCCTCTCAACTGGCCCCTGCGACCCTGTCACCCAACAACCCATTACCCATGTCACCGGTTTGGACTGGTCCCTTGACGCAGCCTACCTCGGGATCAGCTACGCGAATGGCGCAATCGAGCTTTGGGATATTGATAGTGGAACCAAGTTGCGGAGCATGATAGGTCGGCAAGGCCAGGTCGCCTGCTTGGCATGGAATCAACACGTGCTTGCGAGCGGTTGTGTCGACGGAGCAATCTGGATGCATGACACACGTGTAGCTGCGCACAAAATATCAGAGTTGATTGGCCATACTAGCGAAATCTGCGGACTAAAGGTGCGTGTCGTGCTATTAGGCTTTTCCAGGCCCGTCTGACCAAATCCTGCTGGTAGTGGCAACCCGCAAATTCCAATGGATCTGGGGGAGGGATGTTGGGCCTCTTGGCTAGTGGAGGAAATGATAATGTCGTGAACGCTTGGGATAGCCGTGTTGGTTCATCCAATGGTAAGTCACGAATGATTTAATCGCAAAAGTACTTGCTAAGTTTATCCATATAGCCTCGACTACAGCTAATGCACGCGCTCAGCCTAAATGGACAAAACGCAACCACACGGCTGCAGTCAAAGCTCTCGCCTGGTGCCCATGGCAGCCAAATCGTATGTCGCCTCGCTTTGCCCTATTTTCAACCTCGATTACTCATGCTATACTGGTCACTAGTGTTGGCAACTGGTGGGGGTACCGGCGATGCCATGATCCACTTTTGGTCATCGACTTCGGGCGCTCGCATCAACTCGCTTTCGACGCCTGGTCAAGTCACGTCGATTGTATGGAGCCAACATTCAAAAGAAATCCTGTCGACGCATGGGTTCCCGCATAATGCGGTGATGGTACATTCATATCCCGGAATGGGCAAGGTGGGTCGATTTCTCCCTGTCAAATAGCAGTGGTTAACGTAGATTTGGTGTTTTAGATTACTGAAATCAAAGATGCGCATGATACGCGCGTCTTGTTCTCTGCTGCGAGCCCTAACGGAGATATGGTCGCTACTGGGTAAGCTCAACGCACGATTAACTCGACCGTTCTCCAAAGCTCATTTTGTATTTTTTTTGCAGGGCTGGCGACGAAAACCTCAAATTTTGGAAAATCTGGGAACTCCCGAAAAAGACGGCGGTGCGAAAGAGAGAAGAAGAAAGCCGTCGGACATCTGTCAGCAAGGCTATTCGGTGATCTGGGACTTGGACTTGTTTGCCCGTACGTTTTTAGTTCATCTCTTGTTGTACTTTTGTGTGTGATCGAGGCTGTGGGTGGTTGTTTTGTATGAGATCAGAATCGTGCTATAGTATTATTTAAATGACTCAATAGTAACGAGTGCAGTGATCAGTCGTATTTGTAACATCCACGGCCAATATCCAAGACTTGGACGTGTTCAACAATACCGAATGATAAGTACGACTGATAATGATTGAACTCTTACTGAAATAACACTTTGTATTGATCCCCGGGTTTACACAAGGGTGTATGTTGAGGGACTTCAGTGGGTTACTGACGCCCGAGGAGATGAGCACCACATTTACGCAAGGCTAGGCTCCGAGTTGAACTTGATTGACCAAGCATTGTGCCAAGGCAAAGTTCTAATGCACAGAAACAACGCCTTCCAACTTATACGGAGACCTCTCCAGCTGGAACCTTTAGTGCGTCCTGATTCACTGCGGAAATTGGTTGTAACGGCTTTCGGATAATTTTGGAGCTGACGCCTGTGGATGGTTTGGGAGGTACCGGCGGAAGATCAATTGTCCCAAGTTTAGGTCCAGTCGAGCGGCTGATAAAGTCGGTCAGAACTGGTAATTTAGTAGCGGCGAGGCGAAGTGCTATGGGAGCAAATCAATCAGTATTGGTTGTCGCTATGCGCGGGCAGTGAACAATAATGCTTACCATCACGAGCGATTTCTTCCCGGATTCCTCCGCCGATCTCGAATACCACTCTACCAGTAGGTACTCTAAAGGCGGGATCAGTGGTACAAGTGGAGCTCACATATTCGTACTCACCTACAAGCCCAATATTCGAACGAACCTTTACCCTTCCCCATACGAGTTTCGTTTCCCTGATTATATATTCGAGTAAGATTTTGCCAAATTCTCTCATGGTGTCTTCCATACCTTTACGCATACTGGGATATCGGGAAAGACACGCATCCATACTTGGCTACCCTTGACTACCTTGAGCTTCCGCTTGATCACAACCTCTGCTGCTTGAAGCTGCTTGGCAGTAAGTCGCATCCCCTCGCCGCGTACGCGGAGCCCATATTCACCAAACGCAAGGGTGGTTCCTTTGGTAGAACCGCCAATAGGAATGGGAATACGGCCTTTGTGGGACTTTCGGTACCTCACTCTTCTCGGAGCGAGTTGAGATTTTGCTCGAGAAAAGGTGATTGTTGGGTGGGGAACCACCACATGTGGCTTGAAGACCGCCCTCAATGAGGAAAATAACAAAGACATGGTGGGCCCGTGTATATCATTTTATATCACGTGGGTTGTACATCTTTTGTCACGTGACTTGATTTTCCTCTTCGCAGACATCAGTGAGCATTGAACTCCGGTCACTATTTCATCCTAATACTCACTTGGTCATGTAGATGCCCCTGCCATTTGATCTATGTTCCCGACTACAAAATGCGTTCCGATCTCGACATAGATTTATTGCGGTCCCGCACACAACTCAGAACCTGCAAATTCTTGCAATTTTGATGCGAGCTGGGTTCATCTCCTATCTTACTCGGGGCAACCACCTTGTCGCCTCCCCAGAAGCCTTCAATGGAGCCTCCGTATCTCAAAAGCGCATATGGGCCGATCTCAAATATAGCGGCGACCGACCAGTACTTACATCTGCACAGCTCGTGAGCAAAGCCAGCAAACGAATTATGATGAACCCGGGCGAAATCAGACTCCTTTGCACCGGAAGAAGAGCTAAATTCGTCCCCCCGCTCAATTTGGGCGAAATCGCTGTAATACACACTAGCTCCACTCGTGAAATACCTAGTCAATGGTTGGAAGCACATGAAGCGGTGAGGCGTGGTTTGGGCGGTGAGGTTGTATGCCGATTTCGATGAAGAGTAAGTACCATTCATGTTATATTTCAATTTCCTTGAAAATGATCAACGCAACCTCTAGGCCGAGCAGTGTCCTGGATTTTGCGCTTCAAACAGTGTGTGTTATTACTCGTTTAGTTACTTTTCACAAGTCCAATGAAATCGTAACCTGGATCGATCTTTGGTAGACGAACCCTAATTGATGACGCACAAACTAACTTGTACTGAATATACTTACGTGTCTGCAAGTACTCATATGGTTCTCATTGCAATCAGAAGTTCAGAGCAGGCTTATCTCACATCAGGGCGAGTAATGCCTTAGCATCTGGACTATCTCCTCATTGCAAATCTCCGTGCTAGTCAAGGATTTTCTCAAGTTTGGTCAAATCCACCTGACTGAAATAAACTGTGTAACGGTGCAGTTCAAGGGGTGGGTTATCCTTCTAACGACAGGTCCACAAGTTTACACTATTTAATTGAAAGGAAATTATATGCGTCCTCGCTGCTTAGGTCTACTTGTGAGAAACGAGATTTCTATTTTGATTCAAAGATTTAAATACCTCTACAAAAAATCCATTCCAATTCCTACTTGGATACCTTTTCGCACCCCATCCGAGACACTAGCAGCGATGGGCACTCCAAAATTGAGCTCAACTCGCACAGGGTTGAGCATGTATACTAATCCAACGCCTGCAGATATGGATGGGGTGGTGAGGCTCCGAACCATTTGCCCTACGAGTGGACGTTCTAACCTTGAGTTAGTTTTCGGCTGGATATAACTGGACTACAAGGCTTGCCAGTATTGTAAGAATCCAAACGGCCAGCATTAATAAACATGTGTGTCTTCAGGGGCCAGTGCGGTCTCCTTGGAATTGGGCCAATAATACTCGCACCAGCTGCCCAGTACATCTCTCCTCCCACCGAGTCCTCTAAAAAAGAGAATAAATAGATTTAGTACCTTCATCAATAAAACAAGGTTTAATTCCTCACTTCCGTCCCTGGGGCCCATTGCGTTTGCCCGGAACATGCGCACGCTGGTCGGCCCTCCAAGCTGAAACCGGTCGTTAAAAAGTGATGGTCTGTCATACAGAGGATAAAGAAATCCGCTTCGGGCGGAAAAAGAGATCGTCTACAAGGGGCAAAATCTAAATTAAAAATATCCATGGAATTATTACTGGAGGTAAACATACATATCCGCCCCATAACGCTCTTGAAATCCTCGAGTCAGTTTCGGATTTGAGAAAGGATGCATCGCCTCCTAGGCCCGCTAGTTCCTAGCATGGCACATATGTGAAGAACTTTTATGATGTTTCACGTTGATAAAATTTAAAGGCGGTGTTACCTGGAAATAGCGGAGATAAGATCCTCGTGTACCCTGTAACGGACTGTCCCGGGTGTTGCGGGTTAATGTATGCGATATGGAGGATTTAGAAGTGTATCCGGCGAATTGACGTATACTAGAACCACAGGGGTAGAATCATCAGTAACAGTGATTGCGTGGAGGTTGGGCTTGAAGTATCTTGTGTGCATTCAATCGTATATCGCTGGACCAATTAAAACGTACCTCAGGGATGCGCCGGGACTAAGTTCATTTATGTGTCGTATAGCAGCCTCATACGCAAGCTCATGGGCTCCCAGTAAAGAGTGGCCCTAGAATATCCGTTACTCCAGGACTCGTAAGCTCGAACGTTAATATATGCTTACTCGTAAGCATGCTCGGAATCCCTTGACACCCTCTCTCACGCTCGCATACCAGGTTGCATCGCGCTCCAGCCCAAATACACTCAGCTCTCCTCGTACGCTCCCGTCACCGTTTGAACCCAATTCCCCCGTTCCGACGACAACTGGCCATTCACACCGCAGGTGTCCAGATCGAGTAGTATTTGTTCCAAACGCTACTGCACCCTCAATTGTCTCGGCCCCTCCGAAGGCGTTCCGGATACGTGCGGTAACAGACGCTGAGCCGTCGTTGTTGCTTCCAACATCGGTTGAAGATTTGAGGAAGAACCTTCCACGCTCACGTACTCGGAAATGAAGAGCATAATCATATGGTGCTGCGAAGGGCGAAGATGAGGCTTCTAGGGTAGGAGTAACCGACGCAAAAATGCCAGTTGAATTGAGGGCAGCTGTGATACTCCGAGATGTGTGCAGTGCGTTGATGAGCGTCTCCTGAGGACCTAGCGCTGATGTCAAACCGGAGGAGGGAATGTGCCTGTTGACTATTGAGGCAAGGAAAGATGTTCGTGTGTTTGGGGTTCCTTCAATTTGTACAGACGTAATTCGTGCAGGTGTATTTGCACTATCATGTATCTAGGAGGGGTAGGCGTATAATCAGTCTACGACGATCCTTCGTGCGTCTGTAATAAACGAGCATAGCCATTTACTTTAGGAATGAACACTTACTAGCTCGGTTAGATTCTTCACATAGCTTTCATATTCACTTCTTAGTTTCCTCTCTAATCTCTCCTCTTGCCAGTTTCGAAGTTTATCCGTTTCTTCTGAGTTTGGCTATTACAAGAAAGTATTAGTAAACTAAAGCTCACATTATTACTAGTATAGAAACAGAGACATACCTCGCCTGCAGGGCTCATTTTGATCTACTGCGAGTAGTGACGAACCTGACGATCTAATTTCATGATTTGACCTAAGATCAGCATAGCCACCGATCGTTGTCCCACGTGAACTCAAAGCGGAATCATATTTGTTGCCCCTGTCTATTACAGTATTTCCTCAAAAATAATACCATACACTTTCGAGACAGATGAACGCTCGCCATATTGCTCAAGAATACATCTCCTCAACAAAAGTCTTGGCTGTATCCCAATAGGGCGCTGCCTTGATTCCCAGAGCCTCCTTGGCCATCGAATCCGTCGGGCAACGCTTGGGCTTAAAGCTCTGGAACGTTCGCTCGCGAATTGGGCCTTCAAATACCATATCACACCGGTTATTTTCGAGAGATACAGGCTCGCCCTCTTCATCGTGTTCGTCCTTTGGAGGGGGTGCGTCGTCGTCCGCATCTCGGGCCCCAGCAGCTTGGGTCCAATCGACTCGAACAAGCATGAGCCGTTTATAGCCTTTGATCGCCTTGGCGGAGCCTTCAACAACGACGAGGGCGAAGGAAGGATTAAATATGCATATCCCGGTAAGGCCAAATTGTTCGGCATTCTTGCGCACTTTGAACCGATGGGAGGGGTCAGAGAGTGTTTTGATCCTATAGAGTATTGGAATCGTCAGAATATAGCCCGAACGTTGTTTCAGTAAAAAAACGTACTTGAATACAGCTACATATAATCCTTTCCGCTCCTCTTCGACTTTTTTGTTATCGATTTTCTCCCGGCGTTGATCGTCAGTTAGCTTGCGCTCATTGTTCATTTTATCGTGAGCAATCTTGCGAGCTGCGACCTCACGCCTGACGCGTGCTTCAACCTTTGTCGGATCTTGTACCGCATCTGTAGTCAAAACCTTCATCAAGTTGGCCAAGCGTACTAGAAACTACAGTGAGATGGGTCAACAAAAATATGGGCAACAACAAACCTTTGGGAGGATCGGGTGGCAAAAGGCCCATACGAACGCGATCTTGCTTCTCTTGCAGATCAGCCATACGACGTCTGCGTCGGAGTTTCTTGGCTTCCTTGCTCGTGAGTTTGAGCGGCTTGAGAGCGGCTTCATTCTTTTCCCATGGTGCAGGTACTGGAATTGGATGTTGGACATACATCGTAATAGGTGAGTCTTGGGAACGAATGTGAGTGTTGGCGAGATTGGGTGTGGTAGACTCAGAAAGCAGGCCGAGGTCATCGTAATTCTTGTTAGGAAGGAGAGATGCGTCCCACCACTCAACGGCGGGTGGTGCCTCGCGCTAGAACACGCATTAGTAGAATGTAACCATAAAATCTCATGCACACTTACCCTGATGTTCCTTTCAAGAGTTTCAAACTCACTATCCAACCCAGCCTTTTTCGCACTCTCCGCGATTTTCTGTTTCAGCACCTCCAACTGGGCTTCTTGCCTCATCTGATTCCCCAATGCGACATATTTCCCTTTTTGGTTGAACCTGAATGTCCGGCCAATCCGTTCCTTAACCGCAGGGGTGGCACCCTCGAAGGTTCCATCTCCTCCGGCAGCCCCTCCGCCAGATGCATACGGATTTGCGCTAGCACTTCCAGAGCGTTCGATCGTAGGAGTTGGTGTATGGGTGGGCACAGGGGACGGTGAAGGTTGGTTCCGTATATTGGCCTTAATTGACGCAAACTTAGGCAACATAGGCTTGTAACGGTCCTTTTTCGACTGAGAAAGTTGTGTTGGTGCAGTATCGAGCAAGAGAGGATGCGCAGCCATCTTCAAGCCAGAGCCCTGTTGCACGACTTCCACTGGTACAACACCCTTTTTCTTGCTTGGTGCAGCACTCTAATAGGTGAGAATGAGAAAACGACGAGAAATAACGACTGCGTTGGTACTCACGATGTATGGGTTCTCCTGTGCTGCCTTTTTGGCAACCCCCTCCGCGACTCTCCTTTTTGCCTCCTCAATCTTCCTAGCAATGTCGCTCTTGTCCGGAAGGGCAGGCTTAGCCGGAAGATTGTTTGGGACTGGGGCTGCGATGGCGGGCGAGGGCACAGAAGGAGTAGGCCCACTACCCGCCGAGGTTTTCTTAAAAGCAGCAAGTTTTGCCGCAATTTCGGCGCGTTTTGCAGCAATGAGCGCATCTCCGGACAACTGGTGGAAACATGAATTCAGGCCTAGGACCGGCAATAAAAGTGGTGAACAAATGAATACCTGACCCGATCCACCCGGAGCCGACGAAGTCTGTAATAGTTTAAAAGCGGTTATAGGGTCAAGTCAGATATAGTTTAAAAGTTATTCACCTTATCATTCAAGGAGACTCACCGCGTCACTAAGAAATGACAGAAGTAGCCATAAGCAAAACGCAACAGACAGAGAAATATTATTCACCTTTTGGCCTTCTTGGCTAATACTGGGTCACTTCCTTCGTGAGGACGTTTGTTCATCGTGCTCTACTGAGTTGGTTGAAGGTGGCTGGTGGTGGTCGACCAAGGGGCTAAGGCTCCGTCACGTGACAGTCATTATTGGCGCTTACTTAGTGTGATCGACCGAAGCTAAGGTGTTTATAACAGAAGATCATTTTGGCACATCGCCCTTGACACTAACATAGTAAAAGGCCTATTTTTTGAATAAATAAAAGAGAATGAATGAACGAATGAATGAATGAGACTCACATCTTTCCAAGCCGCAGTATAATCGTTATAACCAGTATTTAGCCGGAACGCCCATGCCATATTCCTCCGAGTCATTTAGTTAAACATAATACTATGTAGGCTAGAGATGTAAGCCAGGGGAGGGGGGAAGTTGGATAAACAAAGCCACGAGAACACCATATGTACCTCTGGTACTCAGATATAGGGTTTGATTACCGTACCTCACGTGTCAAAGCTGATATCATAATTAGGCTCGTCGCAAGATACTTCTTGGCCTTAAGCTTCAGACGGGCCGAGTGCTCCGTAATGACTAGTACCAGCCGACTTGGGGCTGGGAGCGGCAGGGACCACGCGTAGTGCGTAGGGCCGGGGTGCAGCTAGGGCCACCCGCCAAGCGAGCTGGGAGGGCTGGCCGAAACCACCCGTGGAGACACTCGTAGTCGGTAATTTAATGCTGTAAATATAAACACGGAATGTAGCATTTTTGTTCGCGCATTTAGTGAGGGCTGGTTGGGCTGAAAATTTGTAATAACTTTTGGTATCGGTTACATGCGTTCTCGAGCTCGGTAAGTCGGGAGTCGGCACAGGTGGGGGAGCGCAAGGAGCAACTGCGAGCAGCTCGGGCGCTAAACATATATAAGCGCCGGCCCTTTCCCTGTGGCCAAGTATCATCTTTGGCTCTTTCACAAGCTGTGGGCCAAACATTCACTAACGAAGGGTTTAAGCGGCAATAAATCGAGAAGATTGGAACACATATATAAGCATTTTCTCAGTGACAACAGTATAAATTTACAAAACTTGGAAACAACATAGGGGCCACAAGCACCCCTAAAATTAACTAAGTATAAAAATTAGGTTACCAGAAAGTTAGCTAGACTAAATGAACATTCGATTTGAATTCGGTTTCAGGGCGCGTCCAGTGGTGTTATTCAGGCCTTCGGATCCTTACACCTTTAGCGTGCAGAAACTTGCGCAACGCGCTGCTTTGAGTCGACCAAACTGGTTTCCCAAGCCGCGCGATGGTATCAATTCCGTCTTCGCTCATAACGTCACTCCAAGGCGTAATTCCTTCCTCTTCCTCCCAATTAACGGCTCGACCGTATCCATTTTCTCCTTCGAAGCTCATAATGTACCAAAGCTTCTCCAGCGAATGGACCAGTGCCCTGTACTCTTCGGTGTCCGTAGATACCTTTTGCGCTATCACATAGAATGACGTCCGAATAGAGTGTACAAACTTGGGCTTGATTGTCCGGACCAAGCCTGCCACACGGCCCAACGCAAGCAATATGCGCGCTTCCACGGCACCTTCAGGGTGGCTGAGTCTGAAAAAGATTGTGCCTCCAGGTGAGACTGCGCGCAGGCTCATCAAAAGCCGCGAGACAAGGATCCGTTCCCAATTCCATGGTCGATTGGCGGTGTCTGGGCTCAGGCGCAAAGGCTGAGCACTGCACACTACCATATCAAAACTTTGGTACTTGAATGGTAGTGGCTTGAATGGTGGAAATGGCGACTCGGGCTTAGCCATTTCAGGCGCAAGATCGAAATTTGTCGGGCGCTCAGAGTGTATTTCGATACGTTTAAGTAGGTTGGGTGCGATTTCTAACACATGACCTCCCTCTTCCACGGGATACGATATACCTACGCCAGTTGATAGTGGGCATTTTTGCATGATATATGTCGAATAGCCACCCGAACCGCAGCTTTGAGCGCGAGTCAGCTTTGATCACTCAAAAACATATACACACAAATATGTACTTACCTGATGTCAATAAACCGCTTTACACGCTTTATGAAATCCATTTCCGTGTCCATCTCGCATAGGCTTTCGCGCATCCGAGGTAGCCACTTGACATCATGCTCGGGAGACCGATCGGTATTGACTACATTCATCCCGCCTTGAAATACGGTATCCAACTCGTTGCACCCCCACCCCTACAGTAATCATTAATAAGCATATAACCTCAATTTAACCTGTACTCACTTGATTACGGAGTTCCATAACCTCGGCCAAGGTTTTACAATCTCCACGATCCATCAAGGCACCAGTTAGGGCTTTCGTCCATTTATCGAATCCTTCGGGAACGTTATGATGGCTCATGGTTTAGAATAGTAGAAATTTTAGGTTTTTAAACTGAAGTCAGAGAGGGGACGAAGAAAACGAGAGCGGCGACTTGGGGGTCTTAAATACCCACTGGTGGTCAGAGTACTAGAACTATGACGAAGCCTAGAAAGACATGGGGAGGGACTCGGGGCAGGAGTAAGAATCGACATGTGGACAATGTCGCGGTAACTATTCGGTAGGTAGCTATAGTGCTAGTGCACCAGGTTTGCTGGCCCAAGTCCCATAATGAGAGGCTTTACATATACGTGCGGGGTCAGTGCAAAATGGAGCTGGTATTAATTGTGCCACGCCTATAGCCACCCGACCACTGGGCTTCAAATATACCAGCATACATCTACTCTTTGTCGCCCGACCTAACCACCAGCCCAGGGTCAGCTGTCGTACCATTGTAAGAGCAACCGACCACCCACAATACGAATTTTAATGACCTTAATAAAGAGTAAAAATTGAGACCTCCCTAAGCTTTCGCACCGTTCCGAAAGGTGAGTACGTATACTTTCAGGAGTATGTTGCCACCTCACGTATCTATGCATGTGGGCACAGCCACCACGGATTCGGACGCGTTCCAGCAAGCAGCACCAAACAACGCCCAAGCTGATTTCCCTCAGCCTCGCGGGCGCGTCTCTCCTTTTCAACACAACACTACTCTCTGGGAGGACGCGGTCACGCTTGACCGCTGTGCGATATAACCCAGAACCACCTCGTGTCGATGTGTGGAGTTGCAACGATTGTGCCAAACGCAAGTACACATCAGCCACGAGGCGGACAGGAGGCCGATCCACTATTTAGGGGCCAGCTTCTCCCAGCTCACATCCTCCACACCTTCTGCCCTCTTGTACATCACCACATATTCCACAACCTAGATGTCGAAGACTAAAGATACGCGTAGACCTTCGGTGCTGGGTCGTGTGAGTGGTTTGGATTTCCTGATGCAATTTAACTAACATGAAGTCTAGTCTTCCAACTCCCGTTCTTTAAGTATATCGTCCTCACGTAGCTCCTTGTTGAGCTGGGATCCCGACGCGTCTCTTAGATTGTTCATTGAGAGGCAAGTTAGCCATTTCTTTCGTCCGAATTATTTGTAATTAATTCTTCTGGAACGTAGGTGTCACGATGCTGGCCCGTTCGATGATGAGAGTCACTCTCCTGGGACTGAACCATATCTCAATAGCGGCCGAACCTCTCCTGAACCACTAATCAGCACACCTGCCGACAACCTTCGTGTATCCACCACCAGGACAGGACTTGATTCTCAAGTCATTTTCTCACGCGACATGCCCACCTCTGCATTGATCCAAGCCGCGCGGGATGCTGCCGAAGCTGTGGTCGCCACCACTACCGACGCCACCCCTCACCCAGACAGCAATAAACAGGAGCACTTTGTAGGATTTGGATTACTTCCTCAGAAGGAAGTCGTATTTAGTCGGCCTCGGCGCGCGTGCAAAAATCGCTGGGCGGCGTCGACCCGCCGGTATGTAGATATTCTGACTTAGATCGGGATGGTATATCGGTAGTTTCATCAGTGATATGTACATCATGTTGTATACTTACTTTGCTCATCGCTATATATTTCTATTTAATAAACTCTTACCACACGGTGGATGTGATTACAGTGCGATCATTGCATGCCCTTTGTGCAGCTGAGTACCAGAAATGGTAATATCGTGTTACATGGTAACAGGCCCTGGATGACTGATTACCTCAGCTAATCGACGCGCGTCCGTCCTAGAACGCGAAGCAATTCGAGCTCAACCTTGACCACAACTATGCCTGAAGTCCCCCTCCCTGTCGCGCCGATCCAATCAGAAGACCCAAAGAAAAAAGACGCTGACAAGCAAAAGCAAGATGACAAGAACCTCGGTGGAAAGGTCAATGGCGAGAAGAAGGAAGGAGAGGGCGAAGAGCTAGTAAGCCATTAGCTATGGTTGAAACTAATAGACCTGACCAGTTCATTCAGTCAGAAGAGGACCAGCAGCTTCGTAACGAGCTCGAAATGCTTGCAGAACGTCTAAAGGTACAATACTGTGGGACCCTCGCTCGGAAATGCTAACAAGCATTATATTAGGAGCCTGATACGACTCTACACAAACCAGCATTGGAAACTCTACGGACCTTAATTCGAACTTCTACCTCTTCTATGACTTCTGTCCCCAAACCTCTCAAATTCTTACGACCTCTGTACCCGGAATTACAACAACTATATGAGTCCTGGCTACCTTCAGATGACAAGGTACATAAATGCTCCACTCAACATATTTGCGAATTTGTCCATATGATAACCTACCTCAGAATCTCTTCGCGGATATCCTCTCTGTCCTTGCAATGACTTATTCTGATACTCAACCCCGTGGAACCCTTAAATATCGCCTGGCGTCTGCTGCCGCCTCAAAAACACCCTCCGATCCTGGTTCCTGGGGCCATGAATACATTCGACATCTCGCTGCCGAGCTTGGGTCAGAGTATTTGCTTCGTACGGGCACTGGTGGAGAACCCGGCCAGGAACGTCTCCCTGGCAAGGAGGGCGAGGAGGGTATCGAGGAACTCCGAGAGTTGGGTGTCACCTGTGCCAAGTATTTGCTCAAGCACAACGCTGAGGCCGACGCGGTCGATCTTTTGGAGGAGCTAGAGTGTATAGATCGGATAGTAGCATTGGTAGATACAAACACCTTTGGAAGGGTGTGCTTATATATGGTTTCGTGAGTATTATTCATTCCGTCAAGCTATTATCTCACCGATTTATTTGATAGTTGCGTCAACCTGCTCCCGCCACCCGACGATGTGGCATTCCTCCGAACAACACACGAAATATACATCGCCCACTCCAAATTCCCCGAAGCACTCACGCTCGCTATCAGGTTGGGAGATCACCAACTAGTTGCGGCAGACTTCAAAGCTCCAGCAAACCCGTATGTTCTCTAGCTCCGAACCTCGAACGCTTTCTAACTGACTTGCCAAGTCTGATGAAGCGACAACTAGCGTTTATTCTTGCCCGAGCTCAAACACCGATCGATTGGGTGCTAGAGTACTCTGACAACCCAGAAGATGTAGAACTCGTGGGAATGCCCGAGGACTTATTGGAATGCTTGAGCAACACTAGGTTATCTACTCATTTCAAGGCATTTGGGAAGGAGGTTGGCGCGGAAGAAGCCAAAACACTAGAAGAGGTTTATAAAAGTCACCTTGAACCAGCTCGTATGTTGCCTCCAATTTGATTAGTATCCGATGTTCTCAAGTTAATTGGCTGTCACGCAGGCTCGACGACTACCGTTGATTCAGCTCGCGCAAATCTTGCTGGGACCTTTGTAAATGCGTTTGTAAACGCCGGTTTTGGAAATGACAAACTTATGGTTACGGCGGAGGAGGGTAATAGCTGGATTTACAAGAATAAAGACCATGGTAGGTCACTTGGATCGTGCAGCCCCCGTTGGGAAACTAACCTTAATCTACAGGCATGCTTAGCGCTGCAGCCAGCCTCGGTCTCAGTTTATTATGGGACACGGATCTCGGTCTAAGTCAAGTTGACAAGTATACCTATGCCGACGAAGAATATATCAAGGTAGCTATTTCTAGACGGAACGATCATAATTATTAACCCTAACTTATGATCTTTCCGTAGGCCGGAGCATTACTCGCGACTGGCATCTTGCATTGCGGTATCCGAACGGAAACCGACGCTGTTATTGCTCTTCTTGCTGAATATGTCGAGAACAAGAGTGTTCCCCTCAGGACATGCGCATCGATAGGGTTCGTTCGTTTTACGCTCTGTTATCTGCCATTTTGAACTTATCATCCGCGGCGCATATAGTATAGGTCTTGCATACGCCGGGGCGTATCGCCATAGTTTGGGCGAAATGCTCCTTCCTCTGGTAGCAGACGAAACGTTGAGCATGGAAGTTTCCTCAATCGCAGCGCTTGCTGTAGGATTCATATTCGTCGGAAGCTGCAATGGCGAGGTTGCAATGACCATCTTACAAACCTTGATGGAACGTGAGGAGGCGGCTCTGAGCGAAAAGTGGACGCGCTTCATGATTTTGGGATTAGCGCTCCTGTATCTCGGTGCGCCCCGCCATTCTATAAGTGCATATAACGTGCCGCTGACCTTTGTTTAGGCCAACAAGATGCTTCAGACGCTACTATTGAAGCTCTTCGTGCTGTCTCGCACCCAGTCGCAAAGCAGGCGCTTGTCCTTGTTGAAATGTGCTCTTTTGCCGGAACAAGCAACGTGCTCAAGGTTCAGCGCATGTTACACGAATGCAACGACCATGTTGAGGGCGATGACTCATTCCAAGGGTTCGCTGTCCTCGGAATTGCGCTTGTAGCAATGGGAGAAGACATCGGCGCGGAGATGTCATTGAGGCAGTTCCAGCACTTGGTGAGTCGGAGCATTTTGCGTGTGCTCTTTCGTTTCTGATAAAGTACCACTAGATGCACTATGGATCACCGACTATCCGAAAGGCTGTCCCTCTCGCGCTGGGTCTCATCAGTGCATCGAATCCGCAACTCGGGATCCTTGACACGCTCTCCAAGTATAGCCACGATAACGACCTTGCGGTTGCTCTCAACGCTATATTTGCAATGGGCCTTGTTGGTGCCGGTACAAATAATGCCCGACTCGCACAGATGTTGAGACAGCTCGCTGGTTATTATCACAAGGAACCCGATTGCTTGTTCATGGTTCGCATCGCACAAGGTCTCGTACACATGGGCAAAGGCACTCTAGGCATCAACCCCTTCTTCAACGATCGTAGTATCATGTCCAAGCCAGCTGTTGCAGGACTCCTTGCTACATTGATTGCGTTTACGGACGCGAAATCCTGTGAGATTTCAAATTACGATTCAATAACTGTGACTAATATTACCCACTTAGTTATCCTCGACAAGTCCCACTGGATGCTTTACTTCCTAGTCACAGCAATGTATCCCAGATTCATGATTACCCTTGACGAGAACCTTGAGAGTATGCCTGTAACTGTACGCGTTGGCCAGGTACGCATCCTCACTCCACACAAAGTTGGAATTGAAACTAACGTTATTATTAGGCTGTCGACGTTGTCGGTTTGGCAGGTAAACCACGTACGATCTCTGGCTTCCAGACACACCAGTCACCTGTTCGATTGGGTACGACCGAACGCGCTGAGCTGGGAACCGAGGAGTATATTCCATACGCGGCAGTACTGGAGGGCTTTGTCATTCTTGAAAAGAATCCTGGCTATGTTGACGAGTCAAAGATGGAAATGTGAACACGGACAATACTGTAATAATTCATTTTTTTCTAATATTTTTTCCGGCTGCACTTTGGAAGATGATGTTTCGCCGCTTAGTGATGCAGACATTAAAGGCCATAGAGTAAGTTTTAGATATAGCCGCGCAACGTAGAGCTTACTTGATTTATATGCGCAGAAAGTCCGGTTGTGTGCCCGGTATTGGTTTACTTCGTTGGCTGTTTATCGGCGCCATACGAAGTATAAACTCAACAGTACCGCTTTACCATGCGTTCCACCCCATCAGATAGAAAATGACCCCTTGAGCGTTTTGCTTCCGCGCTATGGGATCGCAGTCAGCAGATTCCGTCCTCGCCATACAGAACCCCCTCTCATTTAGCGGCTGCGGAATCCGTCCTTATCCAGTTCCGCCCTTTGAACCAACCTTATCCGAGACCATAATGATCGATATTTGTAATACCTATAATTAGTTCGCAGAATTGCTCGGCCCGCAAACCACTTCACAGGGGGATCCTAGCTACCTTTTTTAACAAAGTTCCACATGTAACACAACAGTTCTTCCGTTTCGGTGCGACCAGAAGTTTCCGTTTCGAGTTCACTAACACGGGCGCTTCTAGCATGATGGGCGCTTCGCAATCACAAGCCTTCTTTATCAACCAATTGACTGCGCTGGCATTGATATGCCTTCGTTCCATGCTAACTATTCTGGATAATTGAAGAGGGTTGCACATGGGTTGCCTGCCAAGAAGACTCGCTACGTCGTTGGTGCTGGTCATACCCCGCGACGAATCGGTTACTATCTAGAAGGACTGATATCCCCAATAGCAGCGGAGAAATACCTAGAGGTATAAAACCTCTCTATCGTTATATTGGCCTGCCCCAAATTACGGCTACGCACCCTACGATGAAGCTTAGCACTACTTTGCCTGTTATTTGCGTTTTCACCGGCGTAGTTTCAGCAGCCCCTCTAAATTGGCAAAACAAGAGGGCTCTTCCGACACCCGTCTCGGTCGCAACAGCCAAGACCTATCTTGCCGCATGTGAGTTGATCTACTTTGACACACCTGCGAGCTGAATAATAACATTTTCGGCGCCTAAGTAACCGTGGCTGAAGAGTCAAACTCCCCAGCATAGTGAGTTCATAATTTCAACTAAACCCCCATTTGATGGAGCGACATCTAGCGACCGCGATTTATTCCCTACTTGGATAACCATATCTGGAAAATGCGACACTAGAGAAAGTGGGTTCGTATGACGCATATATAGTGCATCGCTGACCCCAATATCTATAGCCGTATTGATTCGTGATGGCACCGATGTTGTTACTGATTCTTCGTGTGCTGCTACTTCCGGGACTTGGTACTGTAAGAAACACCTGTTCTGCCATTTATTTGACGAACTCCAGACTAACTCCCCGAAACCGGACATCTAGCTGTATACGACGGCGCTACCTGGACCGATAAATCGGATCTTGACATAGACCATGTGGGTGGGTAAGACCGCACTCAAGTCGATATCACCCACCAACTCAATGGATTGTTTCGATTTATTTAGTCCCACTCAAAGAAGCCTGGGTCTCCGGAGCAAAGGATTGGACCACTGCTCAGCGTCAGGCACTTGCCAATGATTTAACGCGCCCCCAGCTTATAGCCGTGACGGTATGAACACCCTAATAGAGACCAGGATGACATCCAACATATTTTTCCATCTAGGACAATGTGAACCAATCCAAAGGAGACAAAGATCCCGCTGAGTGGATGCCCCCGCTTACATCCTACTGTAAGCCCTTGGATTAAGTCATTTTCGCAAGCTAATGTCCTATACGCAAAAGACTGCACATATGTACGCGCATGGTGAGGCTCTATGGGATTTTAACAAAAGATATCAACTGACAAACTGTAATACAGGATCACCGTCAAGTATTATTATGAGTAAGCTTGTTTTACGTCGGCAGCTCGGCTCCTTTTTAACTGGTTTTTAGCCTCTCGGTGGACTCGGCAGAGAAAAGCGCCTTGACGAACTATCTCAATGCGTGCTGAGCGCTAGTGCCAGCCAGTCCAACCGAGGAAATCTGGCAGTATAATCATGCCCCAAAAGTTCAACTGAAACCCCTAAATCCATGTTGAAACAAGAACTGAATGTGCTACTGTACATAACGTGTAAAATCAGACAGGATAACTAAGTTGGCGGCCACTTGAATCAAATACAATCCAAGCTTTCCATGTGTTCCCAAGTGTGCCGCCCTTTGAATATGAACTATGATCATGTTGTCGTAACGTTCATAACCGAATCCTCATGAAGCTCGTGTGTTTGAGAGTTCCCAGCGTATCAAAGTCAAGGTGCATGACTATAACAAGCACAGTACCCAGCTGCGAGAGGGCATAGACATTAGCCCACATATACAAACTAGGATTGAATAGTACTTACCGCCATAATGGCCGTGCTAATAATTGCTGTAGGGAGCGAACGAGCTGCCCAAGTGTATAATGTCATTCCAAGCATGCATGAATAAAATCCGCTGCATGCAGAGACGTTGTAAGTATCCGAGATATCTCTACTATAACGAATCTAGGAGGGGCTGACGACTTACAGGAATACGAGCGGGACAGCTAGACTAATAGCGATACCCACGATACGATTTCTCGTGGGATTGATGGTCTTAGTGATCTGAGACCTCAACCCATGGGATTCGGGCAGATCAGCCAGCAGCTGGCCCTCCAGCTCTGCTAGCCATGCAGCCCTCTTCTTCTTACACAATTTCTCCCGCTCTTCTTTGGGCTTTTTCTTTTCCGCTGCTACTTTTTTCTCCCATTCCTTCATCCATTTCGGCCTTTGGAGCGCACAGGCCCACTGGTAGTCCAACATCTTGAGCTCATCATGCCTCAACAAACTAAGGTATTGGTCGTAATCAGCATTCAACATTAGCTAAGCGCGATGACTCACTCGAACCAGCGCGCTGAGAGCAATGAGATGGCAGCTCCAAACGATGACATTAATAACCCAACCAAAAGCAACGCCTTGACCGCTTCAAGGAGTCCATTCCTATCGTCCGGCTCGGGGACCAATCCAAGGCATTGGCCTTCGACTCCAGCAATGAAAGTTGAAACGATGCCCAAGCTACGGAACCCTGAAAAGAGCATGAACAATGTTTGAACCGTCAATTCTCTAGACCGTCAAGACATGCATACCTTCAATTGTCACCTTCGTAGTTAGTAGGGGGCGAAGTGCTGTTAATGATTATAGTCCAAGTTAGTGGGTGGAAGTCGCTTACCTCTTGCATCTCTCTCTCAACTCTTACTGGCATCGGTTTCTGGGCTTCGAGATCGTTGAAGCCAGAGTCTGCGTGAATACCATTGTGTTATATATTAGCCTAACAACATCGTAAGGGAAACGTACCTCGTTTCGTGTCAACCTCCTCAATGCTAGTAGGCGCAGTCATTGCATGAAGTTGGGGCAGCATATTGGTACAGTTGATACTAGACCACAGAGTACAACCAAGCAGTACAACTGGTGAACGCTGGAGTGATTCGGCGGACACAGAAGGTAGTCTTTATAGGGCGAAGGTGAATTGAAAACTGTGTGAATAAAATGGGACAGATTAAGAGTGGGCATAACGTAAGCGCCTTGCTACCTGCACATGTCGCGCAGGCACCACCTGTCATACTGGAATTGATTATCGCTTTCCTGTTAAGGTTGTTCCGCTGGGTGATTCCTTTGATGAGCGCTTGGGACCCCGCCTTTCTCGCTCCAGCTACCTTGCCTATTGGTCCTTCGAGCTGCATTCCAGCCCGATAAAGTATATTTGAACGTCCTAGAAGCCCACTTGCGCCATTCGCATGTCAGATATCCGCTATCTGAATTGAGCATCGAGCGTGGGACTTGGTGCGGGTTTACAGAAGATGCGATCTTTGGTGGCCAAATGCCCTTGATACACATTGAGTAGTGCAGATCCTAAGGTCTGGGATAGTCTTCGAGTAAGGCGCCCGGGTTTTCATACACCGGCCCAACTAGCCCGACGCCTGGGCACGTTGATTGTTCGCTTGCGAGTGTAAAAAGGTGTTGCTTACCTTTAACGAGCAGCTTGACAAAAAAAGGCCGTCTTGCAGTACACTGACACACAGTATCACTTACAGTGCTAGTCGCTTCAAACCCACTCCAGTATTGCGACCTGTGAGCCTGAGACGAGGCAATGAATATTTGAATAACGCCGTGGAGTTTACAATAAGTTTGATCGATACACAGACATTTAAGGATATTTCGATTACAAGCTAGCAAAAAAGACGAATTGGCCCGCTTCCCCCGCATATCATGTGTTGGCTCAGTACCCAGTCAGCTATAGTGGTCTAGGCCTGGGGGTCCGGGCGATAACGTAGCTAAATTTGATTACAAGTTGATTTGTCAGCGATCGTTGGCTGATCGCCCATCACATGACTGATCGCTGACTCTCATCTGCCAAATTTTGAGGCGGCTTGACAATCTGGAGGACCTTCTCACTTTGTCTTAAAACCAGATGAGTTTTGCCCGCATAATTACGAGGGCGGCCTATTTGCGCCCCACTGTCGGGTTACGGCAGCCAGTCTGGCTACCCCCTGCTACGAGGCGATCTCTGCATGTAACTTATGCTAGTAAGTGCGAGCTCGAAAGGCCGCGACTCTTGCTCACAATCAAGTACTCAAGACTACGCGAAGAAGCTAACTGCATTGGGTCAAGAGGATGCAGAGCAAGAGAGCGATCTCTTCGCTAGTCCTGGCGAGTCTCAACCCAAAGCGAAGGCCGAGCCCCCAGTAAATACAGCTGCGGTAGAACTCCAAACGAAAATTTTGCAGAGGCGCCACGCGATTTTCCAAGGAACCAAACAAGCAATAGAAAAATTCCCTAAAAAACCACAAAATCCGCAAAATCAGAAACAAAAAATGAAAGTTGGTTCGTCCTTATTCAAATATAATTCACCCTTGGCGGTTTCTCAAGAATGACTATAGGTGCAAGCGCGAAATCAAAGTCCAAAACGACTAGAAGGCGGCCGAATTGGGGCCTAGGGGCGTATTGGGCCACGCCGCCGTGGCTTAGATGGAAAATATGGGGAGACAGGTTCGGGGGGCAGCGGGTGAAGTCGAAATCGAAGTCGAAGACGAAGACGAAGGCGAAGGCGGGGAATACCCAGGCGAAAGTGCCTCGAGGGGGTAGAATAACCACGATGATAACTATGTCATCCAACCGCGCAGACCTGCTTGAACTCGCCGACATCATCAAACTCTACCGCGAGAAGAATTGGCCGATTAGAGAGCTTGATCGTGTGTCCTTTATAGGTATGTTTTAAACCATTTGAACGAAACTTATGATGGTTGACTTGCGCGATGCTTCTAGGGCGATGCATCAGCCTGAAGGCCCCGGACATTGCTCTATCCATCCTCCACCACCGTCCCACATATGGCTTCGATATTCCAAACCTTAGCTCTGCACGCGCTCTCATACGCAGTTTGCTCAGCGTGCCCTGCTCGACCCCAGAAGCCGAAAAAACACCTCTCCCGGAAAGTATGGCATTGCCTGTCTCGACGCCCCTCACGCGCGGCCTATTGCTAGCTAATCTTTTCGACACATATGCATTGCCGCGCGCAGAGGCTGATCCGGTTACGCGTGTGCTATTACTCGGGAGGGCTATTAAGGAGCTCGAAGCGAAGGGCGACGTCGAGGATGCGAACAAGACCATCCAATTAGTGCGGGAACAGTCGGCTGCAGCTTCTGGTACTAATTCCAAGGATGGTTCGTCCACTCAAGGTACAATTACGGGTCCCGAGCGCTATTGGGCCAGGGGCGAGCTTCATAAGGTCGCTGAGTGGGGGGAGAAACACGGACAGGATATATCCTGGACAGAGAAACTGAAGGTTCCGGAGTTTGAAAAACCAAGCAGCCCTGAGGCATAATCGGATTGAAAGGGAGGATTTGTTTTTATCCCAAAACTTAGCTGTAGTGCTTGTCAACAAAATACACCCCACTCAATTTTGTGATAAAGCGGACAAATGCGCAAATTTATGTAGTGGGTGGTAATTATGCACGGGAAGCATCAAGCTGTGACCACAAATATAAGGAATAAAACAGTATACACGAAAGATATCGAGAAACTACAAACCAAACGAAGCTTGAAAGTGGGGCGCAAGTAGATCAAGTGTGAGGGGTTTATGAGAAGGACAGCTGTGTTTGACCGCGTTCTGGATCTGCCATCTTGTGGATTCTCACACCCGCCGCTATCGGAAGTAGCAGAGATCAGAATTTATCTAATGGTAATCAAATGGTAACTTACCGATATTTGAGCTAACATCGAGTGGGGTAATGATAATGTATTGCTAGAGGTAAGTCGTTAGAACCATAGCTAATCGAGAAATCTGAGTGTCCACATACTTTCTTATCGCTCGCTTTGGCCGTTTGGACCTGGGGTATCAGCCTCGTTAGCTTTTTCTGGAGAACTACAAATCAAATGCAAATCTTACCATGGTTTGCATCGCGATGTGCCGATTCACTTGGTCCATGAATACATCAAATTCGTCCAAACACCGAATTGGACATCCAAGCGCTTCCCAAAGTGACATGAGCAAACATATCGTCGAGAACGATTTTTCTCCTCCGGACAAAGCCTTGGGATCTAATTATGATGTTTAGGTCGATGTTAAAGTCAGATATCGGGTTATTTGAACATGCCTTTGTCTTTGGCGTGAGGGTTTGCCTCATCTGTGATAACCCTGAGATCGAGCGTGTGCCCCTTGTGATCAAAGTCAATGCTGCCACGGTAGCCTCGTTGCCCCAGGTAATCTATAAAGCGGCCTCGGTCATTCCGTTCAATACGGGGTGATCGTATACTTACATGAAAATTGCTGTTTCGTGCGTAGGGATATGTGTCTGCGGAAGATGTGCCATGTATCGAGGCGAATGTTCATGGCGAGTTGCAAGCCCTTATTGAAGGACTTCATTGCTTTGAATTCTGTATAGACAACGTGTCGTTAGCAAGCTAACCAATGTATGCAGCAATTGTAATCCTTACCTTCCCGGGTCTTGTCCAAAGCTTCCTGCGTGGATTGAACTTCTTGAGCGATCTCCTCGATACTCTGGCCATGTCTGCAATTTTGGTTTCAGCCACAATATTGCACTGGTTCTGGGAAAGGGACGCACCGACGCTCACGATCCCTGAGCGCTTTCTTGAGAACTTCAGTCTCTGCTTCAATGCTTTCCGGAGTTCTATCCGTATCCATCGGCTGGGAGATGGTCAACGCCTCTTGATGCCATGTCTAGTTGAAGGTTGGCGTCCAGTTTATTTGTGCTAGCTCATAATGCGTACCTCGTACTCTTCGACCACAATCGCTTCTGCTTGGGTAGCTTCGTCTAATTCTTTCATGGCTGCTTCCAGCTTGGTTCGGTAATGGTCCAATTTTTTGACTGCCATCAACCGACGCTCCAGCAAGGGCTCCAGTCGTCGCTAGGATATATTAAGTTAGTATAATATCGCGTTTTTTGTGTGGAGTCTTACTTTGTTCTCAAGATTCCGCCGCTCAGTTTGTTCAGCTTGCTTGCGGATGTCATCGAGCTTCTGGACCAATGGTTTCAATTCGCCATTGAGTGCCGCCTCTCGTTCTGCGACTGCTTTGAACTGATCAATAATCGATTGCTTGCGCTCTTCTTCTTCCTGAAGTATGGTCGGTCATACTCTCCAATGTAATCGCTTTGAAATATCCTCACCTTGCGAGCTTCCTGGAGTCCTTGGACACTCGCGGGCGCTTCTTCCTCCGCTTGGTCGTTCAGCCTTCCAAGCTCGTCTTTGAGCTTGTATAACTTTGTGCGAGTATTGCTTTCAAGTTTCTAGAGATGCGGTCGGGTTATTTGTCAGGTCACCAGCGAGAAATATCAAATCACTTACCTGCAGCTCTTTGACCTTTGCTTGCATTGCGCGGCCCTCGGTCTCAATCTCTTGGAGCCTAGGGTTGATATTTCCATGTTCCTGCTCGAGCGCGGCCAACTTCTCTTGTTCGGTCCTAAGTTCGTAAGGCAAATTATGTTAGTAAGGAATTAGCATTAGGCATTATTTGGGCTCGCACTTGATCGCTTCAGTCGGGTCCTTTCCAGTGAAATACCAGTTGGCCCGATCGTCAGACCGCAACTTGCGCATTGCACTCGTGAAGAAACCTCCATCCGAGTACTTTTGCGAACGCATCAAGTCGGCGCTGAGTACGACATTTACTCCTTTGACCGTATCTAGCAGCTGCTGAGCCTCGGCACGAGTACCCGTAATGCATGTGCGTTCAATGTAAGCCCCGTTGATCAATAGGCGGACGACCCATTCATCTTTAATCTGTGAAACGCGTTTAATAATTTGTGACAAAGACAATGATCGCACGATACATACGTTCAACACACGAAGAGGAGTGAGAATATTGGCAGGAGGCTCTCCCGCAGAGTAATCGAACAAGTCGACTTCACCAACAATAATATTCACGTGGCTAGATATCAATTAGTCTGTGCGTAACAAGCTTGAGAACGGGGTACTCACTTGTTCCCATGCTTCTGTAAGATCCTACTCAAAGGTTCGCGATCCCTCGCGTCTGTAACAGCAAAACTCGACATCAAGCCACCCAAATAGATTCTCATGAGCTCCGCCCATCGACCCTCCTTCAGCTCAACATATTGCCCTATTGGGCCCAGAGGTTGCCGTCCGTGCCAACGGTGGCTTGCGATATCTTGCAGGGCGTGGTGGAGGTTGCTTCCGAACCTGTTAATGGCGTTTCGCTGAGAGTCGATAAGCCGCTGGACGTTTTGTTGCGCAGACAAGATATCCTGGCGGATTTTCTCACGGCTGCCAGTTATCTGATCATACTCGCCTCGCTTGGCTTTCACAAGTTGAGTAAGATTGGAAATATTTTCCTGACAGTCGCTGCAAAAATTGTGAATAAACATAATTCGGGCGGTTACCAAGAGTCGACATGCCTGAGATTAGCTTCTTCGGTTTTGACTTCCTTCTGCACCCTCTCCATATCGAGGTTTAACTTTTCGCGAAGTTCACGACGCCCATCCTGGAGCTTAGCTTCCTCGGTGGTAATTCGCTCAGTCAGTCCATCGATCGCGGAATTACATTGTTGAAGCGCGTTGTTCATCTCGGATATTTGAGCCTAGAATTAGATCGTCAATAAATCGGTTCTAAGAGCGAGTAGCCGGGTATGTAATAAGGGTATGGATGAAAGAGGCACAAAGTCAACGTAGGCGTCCTTAATTAAACATGTGCAGCTTTGCTAAACCCCCTCGTGCGCACCCCACCATCTTGTTTGCGATATGAGAACTGTCACTCACTTTAACTTCTTGGAGTTTCTGCTTCTTTGCTTTAATGTCCTCTTTGATGGTCCTTCGCTGTTCCTCAATGGTACCCGCGTTATCTTCAGCAGACTCTCGTTGACTCGCGGAGCTGACTTCGTCTTCAGCGGCTTTCACCTCGGCCTAGCCCCTATGTTAATATCTTCTATCATCGAGCGCGGCTGGTACAAACCTCGGCATTCGCAACCACCCCCTGGGCTTTCTCCACATTCTTCTTGGCAGTTTCATGATCAGTCATGACAGCCTCCATTTGCTGGTACGCAGATTCCTCGTCAGGCACTAATGCAAATCCAAAATAAAAGAAAGATATACACACGATTTTCTTGCGTTTCATATGAGCCCACGCCATCTCTTTTTCCAGGTCATTTATACGTTTATGTTGTTGCTGGGCAGCCTGAGCCTCGCGATACTTGTTCTGAGCCTCAATGAATTGGCGTTTGAGATCTGGAACTACCGTTTGTTTGCTAAAACGTTGTTCGGAAAACAGCGCGCTCTAAGAGTCGGTCTCGTCACTTTACCTTTGAAGAATAGTTTCGGTCTTTTTAAGGCTCTCCAGAATCGTTTCGTACTCGTCGGACAATTGAGTGAGCGACGTGCCATTCAGGAAGAACTATTATCACCAAGTTAGTTCTGTAATGTGTACTATGCAAGACCGGACATACCTGGTATTTGTCTTTAGGCTTGCTAGACGCTAGGAACTGGCGAGACGTATCTTGGGTCAAAACAACGACAGGATTATCGACCTTGAACAATGATTAAGTAACGTTATTTTCTAGCACTTAAACGTGCGCTTACTTGCAAGTTCATGTGGTCAGTAATGTTTGTCAATTCCTCCCGTTTGGAGCTAATTGTTTTCTTAAACTTGTCTTTTGCGCCCTTGATGCTGTACGAGCTTGAACCTGCTGGTTGATGAGGTTGGTAGATATAGATTTCTACGGGAGACATACCCTTGTCGGTGAAGCGTCGGGTGACCTTAATAGACGGGCCGTAAACGTCGGGTCGGTAGGCATCAAGTCCTTCATTCTTTAGTGTAATGGTAACCTCGGCCACACTGTTATTTGATAGAGACTAAATCAGAGCGAGAGTGACATTTTAGACTAGTGCCGTACCTTTCTCCTTCTTTGATAAAGCTTTTCAGCCCAGTGCCGCGCCCGGTACTAGCAGAGCGCCCTCCAAGCGCGATCGCAATACCACTGAGGACAGCGGACTTGCCTGAACCGTTGTGGCCAATGACAAAATTGATTTGTGGTCCAAAGTTTACCGTTGTCCGCTATACAATAAAATAAACTCAGTCTGTTCAATCAAGTATACAAATGACGACATACGCTATGACACTTTAGGACATTGAATCAGATATTTGTCAGGTTGTGCAAGATCAAAAGATTGTGTGGTCGTACCATGAAATTGACGAGCTAAGGCACAAAGGGATTAGACATGGACACCAACACAACTTGGTACATACCTCTATTTTCTCAATAATCCCGTATTCGGCAATTTCCTGGTCGAAACACACATAGGCATAGAACGTGCATCAAACTGAAAGGTCACTTACGCCAATTTTCTGCATCCTTTTGGCGCCTTTCTCTTCGATCTCACGCCGAACTTGATCGCGATACTTTGCTTCGAATGCTTCATCATCGCCAAGTGCGAGGTCACGTTGGGCCTGAGTCAAGGACAAAGCCTGGGTGCTGTTGGGCTCCGCCCCTTCATTCTCGCTGTACTCTTCGTCATCAGACACGCGTTTGGCGCGTGAGCTCTTTTGTGTGTTATCTGGATACCGAGCTCGGTGGTTATTGACAATGACGATAGGCGCGCCACATACCGCGACGAGCTCGTTTATGCTATAGATATACATAATTAGGCTGTATGTTTGTTTTTATGAGCAAAATGAATAAGCTTACCTCAGGGGTCGATTCAGATTCGGAGACTGCGCCGTTTGCTGCACGTTTAGCCATCTTGGCGAATGGGAGACGAGGCGGAAGTCAGGTGATCGTGATCGACATTTGAGGCACGTGATGAGCTCACTGCCCTTGCCAATTGCACTCTTGCCTCGTGGTGCGGAGCCTCGTGGCTTTTTAGGAAGATTTAGTTGCGCAGGAAAATAAAATAAAATCCTTATTCTTCTCGATGAACCCATCGACATCATAGTCGAAAATCGGAATTTAATCGAATCTAGCAATCGAGGGAATGTGTCACGTGACGTCCCGCCGGTTCGGGAATCTGGACTCTGGCCTGTAAAGGTTGAGAACGATCTCAACACATGGCTAAGCTCAGGTTGGCGCAAGCTCCACCTCCTCTTGTCGTTTCTTAACCTTTCCCTCGAGAAGCTCGCATAACAGTTCTTGTTTTTACTACTATCTATCTGCACCTCTTGAACGTAACTTTCAACCAACTTTGGACAGAGAGTCATGCCCCGGCGTAAACGGTGAGCTATATCAATCGTTTGTTATTTATTCCTGCTAAATATCACTATCTAGTAATGCTGGAGATATTGATGGTCGCGCAAGCTCTCCCCAGCTAGAGCGACCGACTGGGTCTAGAAGCACGATTGCCACCAGCACAACACCCCGCAAGCCCAAACGCACGCGGATTGTATCGCCAAGTGCTATAGATGCCATAGACGACTCTGCATCCTCTCCTGATGAACAAACAATCGACATGTTGCCACCCTTATCCAAGAGCTCGCCTCGAGCTGAACCTGAGCCCGAGCCTGACACTGAACCAGAATCCAGTATCCCCCCTCATATTCGTCGCCTGATAAAGGGAAAACAAATACAAAGATATGCTTCTAGTGGCAGCGGCTTCATCGACATGACTTCACATCCACACTCACCCAGGCCCGTTCCTGCCGACAGCGATACGGACGAATCCTCGTTTTGGTCCGCGGCGGACACATCCATGACATCGAACACTTCTGGGCTGCTATCGGACACGAGCATGAGCGTACGCATGGACGTCGTGCGTTTCGATTGGCCCGCTTCATCCAAGCCCAGCTTGACCAGCCAACAATCTTCAGACGCCAGTCGACAAATACACCGAGCAAAAAGCGCTCCTAATATCTCTCCTGATCGGTTTATCACCCGGAATCTCGTCGAGGACGATGCCGTTCTACATCGTTCAGCAAAATCAACCCCAAGATCGGTCAAATTGGCGAGGCATCTCGGGTTCGTAATCGGCGACGGGCAGTCGTCTTCATTCGAGGGCAAGTTTGAAGAGCGACTACAACGATCGAGAGGCCAGTCAAATGTCAACCCAACTCGAGATGGGAATACGCCAGAAGAGAGTATTTCGTTTGCCCGCAGAGCAATGGCCACAACCATGGCGGAGAATGAACGACCCAATCTCGGCCCTTCGACGCGCATCGCCTCCCCTTCATTACGCTCCATCAGTCCCATACTCCTGCAAACACATCCTTCAGAGCAACAAATACCGACAGCAATACCCCGTGACACGTCTCCCAATCCATTTCGTCTCTCAAACAACATTACTTTGCGACCAACACTCCATCATTCGATCTCAGACACATCACTAAACGATACCACTTCCCGGCTTTCTCTCAATTCTGAAAACTCTTTCCGGATCTCCAGTCCAGCTGCTTCCTTCAGGGCGTCCACGCCTTCGACTTCAGTTCGCTTGCCAGAAACGCCTTTACGTCAATTACCACATGAGCGCGCCCTCTTACTGCGCTCCGCCTCCACCCTCATTTCACCAAGCCCGTACGAACGATCAGACATAATAGGCGTAGGAGCGAGTGGACTCGCCATGAGTTGGGGTATGGGAATCGGTGCAGGCTCGAGCAACACCATCATGAAAGGGCGAAGTTTGACCGGGCTAGCTGCTCCTTCGCCCTCAAGTCGCTTTCACATGCAGCGCGCCCCAATCCACGTCTATGATGCACCCGAAATACTTGAGGTGAGCTTAGCGTAACGGTGTGTTGTGACCCTTTTCGTGGTCCACCTGTTTCATTGCGCATAGCCTTTGATATCAGTACTGAAACGCTCTAATATGTAGGATTATTATGCCTCTCCGTTCGCCTGGAACCACTCTATATCTTATACGCTCGACTCGCACACGTCTAAGTCGTCAACGAGAAGCAGGCGTGTTGGGCCAACGAATCTATCCCGGTCCTCTGGGCCTAACTTCCCTCTGGACCCCGTATCTAGGGAAGACCAGCCAGGCGGGATATTTGCTTGCGCGCTTGGAGCAGCGGTATTTTTTAGCCGAGTGAGCGGTAGTCGGCTGCTCAATATTGAGCAACTATGTGGACTCGAACCCGGTCGAGGGTTGCAAAGCGCTGTCGAGTGGGGAACACGAACCGGTGGTTGGGAACACGCACTAGGTACACTCATTCAGCGCTGAACTCAATCTTTTACTTACCCTAATCGCAGCTGTTGGCCAAACAGATGGTGGCATCTCAATCTGGGACGTGTCCACGAAACAACAAGTCACCCGCTTACGAGCTCCAAACGCCCTCCACCGTACCGCTCCCAACGACTCGGTACTCAATCCGTCCCAGGTATGCGCGATGAGCTGGAACCGCAACCTTCTCGCCGCTGGGCTAAACGGCTCAGCGTTATTGTGGGATATGCGCACCTCTCGGAGCAGCGGCTATCCAGAGAACAATGAACGGGCCGCGTTCCGGCTCACCGCACATGGGACGAACAAAGTGTGCGGCGTTCGTTGGCGTGATGATGGGGAGATGCTCGCAACGAGTGGCGATGATAATGTCGTGTGCGTGTGGGATATGCGGATGCCAAAGAAACCCACGTTATCCTCGGCCAATCCCGGTGTTGATGGGAATCCAGGGAGCGCAAAAGTCCCCGCCAGACGACCGATGTGGAAGAAAAAGAAACATACGAGCGCTGTCAAAGTGAGCACGCATATACCCTCATTTTTGGCTTGTCAGTCTCATGTCGATGCATTTCCTCATAGGCTCTTGCTTGGTGCCCATGGGCTCCAAATATACTTGCTTCAGGTGGTGGAAAGTCGGACGGCACCGTCTGCTTCTGGAATGCCCAAACAGGGACATTGAAAGAGACGCTCTCGCTCGGTTCGCAAATAACTAGCATATTCTTCTCCCCGGTCTGCCGCGAAATTGTCACCACGCACGGCTTCCGTGCCCCTGCCCCGCTTGCAAACCCCCTCGCCCTCGGCCCACCTCAGTTCCAAACGTATGACCCCCATGGAGACCCACCCTTACTCCAGGACACCGCCAACTCGATCGTGACTCACGCATACCCGTCTCTTGCTCGCGTTGCGCACGTACCAAACTTGCATGGAATGCGGATCTCGCACGCAAGTTTGAGCCCGGATGGGAGCCGATTAATGACAGGTGGAACGTTTGAGGCGTTGGTTATGTGGAGCGTATGGGGTGCGATGGCGAAGCAAGAAGAGCGTGGGATCGGAAGCTTTGTGGGCATGATCAGGTAGCATATCTGATTCCACCCGATACAACAAAATATATTTTAAGACCATCGTTGTTGGATATTATTGTTTTTCGTCGGAATGCTTTTCGAGGTTGTTGTATCATCACGTACATAATATCATGACGCATCTTATGTTAACACTTTCTTCACCTGTGTGACAGAGTTGCATGCGCTGGTGGGAACAGTTTCCGGATCTTATCTCGCATATCTATAGGGACCGATTCCTTTTATGGAAAATTACGTACACCCGACTAACAAATCGCAAGAGCTGTGCTCGAATCACTTGCCACATTGGTATTCTTCGCCACTTGCTAGCGCCCAGCCATTTCCCCCATGACACGAGCTCCCAACCACCATGGTGACTGTAAACTACCCCATCGTCTATACATCATGCCAATATCATCAAAGTGGTGTTAATATGTTGTGCATGGACTGTCTTGTTCTTTCGGGTTATGTTTTGCCACCGACGTTCATTCCGCCACCAGTTCCCTACCCTGTCGACCCGTCTCCCTCGTTTGTACCGCCTAATAATGCCGGTGTCAACAATATGATCTCTTCGCACGAAGAATCATACATGTTCAAGATGCGGTTTGCCCTACAAGAGATGGATAAACAACACGAATTCGTCCCGAATGGTTACTTTCTAGACCTTGGGTGGGTTATTTCTTATCTATTTATCACGCAAACTCATATAAACTAACCACTGCGTAGTTGTTGTCCAGGTGGTTTTTCTACATATGTTTTAAGTAAATGGCCATATGCAAGAGGCTTTGGCGTGTCCCTTCCTGTCGAGTACGGAGGACATTCACTGGCTGTGCCAATGGAACTCCGCAATCGGTTGGAAGTACACTGGGCGGACGTCACCATGTTCGACCTCGCGCCCTCACTCGTTCAAGGATTTTGGGACACCTCTATATTTACGACATGCCCCATCCCGCCTCGTTCATTTGACTTTGTTATGGTTGATGGTCACCAACCTCCCTCCATGACCGATGATGACCCCCGAGCACCATGGAGCCGAGATAGGCTATTATTATCGCAGCTACTCGCCGGTCTTCGTGCCATCAAGCCTTCGGGAACTCTGCTTGCCAAGCTAAGCCTTCAAGTTTCGGTCCCACTGATGGAACGGGTAATCCTTGCCCTCAGTCGGCTTACAGATCTTCCCATTAGAGCTATCAAGCCAACAACCATTTACGCAACAGCCGGAACATTTTACGTTCTCGTGCTTAAGCCGGATCCTGTTAAATGCAACCGGCTCATACGTATACTAGAGGGGTCATGGTATTTTATGACATTCAGTGGTCGGTATGGATTTGGGCGCGGTTTGACAGAGAGCGATATGGACCTTATCGCGACGTCTGGTGAAGTCCGTGTAGTGAAGAAGCAACTCAACGCGTTGTTTGCGCCCATTGAAGAAATTCGAAAAGCGGCAAAGGCGGCCAGCTCAACTACAATGTGAGAGCGGAATCTCCCTCTTGTGAGTATGCGTGTTATAAATTTGTGCAATTTTATTGACCTGGTGCCATCCCAGTTTACCAATAGGACACAATTTATGAAATCGCTGAGAGCTTAGGGTACTATGTATACCGCTCGAGAAATTCTACGCCTTAGCGCATTATTCCTTTGTATGTACTATACCTCATGACCATGTATAACTAGGCACTTTGATATATGTTGTAACAATATGATACCGTACAAATATTGCCCGATGATGGATCGCTACAATAATTACAAATACCCGGCCCGCGGCTCAGATTTGAGCCAGACTTTTGACTATTTGTGGCCATGAGCACCTCTCAATTTCACCGCCGGCCTACATGGTGTAGTTCTCGAAGATCCGAGATCCGAAATATCCGTTATTCGAGGGAATTGCAACTTTTGAATGTCGATGCAGGTATTTAAACGACCAATAGGCGACGTGGTATCTACATCCTCACTCTATCCTTCGCCTCGTTCTCTATACCCGCGCATAGCCCATCATGGTCGTCCCACCCCGAGACAAGCACTACCTGTTCGGTTATCCAATCTTACACTCTGCGTCTCCGGCGTTTCAAAACTTGATTTTTCAAGCGATGAATACAAACAAGACCTATGAATGCTGGTCTACGTCACGAATCACCCAAGAAATGATGAGTGTTATTCGTAGTCCAGATTTTGGAGGCTCGGGGTAAGTGGTTGTCAAAATTATCGAGTAACGATATTAATACTGACCACAACTCAGCGTCACCATGCCCATGAAAGTCAGCATAATGAAATATTTGGACGAGATTACACCCGAGGCCAAGGCGGTTGGGGCGGTCAACACGATTGTACCAGTCATTGATCCCCGGACCGGAGTCATGAAGGCGGTCGGTACAAACACAGACTACTTGGGCGTCCGCAATTCTCTCCTCCGCCAACTCGGTCTCCAATTAAACCGTACCTTTTCGTCGTCTGATACTTTTGCTCCTGGTCATGCTGCGGCACTTTCCATCGGTGGAGGCGGAGCGGCTCGCTCGGCAATTCACGCGATGCATACCATGGGGCTCTCTCCGATCTACCTAATGAACCGCGATCAATCCGAAGTAGACGCACTTTTCGAATGTTTCCCTGAGCTGCCGCTGGTACACCTAAAGAACATAGCAGAGGCAGAAAAGATACTCGCCGAACCAGGTTGCCCTCCCATCGTCGCTATCGTTGGTGCTATCCCCGCCTACCTACCCGTCACAGATGCCGAACGCGGTGTGTACAACATGATTACACATGTGTTGACCCAGCCCTACGCGTCGTCGGCAGACAACTCGAATCTTCTGCGTGGACTTCCGTTGCCCCGACAGCGACTTTTCCTTGATATGGCGTACCGACCACGAAATACTCCGCTTTTGCAGATTGCTTCCGCGCTGGATTGGGAGCCGATCGGGGGTGTACAAGCAATGATCGAACAGGGTTTGGCGCAAAGCCGGATGTGGCAGGCTGGCAATGCATCAGTCGAGGTCGCATGTGGAGACAGTATCACCAATGACGTTATAGAAAAAGCGCGCGATTTCGTCGAGAAGATGCCAGATGTGGTCGTGGTTGGAAAAGAACATGACCGAGCGCAGGATTCGCCTGATGCACCCTTACGGTCGTAAACTTTTAACTGTATCTAGATTATCTATTTTAATCGCATGTGATATGAACTTGAATCAAATCGGCTGTTTTCACATCGCGCGGGTGAGGCCAGTTGGCAGTTGGGGGGTGGCAAGGTGGCTGCGTGGCTGAGTGGCTAGAGGCCTTTCTGCTATCGGAAACCCATCGTAGCCACCCGATATTGTGGCAGTGATGCTGGTCGCTAATTCACAATTGATTATTTGCAATATGAAATGCCCTTGTTCATCACGTCCATGAGATCAGCATGGCTTATTGTTTCGCACAGCATAGTCTCACCAGACGCAATAATGTGGACAAAAGTATGACCAGAAAAGTAAACTCTTGGTACGATCGTATCAATGGCTTACCTTTCTGGCCACCCCCTTTTGTCTTTGGTCGACCGGTGTGAAGACTCTGCACCAGCAGACGATGGCGCTGTGGATCATTATGTCAATAGGCTTTAGACATTTATACCAGTGGGGATTTCGTCCCCCGTGTGCTCCTACCCACCAAGTTGGACGACATTCACTATGGCGGCTATTCTTGACACGTATTCATGGCGCTCAGAAACACTTACCCGTGCTCTGGTAGCTCGCGAGGACTGCGATATTCTCGCCGAGCTTATCGTCATCCGCGATCAGGTATTTAGTACTATCGTTTATACGGCGCAATACTGATCTAGATGCAGTGCAGTGAATCGGAACAAATCGATCGACATTTTGAGAAAGAGCGGGACAAGGCTAGCAAGATAAAGGAGCCGTGTAAATCGTTTGTCGTCGCTAATGAGAATGCCATGGAAGACATGAACCGGACTATATGGATACCGCGGACGTACAATTTTCTTGACCTCGGGTTAGTCTGCGGTTTTACTTTGGGGGGAACAGGATTAACGCCTACGATAGATGCTGTCCAGGGGGGTATACATCGTACCTCCTTCGGAAGAACCGAAAAGCTAGAGGAATAGGCATTTCCCTTCCACAGGATCTGGGTGGCAAGGATTTCGCAGTAACCCACCCCGAGTACATGGCGCGTTACAAACTCCACTTTGCCGATGTCACTGCATTCGACCTTGCACCTAGCATCCCCAAGCCCGAATCTCCAGCTCACGTATTAGAGCCTCTGCCTTTTGAACCGTCGTCCCAAGACCTGATCGTCTGCGACTGCCAGTGGGTTATAAATCCGGATAACTTGAAGCGCGCGTGGAATTGGACTCGGCTGATCATCTCTCAATTGCTCATCGCCCTGCGCGCCGTCTCGCCCGGGGGAAACATATTCATGCGCCTCTCGTGCGTCGAGCGTACGCTCACTGGCCGAATCTTGCTTGCGCTTTGTCGAATCTCAGACCTGGTTCGGACTGTGAAATCGAGTCAATTTCAGGCTGTGCGGAGCTATTTCTACGTTCTCGCCCAGCGAATCGACCCCAAATCGGAGGAATATCACAAGCTCGTGAGCGCACTCGAACGATTGTGGTATATCATGACCTTTGAAGGAGAAGAAGGCTATGGGCGAGACATTGGCGCAGAAGACGAAGAGCTGATTACGACTGATGCGGAGATGACGAGTGAACAAGGACTGTCTGTACTTGTTCAACTCGGGACGCCGGTGTGGACTATTCAATACGATGCGCTGTGCTGGTTCTTGACCAACCGGGGTGTAATTTAATTTTGTTTCCCGACATTTGATGTATCCATAATAAATGTGAATCATGTTAATAGTGACTATATGCAGTGTATCGTCACAACTTGCGAGTCATGCAATGGGCCCAAACGCGTTCCGCCCGCACTTGCAGCCAACCGGGGAAAGTCCGGCTGAGCTGATGGGCACGATTGTGATGGAACGCATGCACTGCGCATGTATCAACCCAATTCAGAGCATCGATCCGCAGTTTCCAGCACATTCTGGTTGTCCGAGTCAGTGGAACCGCTGAAAGCCATACATACGCATACTACGTGGCTAGGGTTGAGTGGCTATATGAACGTAGCCACGGTGTGAATCTGAGCCAACTGCTGCGATCTCTCGCCTCTCGCACACCCTCCACCCTGCGCTCTACCATCAGCTCGCAATTCTCTCTTCAATTTTTTCTTTAACATGACCCAACCCTTGTCTCTGTCGTATGACCCTACGGCCGACACGCAGGCCTACTGGTTGACTGAGGCTTTACTTGAACACCCCCAGGGGGGCACGTTCAAGAAGCTGGTCGCCATGCGCGAGGCGGTAAGCCACTTTGACCGCGCATATTACCCTACTGATTTCATCGTACAGGACGAGTCCTCGCGCGTTGACCTTGGTGCGCTCCTTGGGTCTCCCCGCCACGAGACCAATCCCAACGTGAGCGACTGGGCGCTCCAGCGATGGCATCGCCTCGCATTCGACAGCCTCCGAATGATGGACGACGAAGTCATCGGGGGATTTACCCAGACGCACCGGTTTCTGGATATCGGGTAAGTGATCTTCGTTCCATCTATCCGAGTCACACGCTAACGCGCTGACCGCAATCGCTTATATGCAGGTCCTCTCCGGGTGGGAGGTCGTCGTATCTCCTCACCACTTGGCGGAACTCGCGCGGGATGGCGATCTCGCTCCCCCCCGAAGATGGCGGCCTCGGGTGCGCGATCCCACCAAATCTACACTCGCGACTCGACATCCGACTTGACGATATTACTCGCTATGATTACTGGCCCGAGTTGTCTAAACCGGAGCCTCCGCGGCCTCCCTCGAGCGCCGCTCCCGTGCCCGCGCCGCTCCCGTTCGCGCGGCACAAATTCGATTTGGTCCTGTGCGCGGCGTATCCCCCGGCGCGCAGTGACACCCGGCCGTGGCGGTCTACCCGGCACCTAGTGGCGCGGGTCCTACTCGCGCTGCTCGCGGTTTACAGCGGCGGGACGATCCTGCTCGAGCTGTCACATATCGAGTCACCACTAGTAGCTCGACTTGTGATCGCATTCGGCCGAATCGCGACCATTGCGTCACTCAAATCTCAGATAATACAGAAGAAGCACGGGTTATTTGACTTGTTGGCCCGCGGCGTGAGGATCGACACACCCGATTTTAGAAATTTGATATACGGGCTACAAAGGCTCTTACAAATTATGACATATGGAGGTGAAAGGGGAGATGGAAGGAATATTAACTGGGGAGAACAGGACTTGATAACACCCTGGAAAGAGGTACTAAACCCCAGTGGGGTAAAGCAGATAACCACCCAAGGGGTGGAGATTTGGGAAGTGCAATACAAGGCCTTGAAAAAGGCCTTGTACTCCAAAGGAATGGAGATTGATAATTGACCAGACAAACTGAGTTGACACAAATGTAACCACTGTACTTAGGCTTAAAGTGGATTATATAGTACTGATTTTACACATTTACAACAAATTCTTCATGTATATACATAACTGATTGTGGCTTGGGCTTGTACCTGATGCTTTAGGGATTAAAAGAGTAGGGGGAGTTGGTTTTGGGGAGAAATAACTGGTTCTGTAGATAGTAGTACACTGGGCATTTGCCCGGTCTTAGTGAATAGTGAATAGTGCCCGTTGATATCAGATCTATCAGATAATGGCAATAGCATTTCATCACATTGTACACGAGAGATAAGAGATTGCACGGCAACAGATACCGCGCCGCGGCCAGCAAGGCACCACGGCCCACACTTAATCACGGAACATATAGGGGGCTACATCAATTGGAGTGCTGTATACGGCAGCATGAGAAGCTACGCGTGCTATCGCGTGATGGCAATTGGCCGAGCGGGCACGCCAAGCGCGGCTGGATCATATTGGGGTTGTCCTGCGGGGCTGCTGTGTCGCGAGGTTATCTATCATATGTGCACGCGAGGGTTCGGCAGATAAACTCGGTGAACGACTCGAGGGTCGCGGCTCGAGGGTATGACTTGGATTGATCGAGACGGATAATGGCCATAACCGCAGGGAATCTCATGCGCCGAGAATCAGCGTGAGAACTCGAGTGGCTACTGTGGGCGCGGCATCCCAGTCGTATCAGCCGGCGAGACATGGGGTGGACTGAACCGGTCTGCTGACTCAGCGTGATGGCCCTGGCTATGTGGGGTTTAATCACCCGCTGGCCAATGGGAGCACAGGGTTCTTATCTACAGTTGACAACGATAACGAAGGTTTCACGACAAAGCCAAGGTATATGCGGCCACTGTCTTCTGTGCCTAGCGTGGCGCAGCGTATATAACATGGGACTTTGTGATGTCTCTGGTCCCGCTTCCCGTCTGTTCGTCTGGACCTGTTCTGCAGCCTGCGTTCGCCCTCTATCGCTGGGCTGATAGCTACAAGGGCACTATCGCGGCTGTTCGTATCTTAAATACTCTCTGGCACTGGCCCTCGCCATTGTTTCGCCATGCCCAACATCACCTACAGCACCCCTTGTGAGTAGTTCTCCGTTTTCCGCGGCCTCTCTGACCCGTTTCAGCCAACGACATCCACTGGTATGAGGCGTCGACCGGTGAGACCGTCGTCTACAACCTCGGCGACATTGCATGGACGCTCTGCTCCACTGCCCTCGTCTGGCTCATGATTCCGGGCGTCGGCTTCTTCTACTCGGGCCTATTGCGCCGCAAGAACGCTCTCAGCATGATATACCTCAGCATGGTCGCCCTCGCCGTCGTTTCGTTCCAGTGGTTCTTCTGGGGCTACTCGCTCACCTTTTCCGAGGGCGCGAACTCCTTTATCGGTGACCTCAAGTACTTTGCCCTCAAAGGCGTCCTCGACCAGCCTTCAATGGGCTCCCGCCGCATTCCTGCTATCGTTTTTTGTGTTTACCAGCTCATGTTCGCAGCTATTACACCCATGCTTGCCCTCGGCGGCTTTGCCGAGCGCTGCCGCCTCGGTCCCATCGCCGTTTTCGTATTCGTCTGGAGCACGCTCGTCTATAACCCCATCGCGTGCTGGACATGGAATGCCGCCGGCTGGAGCTTCGTAATGGGCGGGCTTGACTTTGCCGGTGGCACACCTGTCCATATCTCTTCGGGTACCGCCGCTCTCGCCATCTCCATCTACCTCGGTAAGCGCTCCGGATATGGCACCGAGCGTCTTGCGTACAAACCCCACAATACCACCTACGTCGTCCTCGGTACCGTCTTCCTCTGGTTCGGATGGTTCGGATTCAACGGTGGATCAGCTCTCTCGGCGAACCTGCGTGCCGCTCAAGCGTGCATCGTTACCAACCTTGCTGCGAGTGTTGGTGGGCTCACATGGATGCTCTGGGACTACCGGCTCGAGAAGAAGTGGTCGGTTGTTGGGTTCTGTTCGGGTGCCATCTCGGGCTTGGTCGCAATCACCCCCGCCTCTGGGTTCGTGGGCGCTCCCGCGGCTGTGGCGTTTGGTGTTGTCGCAGGCACGGTTTGCAACTTTGCCACTCAACTCAAGTTTTTGTTGCACTATGACGACTGTCTTGATGTAAGTTGCCATTTTCGTCAACTTTACACGCCAACTAATGGTGTTATAGGTGTTTGCTTCGCACGGAATCGGAGGGATGGTCGGCAATATTATGACTGCGCTCTTTGCCCAGGCCTCGGTTGCCGCGTTTGATGGGTTCACCGTGATTCCTGGAGGGTGGTTCGATCATCATTGGGGTGAGCTCATTTACCTTTCAGCCTCGCGACCGTGCGTTCTGACCGAGCAAAACTAGTCCAACTGGGGTACCAGATTGCGGATTCCGCAGCAGGGTTTGGGTACTCGTTTGCCATGACCGTGAGTCCCCTGTTTTCGAACCCCAGCTCGAGTTACTGACTCGATTCCTAGACGGTTATTTGCTGGATTTTCCATTTCATTCCGTTCCTTAGGCTTCGCACCGATGAGCAAGCCGAGATTGTGGGTATGGATGACCATGATATGGGAGAGTTTGCGTATGATTATGTTGGACTTGATGCGGAGCATGGGTTCCCGTCTGAACGCGGTGCGTTACCGCCTGCAGCCGGTCCTGCGGCGCATCACGAGCTTGGCGCGGGCGTTGGTGGGCGCGAAGGACCACACTATCGCGGCTCGGGAGAGAAGCAAAGCGCCGAATCAAGCACCGAAAAGGTTCGGGGGTAAAAGAGACGGTCACCATCGGCTTGGTAGTTTAGATAATACCTCTCTCTTTCTGCCTGCCTAGATATCCGTTTATATTCTCGTTTTTGTGTGCGTGTGTGTTTTGGAACACGTTTGTCGTTCGTTGAGATTTAGATTGCAATTGATACTAGTTATATGTCTGTTCTGTTCTGTCTGGGTTGTAGCATTGGTTATTGTTTTTACAATGTTATTTTAGTTAGTTTTGCGTCATTGCAGATCTTTGCATGGCCACGTGGTGGCGGTGGTGTGTCAACTTTTGAATCACGCGTGTCGCTCAACTGGGAATCACCACCCGCTTTGGGGTTGCCTCGGACTGCAGTGTCCTCGGACTCTCATGTCCTCGGCCTCGTGTCTGTCGGCGTCCATGCGATTCACAGCGATGTATATGGGCGTCGACTCGTTCACACGTAGTTTCCAATCTCTGACGCCTACAACGCTGTTCTCGCTTGGCTTTACGTACCCCCCAGCCCGTAGGCGTCGCGTTACTGCGGAGTCGTTGGAAAAGTAACAGTGAGCCAAGTACATCGAATTCGAACTCGAAATTTTATGGCGCCCATCAAAGCAAACGTCCGAATCATGTGGCTAGGCTGTTTTCCCCGTGGCGCAGGAATATGATAGCTAGCTACGACGTATTATCTATTAGGCGTGTCTTGGATGCGTACGCCGTACCGTACTCGGATGATGTTGTCGTGTTTGTTGGTTACCTCGTATTCTCCCGAGTCACCTTTAGTACACGGCTTTAGTTCTTGTGTCAACGCTACTACCTCCTACAGTCGATCCGGAATGTTTGGAGTCTCGGATATCTATAGTTGGATCGCCTTGAGCCAGCTGTACATGCTATCTACATGAGTACTCGCGTTAATTTCGAATACTTATCGCTGAGGAGACACCTGTTTTAGGGCTAAAATAGTTCGGACCTCCATAACTATATTTGGCCTAAATGGACGAGTAGGAAAATGTCGGACTCGAATCAATGAGGGTGAATTCGGACGAACAAGCAAGGTCGATGGCACAGCCGTGAAAAATACACATAATATCGTGAATATCGTGATCCTGGATATATACAGCAAATTATAAAAGTCCTCGTGAACTATCTACTCCTTGGGAGGCAATGAAAACCCAGCAACCTCGAGCAGAGTTGCAAACTAGACATAATAATCAGACTAGGTAGTTCAAGTCTAATGAGGAACTACGTACCGTGACCTTGGCAATCGACCGTACTTGGCCTAAATCGTAACCTGAACGCTCACTCACGTCGCCTGGTGATAAATGTCAGTACTCCAGGTTCTCGAGTCGAGAATGTTTTCAAGACGAACCGCTATTGTGATACCTGCGATTTGCAAAAAAAATGAGTTGACGTAAATTGATTGACATGTAGACCCTCAACTTACATGGGATCAATGATTGGCCCAGCGCGTTCGAACACCTGAGTCGCAGGGAATCCTTGCTCGTGGAATGACTGGGATCATATTGGTAATCAGCGACAACGCGTGGACCAAAAATCCACGAAAGCATACTTGATGGTCACTACAGCAGGCCTAAAATAGGTCTCCTTCAGTAACAAGCATAAGCCCGAGGATATGAGAGTGCTCACAGCTGTCAACCCCACCGTGAGTTCGGGGGAGTACAACTTCGAAACATTTGCGACAAGCTGAGCAGCTTCTGGGAGACCAATACTACACAAACTTCGTGTCAGACATCACTGGTGGTTCGCGGTTTCATTGGATTTACTATTGTGGAAGTCCGAGCTGAAGAGGCTCAGCAGGATCATGATAAGCCAACATATCGGCCTGAATCATTAGGGTAATGTTGGCATTCTCGCGGTGCAATTCGGCTGTTGTCTCAATGAGATTTTACCGCCAATAGAGCAGATGAACGCAGCTCACCAGCGTACGCGCGGCTGCCGAGCAAGCCTTGTTCTTCCCCAGCAAAAGTGATAAGTTCGACGTTCTTCCTAAAGCTTATCTCGTTATCAGAGATAGTTTGTGCGATGGCTAGGACTTGAGTAACGCCAGAGCCGTCGTCGTCACCTCCTGGGGCGCGAAGTGAACCAAAGCTACCTCTCGAGTCTGCATTGCATGGTTCGCTATTAGTTAGGTATAAAAAGAGCTCGCACTTACCATAATGACCGCTTAATATAACCAGCTCATCCGTTTCTTCTGTTCCTTGGAAGCGGCAAATTACATTTGGCGCAAACCCATCCAAGAACGGCTTCTGCTTGCATTTCGCGCCCGCATCTTCAAACTTCTTCTGAATCCAGTTTGCGGCGACGCGTGCATCGGGACTGAAACTATGCCGGCTGGTAATAGGTGACGTAGGATCTTCTCCAGTGAGCCAGCGAATGTTCTTTTGCATCTTCTCGAGCGAGATCAAAGAGGTAAGGGCGGCAATATCTGGGTTAAACCTAAGGTTTGCAAGGATAGACTGAAGGTGTTTGGCGGCTTTCTTGGTTTTTTCATTATGCAGGGGGAGGGGAGATGTTGGCAGCATTGTAGGCCTGATATATTTGGGCAGGCTCTTATCGAGCTCTGGAATTAAGGAAGGGGATATGGAGACGAGTGCCCTAGATCCAGCAGCGAATAGTAGCGAAACTGAGTTGGCCGTATTACTGTCTTGCAAAGTCGAACCACGTTTCATCGGCATTTGCGCGCCATTATTCGGTACTACCTCCGTAGAATAATCAAACCCGGCTCCAGTGTTCGCGCGTTCGATAAAGTCCATAATATCCTGGGCTGCTGTCTTGTCTCCCACGCTTCGAACTGAATCGGCCACGGCCGCTCCCTCCAGCCAAAAGAGCACTCCGGGACTCTGCAAGAAGTCATCTTGCATAATTGTCATCTCGGACGAATCGTCTGGGGATGGCCGAACATGGTTAAGGCAGTCAAACTCGGAAATGAATATGTGGGTTGGGCCCTGGCCATAAGCTCCGAAATAAGACTTGGATAAACACTCATGATGCTTGGCGAGCCCCTGGGAAAATTCCGTATTCCAGCGTCCTTGGTAGGTCAGGATAGCACGAGCAGATGCATGTCTAGACAGAGCCGATACAGCTACAAAAATTCCCAAGGTTTTACGCATGTTGGTAAAGTGATCGTTGTTGAGAGTAACCGCCAGGCGCTATTGAAGTCCTAAATAATGCCGTGATCGAGAATTATTGGTAATTGACATCACTCTCCCCACTTCCACTGGAAATGCCCCATCGTGCTCGTATCAAGACACCACCAATACTCCGTCCAGGTGCTTCCCAAGAAGCAAGAAGGCAGCGCGCACTAGAAGAGCAACGTAAGGTATTGTTAATTCCAAGACGTATGCCGAACTTTGCCTTGCACAAGGCCAGATATCACTCACTATCTTGCTGAGCAGAATCGAGCTCTACGAATAGACGCCGCGCGGAATATCGATTTATTTGCTGGCTTGTCCTTGAATGAGCGAAATGCGGATGGAGACGACTCTGACAGCGAGGACGACAACAACGCTTTACCTCAATCTGCCATGGGAGTAGCGCGTTTCCTTACCCAAATGGATCCCCTAGATTCCCTTCCTCAAACTAAAGTCTCAGATACATTGATTTCCTCTGGCACCAACGAGACTTTAAGCCCCGGTACCCAGGTGAAACAACTCAAACCCAAGGGCAGCGGCACTAGAAACAAAGCAAGATCCAAAAGGTCTAAACAGCGCAAAGCGACCAAATGGGCAGACAAATGCATGTACGCGGAGCTCCTCGAGATGAACGACGCAACCGATTCGTGGGATTCTGGAAACGACGATGGCTTGCCAAAAGATCTGGAGCGCGAATGGGTCGCCCTCGCGCCCGTGCCAAAGGGTAAAAGGTGTATCGCGGTGTCGTTTGCACCGTCTCTCTCGGGTCCTGATGAACGTAAGTCTTCTACAAGAACTGGTATTTGATTAATTAAATATTTGGGAACTCAGCTACGTCGGTGCTCCAAGCCAATACAGCACTTCACTCGCGTGTCAAAGGCCTCGCTTTTATGCGATTCCCTGCTCCCTTACCTCCAGATACGATCCTCGATTGCATTCTGGATGAAGATGTTACTCGGACGGGGGTACTTCATGTGTTAGACGTCATCAGATGGAGAGGCACCGATGTGGCACAGTGTGAGGTGGACTTCCGGTAAGGCAAGTTTGCGTTAGAACCAACAATTACCAATTCACGAGCCACACCGCAGGTTCTGGTTTCGTGACGCACGGCTCGCAGAATTGGCGCCTCAGCCTGAGCCGACTCGGACAGTTGCTGGCTCGCGCCCCTACCCACATCGCTTCCTTGGTGTACCTTATTACCTACCTCCCCTTACCTCGGCACTCTTCCTACAAACTATCATCCCCGTGGCCCAAATCTCCGCCCCCCCGGCTAGAAGTTCGACCGAGATGGAGATGGAAATGGATACCAATGAAGGACAAGCTACCTGTGCCAAGTCGGACGGAATCTTATTATATGTCCGCGAAGCTGCATACACCCCGGGTGAAACCCCATTGAGCTGCTGGATACCCTCCGCTCCTCTCGACGATGCAATGAACCAAGAACCTCCCCTTCAACTATTTCAACGGTGGGTCAACTTAACCCAACATTACCGCAATATGGCTCAACGTTTAAACAACCAGTTTGATCACACGACGAGTCTCTAGACAAGACATGATGCAATGATATCACGGTCCATAAGACCCATTTCCATTCAGCAATTATACATTTCCCGTGTCTTCATAACCAGAGCCTCGTTGCATTATATGCTATGTCATCTCAATTCATTCTATTCAGCCTTTATCTCACTCTTCTCTCGAGTTTGCTCGTTGCGCCGTTTCCGTATATTGTTCAACGTACTTGATGGCTCGACTAACTCAATAGGCGATCCCGGGCCAGGAGGTAGCTTAGATGATGGAGATGGGGGTGCAGACTTCTGCTTGGTTAAGAAATTTGGGAGTGGTCCCATATTCCAACAGGTTCGCGTAACGAAGAGGGTAGCTAGAACGGCAATGCAAAGCGCCCGAGCGTCCGAGTGAGACCAAGCTTCCAGAGTGCCCGATTTTTCAGCTTCTGGTGTCGAGATGGCAGAGCCGAAGTAGCCCGCATGCATGTTTAGCCAAAAGGGTTGATTCTGATCAGCCTAGTGGATGTTAGACAAGCTTTCAGCACTCCAAAAACACACTCACCCTCCAATGGGTAAGAGTCGCCCACAGCGCAGTGACCACAGGTGCTGTCCATAGGTCTACTGCTGACCATCCCCAAGGAAGAGCTTCTGGGGGTGTCTGGTTAACCCTCCACCCACGTGGGTCGAGCATGTTGAAAAGATTGACAAAAAAGAATCCACCGTTGGTTAGGACCTGTGTGGCCGTATCAGTCAGTGCCTTGGGGCGTTCCCGATTTTGAGCTTACGTACCTCAGACGTAATCAAGAGAGCCAATGGCGAGTTTGCAACTGTGGGATCGGGGTGTTTCGCAACCAACGAGGGCGCAAAGTCGCAGAGCAAGAGCGCACGGCCAAACGCGTCAAATATGGATAAGGGTAGCTCGACGGCAAACCGAAATGGAGGAGGCCTTTACCGTTATACCTGAATAATGAGCATCAAATGATATAGATCCGAGCCAACCCACTCAATCATCACTTCGTTCACAAAGAACTGAACACCCATGAATAAAAGAGTAACATTTGGCGATAATAGAAAGCCGGGGGTCAACGAAAGTTGAGAGCCTTTTGAAGCGATGAGATGTACACAAGTTCTAGCGTTGTATAAATTGGCAAGACTCACACATCACCGCCTCCCCTCCAAACAATATTAGAGCGTTTACCCAAGGCGACACCTGAGTATCTGGCTGGTTCATTCCTTGCCCCTTTAGCTTTTTGATCTGTCGGAGTACAATTGCCAAGCGAATGGCTCCAGCAATATCCACCAGTGGGAAAGGTATGCCCAACGACTCGAATGGAGGCGTGCGAAGCCAGCCGAGAACATCAGAAACAGCGGTAAGGCTCATAAGTAAATAATTGCTCTAGAAAACTAGAAATTAAATAATGCTCTATGGCGTAGTTGGTTGACTCCTTCAGACCCTTGTTCAGGAGGCTGGCACGTCAACGTGGTTGAGAGCACTCGATAGCCTTGATTTAGACATACTGCTGTTATCAATAAGCGCCGAGCGGAAGCGCGGACTTTAGACCGATCACCATTCCGAAGTTCGATCATGACCCTCGAGTTCGTCATGACCACACAGCAGCGGAGTCCGACCTCCGAACCGCAGACAGAATTCCTCATTTTAGCCGTGCCCTTGGCGGGACCATAATTGCTTCCGCCCGCAATACTAATAGTAATGTTTTCCCAACTCATATCGATAACGATTCCTGACCATGCCATCTCACACTCAGACGAGCACTTTCTCTCGTCTACAAACGACTATACGCCTGATACCTCTGATTGACAATCATGCTCATAATGTTCTTCGGGCTTACGAGCCGTCAACTGACTTCCCCCGCGAAATGATTGTCTCCGAGGCAAACGGGGACGCTTTAAAAGACTCTGTATATTCTTTGGCTCATTTCCGCATGCAGAAATATCTCTGCAGGTTTTTAAACCTTTCTGCAGAAGCTTCATGGCAGGAAATACAAGAAGCCTCCAAAGCCATAGATTATGAGTCATTTTGTCAACAACTCATCGAAAGCGCGGGTATCAAGGTCATCCTATTTGACGACGGGTTCTCCAATAGCCAATGTCACCTAATCTCTTGGCATAATAAACTTACAACATATGCCAATAAACGAATCGTCCGGATCGAGACGCTTTTCGAGGTTGGTTAGGTCACATTTCCCAGTTATCATGAAACTGAACCCTCTTTCAGTCAATTGCGGCTGAGGTTGGTGTTCACGCAGTTTTCGATCATTTTATATCCGCGATTAGAAAATGCGTCGACGACCCTGAAGTCGCGGGATTCAAGTCAATCGCTGCGTACAGATCTGGGTTGGATATTGAGCCCTTCGATATTGAACTTGACTCTACCGCGCGTAGTATCGCAGAACAAGAGCTTCAGGGGTATGAAGCAACTAAGCTTCGGGTAGATCAACCGGGGATTCTAAAGTGGTTGATTAACACTACATTATCGGTCATTTCAGGCAAGGGCAAACCTCGTAAGTGATATTTAATTTATTGTTGGAAACCCTGAGGTATTAAGTGCTATTTTTGGTAGTCCAATTCCATACGGGGTAAGTAGTACAGGTTTAATAACTCCAACTCCTGGATTGAGCACCGTTGGGCAGGCTTGGCGATAATGACATTAGTCTTGTGAATTCTGACGCGTCCCTCTTACAACGGCTAATCAAGGCCTATCCCAATGTTTCTTTTGTTCTACTACATTCCGGTTATCCATATTCGCGCCAGGCTGGATACCTAGCCACAGTTTATTCCAATGTTTATCGTAAGTATTCACGACAGCCCTAAAATGATGATATATATTGAACTTGTTGTATAGTCGATTTTGGCTTGGCGATCCCGCTTCTGTCTGGCAATGGTCAACGCAACCTAATTCACCAATTGCTGGAACTTTGCCCTACGAACAAACTGCTCTGGTCATCGGATGCAGCACTCCACCCGGAACGATTTTACCTTGGAGCACTACAAGCGAAAGATGCATTAACCGAAGTGGGTAGTGGTATTATTATCCCGGAAACTCTGTATCCGAGTCTGATCAAATGGGCAGGTGCTAGCGGACTACGTTGACCGGCAAGAGCTTCACTTCCAAGAAGCACTTCAGATCGCGAAGCGAATGTTTTTCGAGAACAGCAACAAACTTTATAACTTAGGTATCGAGTACACCGAACTCGACCCAGCAGCCAGCCTGAAGCAGGCCACATTGGCGGAAGTTGAAGTTCTCAAAGTCAGTCATTGTATGGGGCCCGCCAGTAGCGATATTCTGGAGTCCTTCTCAAAGCCATCAACCAGAATCCCAGCAAATCTAAATTTATCGGACTCGATTTCGTTCCTCAAATCCCAAGGCATCAAGTTTGTACGCATCGCGTGGGTGGACTTTGTCAACCTCACTCGATACCGGGTTGTCCCAATCGAGCACTTTGCTTCGGTCGTAGGAAAACAATTTACCGCAGATTCCGAAACCCCATCATCCTGTCAGGTTGCCGAATCCGGTGTCAGCGTAGTTCGAGTTGGAATCGCCCTTGGAGTTCGGGATAGTATGCCTGCCGGAATGACCGTATCCGGCGATTTCGACTTGAGACCCGAATTTTCGAGCATGTGGAAGGCGTCATTCGCTCCAACTCACGCATACATGATGGGTCGATACTTCGAGAAGCCTCATTCTGGCGGTGGGCCATCCGATATCTGTCCTCGTACCATCTTACACAGAGTAGTCCAGTACGTGTCATGGCTCACTATAGGTTTGAGGACAAGCTTACGTTGTCATTTAGGCGAGCTGAACGCGAGCTGAACGCCAAGTTCTTAGTTGGCTTTGAGACAGAGTTCATACTCCTGGATCAATCTAATAATCCCATACGTACCGGAGCCTGGTCTACCTCTCAAAAGCTTCAATGCGGGCCTGCTGCAGACTGTGTGCATGAAATCGCGCAGAGCATCATGGACGCTGGGATCAAACTGGAGATGTACCACGCCGAGAGTGCTGGTGGTCAGGCGAGTTGCCAATTCTACCGGCCCTCCCCAAAGGGCGCAACGCCTATTATTGACGTTATATAAAATTAATGCAGTATGAGGTTGTTACTGGCCCGCTTGCGCCTTTGCAGGCAGCTGATGCTTTAGTTGCTACCCGAGAAATTATCTATAATATCGCGCGGAAATATAACTATAAGGCAACCCTGAGTCCTAGACTTTACTCAGATCAAGGTAGGCGTAAAGCTTTATCAAGGGATCCCGTAGCCTAAGCCTAGTAATCATTTATAGCTGGTAGCGCATCTCATGTGCATATATCCGTCCAAAGTCCTCGCTCCGCCACTCCTTCCAACCACCCAGACATCCCAACTCTCCCTGCTGATCTCGCCTCATTCATGGCCGGCGTACTCAAACACCTATTCTACGTATGCATGTTCACCTTACCGGTCGATGCCTCCTACTCCAGAGTCATGGACGGAGTCTGGAGCGGTGGGTCCTGGGTGTGTTGGGGACGAGAAAATAAAGAAGCACCCCTCCGGCTGTGCGGCTCTGGCAGCAAATTCAACATAGAAATCAAATCATTTGATGGGATTGCGAATCCCTACCTGGGTTTAGCGGCTGTTTTGGCTGCAGGAATTACCGGTCTGGCTTCCAACCAGATACTCGAAATGCGGAATTGCGTACAAGTCGCGGCATCACTTACAGACGAACGACGAAACGATATGCATATCACCACCCGAATGCCGACGCAATCTCCAGTGTTTGAACCAGATACGTATGATAAAATAAATTATATTAACAGTTGGCTTCCAGAAGCCGCTTGGAACCTGTTCAAGGCTGTACGCGAGGTAAGAGCTGCAGCGGAGATGCTTAGAGTCGGGTTGAGTTCTGACAACGTGGTGCCAGGATGAACGAAATGCGCTGCAAACGCTCAAGAAGAATGGCCATGGACTTAGGGATTTTAAAGATCTATGGAGTCGAGTGTATCAGGAGCACTATTAGGCATTTGCCATAGGATTGTCCAGTCACCGGAATGAAAGGATCGCGTTAGCACAGCTGCGTACATAAACAGTTGAATATGATTTCTAGTCACAAATTAAGTCTTTCCGTTCGACCAAAGTATATTGGTGACATTATTGATCTCGCAGTTAATCAATGAGAACAATGGCATTATCATCAATCATTCTAATATGTATCATGCAGAAATCAGGCTACATCCCAAAAGAAAACAGTCCAACAGTGAGGAGAATAATACAACACACTACAATCACTTTCAAACATTTTATCAAGCAGGATTTTCGAGCAACTTTTGGATCGAAAAGCAATAGGACATAAAGTGGGCATCAGCTTCACCCGGATAATACCACGCCGCAAGGGCCTAGAAAAAAGACATCATGATCAGTAAGGATGGTACTTCGAGCTCGAATAAAGCCGGGCATACAATAATAACGTAGAACCCAACCATGATTAGCCCCTCGGCCCAGTTTGTTTGACCATCTTGGGTGACTGAATTGACAAGGAAGCAAGCGCCAACGATGACTACAATCTCGAAATGATCTACAGCGGGTAAGTTTAAGAAATTGAATCGCGTAGCTTGAATGGGTTAGATGCGTACCAAAGAGAAGGCCGAGTGGCTTGCCAATAATCCATGCAACCAGAACGAGAACTGGAATCCAGAAGAGAGTAAACTGGATAGCGAGATCAATGTTCTTGCTTTTGGCAAAGTTATCCGGAGGGGGAACGTCTTGCGAGAACAGAGTGGAACGAAGAAAGTATACAGTGGTGTTCAAACCGTCTCCGGCGTAAGAGAGTAAAGGAAGCAAGACCAGACCAAACCACTAACATGTTTACTGTGAGAAACTTACAAATACAATGGGCGACAAAACGCTTACCTCGTCAGTGATCATTTTCTTCTCATCTGCTCGTTCTCTAATAGGTTTGATCGCTACCACAAGCTGTTATGGTAATGGGTTCATTTTTAGGCCGCTCATTCGGTTAGGATAAGAACTTACGCATTCGGCCGTAATCGTGAGCATTCCCACCGTGATCACCAATACAATCAACGCCGGCCATGGACCAATCTTCGGTGTATGCTCGTGACCATGAGCATGTTCAGCATGAACCTCATCTCCATGCCTAGTCTCCTGACGATACATGAGGTTGGTAGTCGAAGCGTGAGGGGGCGTCGTAGACCGGTGCTTTGTATCAAAGTATTGGTTAGCCGAGCTTGGCCCGGGGGTTATCGCATGACCAATGTCATGCATTAAAACTCCCTCTTCCTCAAGCTGTAGTTGCGAGGGTCGCTTCTTGCCGCCAGGAGGATTATGCAGATAAATACGAGAGCCAACATACCTGAGTATAATCAGTTGATTGCCTCGAGCCACGAGTCCAAGCTGACTCACATCACTAGCAAAATGACCGAGATCCCGCGTGAGATCGACAGTATCATACCCCGGGTGGAATCTGAGACGGCGACAACTTGGGCCGCAACCTCCATCGCATGTTTTGCAGCTTTGTGATCCTCGTCGACGGCTCCTCGGACAACCAAGCGCGCTGTTGTACTACTGTTGGAGGCATGCGACCCTAGTGTGGCATTCGCAAACTGCGGGGCATAAACAACTGGAGCCAGATAAGGAAGAGCGGAGTAGAAGCCTGTTGGAACGACGAGCGACAATACACTGAGAGCAAAGTAAGGATCAGAAATTTATGATTAAGGTGCCGAGAAAACGTACCCAATGGTCAACAAACTATGATTGAGCTCTGTCACGCGAGGTTTGAGGTTTTGAGCCCAGACTTTAGAGCCACCAGTAAGGAACGCGACCCCTGGCACAAAGAGAGAATGTAACAGGACTACACCAACGGCCGTCGCCTGGAGCAACTTGAGCTCGCACTTGATTAACAAAAACCACGCGAGCACAACCTCGACGACGTTGTGAAGAGTAATAACAATAAGGTCGCCGATTGACTGGAGAAAAATTAGTCAAGTTCCTATAACTTAGTAGATATGCCGCTTACTTCACCACAATAAAGAGCCAACTGCTCTCCCGAAAACTCAGCGAGATTTTCAAGTGGAATAATTGCAACAAACGCCACTGAAATGTTTGTCAGTCCTGCCCCGTGCTCCTCCGAAGGCGGACTCACAGAAGAACAAGTAGACATATTGCTCGTAGGTTGATTTTGACTTTGCCTTGGCGAATGGCTGTGCCACCCGCCAACACCAATACCACGCGACAGGTAGAACCAAAAATAAAACATTCATCCCTAATAAATTATTAGATACGATCAACACTAAAAATAGAATATACTTACAACTAAACGTAACGAGGGCCTTGAGGCTCTCCCACAAGCCAGGGATCTTGTGGCCACGCTGCTGAACATAATGCCCTCGAAACTTGTTTTTAAAATTTTGCCATTTCGAGATTGGAGGACCAGCCAATGTCCCCGCAGTAGACAGGCGGTGATGGGCTGTCCTGCCCGCATGGAGATCATGAGTGCTGGCCATGGATAGCCGGGATGTATTCCGCTGGTACCCTGGGCTCCATGGGTCGACATGTGGCCCAGAGCTCGTCGTTCGTTGGTGAACAAAGGTCGGTCGCACGTGGGCGCCTCTGTTACCTGATCCCCCGGAAGAAGCCCGACCGTGCGCTCCAGGGGATGCGCCCGCTTCTGGCACAAGGGTATCTGAAGAGCCTACAACAATTGATAACTTAATAACGTGTGCATTTGAGTAAATTGCGAGTATTTTTACCTGCGTAACCATAAGGCTCGGCTTGAGGAAAACCAGGAGCCCTGCTGCCAACTCTCTCGTCCTCAGCGTCCGAGCCATGTACTGGGGCATATTGGGCTGACATCCTTACGAACGAGCAGAAGACACGAGGCAAAGAGGAAAGGGGACGCGTAGGACGGGTCTGTCATATGCATTGCTGGTTTTTGTATCCAGCAGCCGTTAGGCACCGCTTATGTAATCGCCCTCGGGCTGTCAAGTTCTTCATCCGCCGTACTATACCCCGCACAGCTTTTTTCGGTAATCGAATCCCGATCTGGATTTCCCCACTAGTGGAGAAAAGAGGCTCATATTATGGATCTAGCTATCTCTGCCCGTCTATCTTTCGTAACGTACGAACAACGACGCGTACAACCAGCCCACAACATCTAATTATGGCACGGTTGACTTGAACTTCACCAGTGACCCTTGAATAAAGCGGTGCTATACATCTGGCCGATCATGATATCACCCGGTGCTGTGCAACAACCTGCTATTGACTAGGGATTTGAGTCCTGCATTGAGTTCGTAGTCAGCATCTCGTCATGCACCTCAATATAAGCCTGACCTAAATGCGGCTCAGGCTTTGCCATCGGTTGTGCGAACTCAGTCTTGAGGTGCGATTGTTGCCAGCCCGGCAGTGAGCGAAACTGACAGAACAAGGAACAGGCACATCCATGGGAATAAACAGATGCTATATTCATTCTCAGCACTGCCTCTTGTTTGTCACGTGCCTTGATCCGCCAGTGTCTGTGCCTAAATATAGAACAAACAAACCATCTCTCCGAGTTCATCTGATTCAAGCCAAGGCGCCTCGACGAAGGATGTATCGCTCAGAGCCCAGCGGTTAGAGCTGCGGGCGGTTCGCTTGGGGGAAGATTAAAAAATGTCACACTGATGAACGTTTCAAACATGATGGATCTCGTATTATTTAGCAATCAATTGCAAAGGCAGTGCATTCAGGCTACTGGTACATTTCATGATGAACAGGCGGCATAAAGGAAAGTGTGGAGGTGGCAAATGCCAGCTAGAGGGTGTTGGTACAACAAGTTTAATGACAGTGATACAACAAACAAATAGATGAGAGCAGTGAGCGACAAGTGACCCTTCGATACAACCAGAGGTAGAATATGTACATGTAAAGCAAAGATAAACGAATGCCCAATAGAGAAAAACGGAACAAAAGTTTGGGGGTGGCGGCTCTTGTACAGCCGTTGCTGCAGGGAACCCGGGTGGCCTTTCCGGTGGCGCGTCGCGAGGCAAAGCTCGGACAACAGGCCCACTCGGATACAACTCCCTTAAAAGGAAATGCTCTTGCTACCCGGGGGATCTACGAATCGCTCGAATTAATTAATTAAAATTCGGGGCGATCGAGGTAGCGCATGGAACGCAGAGACGAGGTCGATGTGAACTGCCGGAAGTGCTTCTCGGTATTCCCGCTGGAGATCGGCGACAAACTCGACTTGGGTGACGCGCTTCGAGAGTGGCTGCCATACTTTGGATGGGTTGAAACCCCTGCTGCGCGTGAGGGATGGAGCAAAGGACCATAGTGATTGAACCCAAGTGACTTGGATGCCTTTTTGGAACTTGGAAGGGCCCCGAATTCAAGTTCGCAATAGGCACGGGGGGAAGGTTCCGAGGTATCAGAATATGTGACGGCAGACTGCGTGCTTAGAGCCCGGCTGGTAATGACGGGCACAGTCAGAAGAGGCGATGCAGGGGATTGACTACAGGCGGCTTTCTGTGAAGGGCGCTTCATTTGACGCATAGACGAGGATCTACGTTTCGCAGAGAGTGGCGTTCTGGAAGTACACATGTCAACCAGACGTTCCAACAAGAAAAGTTAATAAATACTTACACAGGTGGCTCGGCCGGCCTGCTGCGAGGGACGTACAAGGCACTATCATCCATCGTAGATCCCGTTCCATGCCGGCCTCGCCTCGAAGGCAAGGAACAATATGGCCTCCGTGCCTCCAGTTCGGATGGTGTCTCCGGGTGCGAGTCGAGCAAACTTTGCATCAACATATCAATGTGTTGCAAAACATCGTTATTTGAGCGATACTCGGTGGGGAGCCCATTATATACGATTGGCTCACGAGGAGTCTTGGAGCGACGTAAACCCTCCAGGTCGTTCAAGGCGTTCAAGGTCGCAGCGCCCCTGGAGGGGAGTCGGGGAAGGGGGATCGAAGGCGGAGGGGAAGGTGGAATGTCACCAGCCTGGTAAAGACCCTGGAACGGCTTGTCCGGTCGCTTAAGTTTAGGTAGGTCTTGAGTGGATAAAGATGCTGTTGGCGAGTGAGACTTTTTCCTCATTATCGTGCGCTGCGAGACTGCTTCTTTGGCGGCCATCAACGTTAGAACCATGGCTTGTGATTGCCCGACGGTCTTCTGCATGCTACCCACGTCTTCCTCGCCAGGCTTCTTGATGGAATTGTCTTGAACCTTCTCCTCCGCATGATCATCAAGTTTAGGCTTCTCGTTCGTGTCAAGTTGGGCTAGAATCTTCTCTCCTCGAGCCTTGGCTGCTTGTAGTGCAGATTGTTCTTCGAGTTCGCCAGGAAGCATCATCATCCGATTCGAAGAACGTTCAATCTTGCGGAAGTAGCTAGCGGGTCGTGAATGCTCGAGTTGCGCGCGGGCCATTGCGATGGCGGCGCGAGCGCGGATCGAGTCGGTCTCCATGAGCGCATCCTCATCAGCAAAGTTTGCAAGCTTCTTGGGCGCCGGAGCAGAAATCAGGGAATTACGTTCGTGGACGCTCGCCGCCTCAGGGATCGGAGTGAGCGAAGTCGTGGACTCGGAGAGCGGCGACAACTGAGAAAATAGTTAGTCAGGGATCAACGCCTCGTTGTGTTTCCATCTTGACTAGGTGCTAACCTTTGCTCTACGACGCGTCGATTGCCTTTCCGTTTTGGCCCGGCTACCATCAACAACGTGTGTCCAGGGTGTATTGGTGACCGTGCCTTGTGGCTTGCCACCGTCTTCAGCGGCTGAAACGGTTAGAGTGGAATCAGAGCTGCTGCGCAAGGTTTCTTGACTCTTCGAAGTTGGAAGACGGCCGCAGGAAAAGTGAACAGTAACAGGCGTGTGCGCGCGCCCGCCGCCAATGTTGACCAAGTGCTCGGGACGAGAAGATTCGCAATGTCCCTCGAGTGACTTGTGGCCCCGGAATTCCCAGAGCCCCACGAGCCTCACAAATTTTGAGAAGATATCAGGCCTGAATTCGGACACACAATCTAGATTAATTTCGAGTGCAAGAGTAACCAAAAATGTACCTACCGGGAAGTTGCTGGGTGATCCGATTTCTGCATCCTGGCACCTTCCACGCAATGTGTGTCTAGCGCCAAGGGTACGAAGATTAAGCTCACGATGAGAATCATCCGATCAACAACTAACCTTCAATGTATTTTTCCGCCTTCAGGTTAGGCATATTCACGAAGTGAAATAGGAATTTAAGGGAGTCGGGGAGTAGCGAAAACGGATAACCCCCGAAAGGCAAGCGCCGAAGGGAGGGGGAGGGGACGGTGTGAAAGCTCAAGGGTGGGCTGAGGCTCAGATTATATGTCTTTTGATAGTCTTGTGAAATCAATATCACTGATCAAGAAGCAGGCCTTGCGCGTCGTAAACCAACAAGGATAGAGCAAATGTAGTAAGCTGCCCAATGTCGAAAATGCCGTAAAATGATACCGATGCTTAGATCCTTGGAACAAAAGCAGACGGTTCACGGTCCACAGTCCACTGGGCGGAGAGTGATGCAGTCTCGATGAAAACAAGCTGCGAGGTCCAGAGGACGACAAGAGAGGATCAGTCATCGGAGGATCAAACGCACGCCTATATACTTACCAGCGCGAAACATTTCAAGTTGCCTCCTGACAGACGAACATCCATTGATCGCCAAAGTCAGGGAATCGGGCTTGAGTGTCAGCAGTGTGGCGGCCGGGAGAAACTGAGCTTCTATTAGTACCGAGGGCGGTGACAACCCGTTGCATCTCGAGTTCGTGCCCTGATACTACAGCCGTGTATGGTCCATATTAACAAGAAAAGCATAGTATGCAAGCGCAAAATGGTTGCGACCTTGTAATACTGATTAGTTCACCTTACAAAAGCCGACTAACTGCAAAACATACCTACATACAGGTTTTAAAAGTGCCACAATCGCGGCCTAAAAGCCGGGCCGAGACCTTGGCGACCGGCGCATCCCCTAAGTCTTGCCCGCCCCAAGGGCTGAAACCGCGCCCGGAAAGGGAACCCGTCGCCGACAGCCACAAAGAAGACGTCATGCCGCTTCAACTTTTCTTATGAAACGTCTCTTATCTTGATAATCATTGTAAAATAATAATAAAAGTTCGGTTAACTCAAAGAAATATGTTTATCCGATGAGAAACCCAGAACTTTGCAGTGGCGGTGGTTGAAGCGGGGTGCCAGGGTGCGTTACACGTCTTGCCATTTCGTTACGTGTAACGAGATCTCTGTTTCGCCGTCTTTGAATTCAACCCGAACTTGGATCGTCGTCACTCACCAGGCGCATGTTTGCAGCGTGTTGGGTCTGGACATAGTCTCGTCTAGCCATTTTCGCAGAATTCGACTGAATGCATTATTTACGGGCATCACGGCCATCGGCCATTCAGTATTATGTGGCGAAGTGCACCTCCAATCCTTCAGCATCGGATCGACTCATCCATATATCGCCAACGGTATGGTACTCTGGAGAGTGTAACTGAGTTACAGGGTTTAGACTACACGTGCACGAGTAAGTTGAGATTTGGGCCTTCGAATTTGAGAAACAGGACTTTACTTGCACGAGTAGGTCTGGTACATTTCATAAAGCGCGTAGGAAAAGTTCCGAGTGTTCAACCAGTATCGTAGGATCTGCCTAAGTACTGAAGAACGCGTATGGAAATACCAGCAGCGACTAAGCTTGCGTTCAATGTTGGCCGATTGATGTTGGCGATGGCGTTCTGCAGCTGGGTCTCAGCCATAAATGTGCGTGGCCAAGGAATGACAGGGTTTTACTGTGAGTGAATTAGGTATCATTTAAGATTCATTTGTGCAGCAATTTAGCACTTCGAATGTCTTGAAAAGTCATCGCAGATCCGATCTAATTTCTGGAGCCCGGGGCTGGATCGGTATGACGCGATGTCGAGATCCGATGCCGAATCACGTGTTGGTGGAGTATTTGTGCTCGGTTGACTCGAACGGTTCTCGAGGTTGCACCCACGACGACCACCTGGGGCTGGATACACCTCATCTACGTAACGAAATATCTTACATATTCGCTCCTAACTCGAGAGGCCACGAACTTTACCATTCAAAATTTGTTCTTTCTTGTCGTGTGACAGGACGCCACGATTTCGGCCTCGGATATTTCCCGCAGCACTCTAAAAAGTACAAGCAATGTAAGTTCTCAAGTGAATCGGCCGTGGCTATAGAATGACCGCCGAAAATTGGTTTATGCGTTTCTAGGGCTTCCACTGTTCCTCATTTTACCTCTGGTTCACTTCCTTCTGACTACGCACTGCTGAATCACTTTCATCATTCTCCCTCTGCTATAAGTGGGACTGATATTGGGCCTGACGGCGACGTTATTGAAGACGCTATTGAAGGGACTGGCCCTGCCCACAGACACGGACTACTCATACCCGGGACAAGTCCCGTTCGCCGGCTAAGCTATGGTACGATTCCGATAGGGAAGAGGCGGGGAAGTCAAGGTAGCGCCCGACGACCTAGTATCTCGATGCCTGCGAATCCACCCGAAGCTGAGCCTCTCTTGGGAGGCGCAAGTGTACCCAGGATCGACGAGGAGGGGGATGATAAGGCTGAGGACGATTCGGAGCCTTCCTGGAGTGAAAGACTACAGGAATCCAAGGTGCGCTTAGAGGTTCATTCAACAGTGCGATGGCTGACTAGCATTTGCTGTAGGTTTTACTGAAGTACACTGCTCCGGTTTTTACGTAAGTTCATCTGGCTGGTTTTGGGAGGCTCTTTACCAAAAATGCTCTTTAGAACGCACTTGCTCGAATATTCTCTGGTCATTGCTTCAGTTGTCTCTATTGGCCACCTATCCACCGAAGGCCTCGCTGCTTCCACTCTGGGTTCTATGACAGCGTCCGTTACCGGGCTGAGCATCATCCAAGGATTTGCGAGCGCTCTTGACAGTTTGTTGCCCCAAGCATGGACTAGCGAAAATCCACGGAATGTGGGATTGTGGACCCAGCGCATGCTGGTTGTCATGAGTGTGCTTATTATTGTAAGTTTAAATCCTCCATTTCACTATCAGAAATGATCTCATGTCTCGCATAGCCCATTGTATTCATTTGGCAAAGCGCGGAATTTATCCTTCTCATGTTGCGTCAGGAACCAGAAGTTGCACGTTTGGCGGGTCTGTACTTGAAGTGGCTGAGTATTGGATTGCCGGCCTACGCCTTCAATGTCGTTACTCGGTAAGCAACTTACCTCGTTGTGCCTCGGGTCGACATTGTGTTTACTTTGTGGTCTAGCCGATACTACCAAGCGCAGGGGCTCATGCACGTTCCCTCTATGATCATCGCAATTGCCGCTCCAATTAACGCTATCCTAAATTGGGCTCTTGTGTGGGGACCGGAGTCTATCCGACTTGGGTAAGTGGAGTGGATATTGACTTTGATCGAGCTTATGCCAATTGTTGCCAGTTTCATCGGGGCTCCCGTAGCGACTGCTATCTCATTCAACCTCATTTCCTTGTGTACTGTCATACATGGGGTTGTCTACGCACCCAAGACAGCATGGCACCCAATCAGTCACCGCTCTTTCCGCTCGCTTGGAACACTTGTTCAGCTCGGGTTGGCAGGCACAGGTCAGATTGCCAGCGAATGGTGGAGCTGGGAGCTCGTTGGTCTTGCGGCATCTCAGTGAGTGAAGTCTCGGATATTATTTCTAGACTTATCGGTCAACTAACATTATTCAAGACTGGGGCCGACTGCTCTTGCTGCCCAGAGTGTGCTTCTCGTATCTGCTTCGACTGCCTATCAAATCCCATTTGCAGTAGGTGTCGCCACGACTGTGCGTATTGGCAACTTGTTGGGATCGGGGCACGGAAAGAGGGCTCGAGTCGCGGCTGAGGTAGCTCTCTGCCTTTCATTCGTCTTTGCTCTCTGCTCAAGGTATGTACCGAAGCAACTAATAATTATGAGTTAATTTTTATTAAGCTCTCACTCAGTGCATTCTTTCTTACTTTCCGAAAACGGTGGGGCTATCTTTTCAATGATGATGAGACTGTGGTTGCGCTAGTTGGCGCCATCTTGCCATTGGTTGCAGTTTTCCAGGTATGTCGTCCCCTTGCACCCTGGCGACGGTCAGTGGTGCTAAAAATTAACGCCCTATGTAGGTTGTGGATGGCATGAGTGCTGTTACTGGTGGTGCACTCCGTGCTCGGGGAAAGCAGTCCCTTGGGGCCCTGGTTAACGTTACAGCTTATTACGTTATCGGTGCGTTTGACCTTTATTCTGTGTTATCGTTCGAATCGAGTTGTATACTCATTTGTATTGTAGGGATCCCTCTTGGTGTCTACCTTGCGTTTTGGTGGGACATGAAGCTACAGGGGCTATGGATTGGCCTCGCATCTGCCCTGTTTTACTCGGCCGTTGTTTCGGCATATGTGGTTCTCAGGACGGACTGGGCCAAGGAGGTGTTGCGTGTGCGGGCTAGACTAGAGGAAGACGGGAAAACCGACTTCAACGGCCCTCATGTGTGAGATGTTGCGATTTGTGAGGGATCATGCTCGATCGCCCTTTCGAGTAAATTACTAACGCTCTAATTAGAAACTCTGATTTACGACAGGATGGGGGAATGGGTGTCATAGTCTAACGAGTTTTGGTACGATCTTGTGTGTCACACGTGTAACATCGGGAGAATGATAATTCGCTTGCACATTGGAGCGTTTGCCTAAAACGTTGTAATCAGAGCGTGGCGCCGATACGTTTAACCTCCTCGCCACTGACGCAAGATGCGGGGTTAGGCGGGATATGTTATCTCAAACGGAGATTCGGGGCCGCACGTCAGTTTGTATGCCGGATTTATGACAGTCGCGCGAAATCCGCTGTTTGCTTCAATTTTGAATACCGATGTACTTGCTTCGCTGGGTGCGAGTGCCGCCCGCCGACACAAGCTTAACGATGAAATAATGTTTGTGCATCGCTTAAAGAATTGACCCTCAACTGCATTGTACAGGTTAGCAAGGCAAGGCTAAATTGCTCTGGTCTCGTGATTCTGTGATAAGTTGAACAAAAGGTTAGTTCTCAACCTGATCTTCTTTTTATTGCGCACAATTGGTGAAGCAGCATCTTCATGTGTGTAATATTGCTAGTGCGGCCGGAACTCCTAATGGCGTGTGATACCAGTATCTTAATCCTTGTGGTGCTCGATTTTAACAAAACTCGGGATTAGAGAGACGCAACTCCTATTCCTTGGCTATTTTCGTCTTGCCACATCCCAAGAGCGCTAGCTGTGGTCTCTGTTACGACTCTTCACAAAGCGTCTTCGCAAATGTCGGCCCACGGGCCGCGAGAGCTACGAAGGTGCCACACTAGCGGTGCAGTTTCGTGCTCAAGGTTCCAGACAGGGAATGGTGCAAACGGGGGAGGCGTTGCATCGCCGGTCACCTAGGTCTCCAATGTTCTGGAGACTTGCCGGGGTGACATCCCCTCGACGCCTCCTCGGCGGATTTGAGGAAGGGGTCCGTACTCGCACATTACGGGTTGACCTGTTGCCTGATGAAAGCAAGTGTGTTGCCGACTTATGCGCGCTTCCTTGGTCCCACACCTACAAAACCGGAAGAGGACAGTGTTTTAATACCCTCCTGTGCTATTTGTGGTGTAAATTGAACTTTGTGAGATAAATATCAATTGAAAGATCGATACAAGTGCGATTAAGTTTTACTGTATCGATCTGTCTGGAGAAGTTTCGGCTAGGGGAAATGTTAAGCAAGTCGGTCGAGGAGGGGCCGAGGTTCCATGCCCGATCGCGAGAAGAAGTCGAATCTGTGTGTGTGATATATAAACGTATATGGTCGGGTAGTACAATAAGATATTTTGTGAAGTCGTAATCGCTTAATACTTTTGAACCCCCCCAAAATTGTATGCGTCATTTATATAAACCCGATCGAGGAAGGATGCATGTATGGGGGTTGGTTCGAGTTCTGGCCCATCGGGAGCAACTCAGAAGCCCACGGCCACCGCATCACGAAGTGAAGGAGTTTGATGCCATGAGCATTACACGAATGCAATGTGCGTCCCACGCTGATGACAAGGGATAACTCGACATTGGTGCGGGGTGTTCGGTTACCGTATACTGTGGGAAGTATTGGCGCTGATGTGTGTAAATTACGCCGCACACAAGCGTCAGGTGCTTCACACTAGGGCAATTTGTCCACATCAGCGCTAAACTTCCCTCTGTGGCGTATTCATGTCGTGTTTTTGGCACGACTCATACCAGCCGGCGTTACGAGCGTGTTTGCCTCGGAGATATCTGAATGCAGTTCTGTAGGTTAACAATTATAAGGTGAGACTAAATCGGGTCGAGGATCAATCATCAGCTTCCTCGGGTCCTTATTTGGCTAGGCTGTGCTTGCCTTTGATGAGGAATTGAGGATCGTGTTTTGCCGGAATTCGCGCGCGAAAAAGTCTATTTTGATGTCTTTCTTATTACGGATGTATGCACGTCGTTTGCCTCGAGGTAAATTCAATTCGGCCGCGGCGCAACGTCCGTGACCTCCGTTGTAGGTCTCGCCACCTAGACAATCCATAACGTAGAATTTAGTCAACAAATTAGATTCCTTATATTAGCCAATTTGTTTAACTTATAAAGGTCGTTTTTTTAGGCCAAAGTGGTTTAGCGCATCGATATCATAAAACCTGCACACTGGTATTGTGGCACGTGTATGAACAAAGTTCGAGGCGAAATGCCTAGACTATTGGTTTTGCGCCATTCAAAATCGGTCGCTCCACATGGTGTGAAAGTCTGGAATTGACATGACGCAAATGTTTATCCGGCCCAAATCACAGGTCCTTGGAAATATTTGGGGCTCATTTGACTTAAGCTGCCCCGAGCATGGAGCGTTAAGGAGTGCTACTCACGACGACCACCTGGGGCTGGTTATACCTCTACGATCTATTTTTTCGTGTAATATCTGCATCCTTGATCGGAAAAGTTGTAAAGTATCAGATTCTACTATCCAAACTTTAACCTTGTCGTGTGACACGGCGAAGCCACGATATAGAACTCGGATCATTCTCGCCTCCTTGTAAAAAGTACAAGCAATGTAAGTTCTCAAAAGAATGTATAACGCTGGAGAATGACAGGTTAAATTCGGGTTATGCGCTCCCCAGGGATTCCACTGCCCCCCGTTTTACGTCGGGTTCACTTCCTTCTGACTACGCGCTGCTGAATCATTTTCGTTCTTCTCCTGCTGTCATGAATCGACCCGAGGTTGGACCTGATCTCAAAGTTTTCGAAGGCAATACCATTGAAGAGACTAGTTCCACTTGTCGTTTAAGCTATGGCGCAATCCCAATAGGAAGGAGGAGGGGAAGTCAAGGTAGCGCCCGACGACCCAGTATCTCGATGCCTGCGAGTTCACCCGAGGCCGAACCCCTACTGGGCGCAAGTGTACCCAGGATCGACGAGGAGGGTGATGATAAGGCCGAGGACGATTCGGAGTCTTCTTGGAGTGAGAGACTACAGGAATCCAATGTACGCTTTGGAGCTCATTCGATAGCCTAATAGCTAACCAGTATTTACTATAGGTTTTACTAAAATACACAGCTCCGGTTTTGACGTGGGTTCATTCATCTAAGTGTTATATCTCTACTGAAAACATTATTTAGAACGCACTTGCTTGAATATTCTCTGGTCATCGCTTCAGTTGTGTCTATTGGCCACTTATCCACCGAAGGTCTTGCCGCTTCTGCTCTTGGCTCCATGACGGCGTCTGTTACTGGACTGAGCATCATCCAAGGATTTGCGAGCGCTCTCGACAGTCTATTGCCTCAAGCGTGGACAAGTGAAAATCCACAAAAGGTGGGGTTGTGGACTCAACGCATGATGGCCGTCATGTGTATGCTTGTTGTTGTAAGTTTAAATCATTCGCCTCGTCGTCGGGCGCAACCTCATACCCCTCGTAGCCCATTTTGTTCACTTGGCATAGTGCGGAATCCATCCTTCTCATGCTACGCCAGGAGCCAGAAATTGCGCGTTTGGCGGGTCTGTACTTGAAGTGGTTGAGCATTGGATTGCCGGCCTATGCCTTCAATGCTGTTACTCGGTAAGTGATCCACCTCGTTGGGCCTCGGGTTGGTAGCGTATTTACCTGGTGTATCACAGTCGATACTTCCAAGCACAGGGACTCATGTACGTTCCCTCCATGATCATCGTCATTGTCGCTCCAATCAACGCTGTCCTCAATTGGGCGCTTGTGTGGGGGCCAGAGTCTATCCGACTTGGGTAAGTGAAGCAGTACCCTTTAGGTATCAAATTTGATCGAGCTTGCACTATCTATCGCTAGTTTCATCGGGGCTCCCGTGGCGACTGCCATCTCATTCAACCTCATCTCCTTGTGTACTGTTGTGTATGGGATTGTTTATGCACCTAAGACAGCGTGGCACCCAATCAGTCGCCGTTCCTTCCACTCACTCGGAACACTTGTTCAGCTCGGGTTGGCAGGAACAGGGCAGCTCGCGAGCGAAACGTGGAGCTGGGAGCTCGTTGGCCTTGCGGCATCCCAGTGAGTGGAATTTCGGACATTATTTCTAAATTTAGTAGTTAATTAACATTGTTTCAGATTGGGGCCGACTACTCTTGCCGCTCAGAGCGTTCTTCTTGTGTCTGCTTCGACTACCTATCAAATTCCGTTTGCGCTGGGCGTTGCCACGACCGTGCGGGTTGGCAACCTGCTGGGATCGGGGCATGGAAAGAAAGCTCGAGTTGCGGCTGAGATGTCACTATGCCTTTCGTTCGTTTTTGCACTCTGTTTAAGGTATGTAGTTTGCCAACCAACAACCATAAACAAAGTTACTTACTAAGCTCGTATCTAGTACACTCTATATTGTTTTCCGGGAACGATGGGGTTATCTTTTCAATAATGATGAGACTGTAGTTGCGGTAGTTAGTACCATTCTGCCGTTAGTCGCGGTATTCCAGGTATATATATTATTCACGCCCAGGGATTATTGACGGTGCTAAAACCAGCATCCTATATAGGTTGTGGATGGCATAAACTGTGTTGCGGGTGGTGCACTCCGTGCTCGAGGCAAGCAATCCCTTGGGGCCCTGGTCAATATCACTGCTTATTATGTTATTGGTGAGTTTAAACTTTGCTTTACGTTGCCTTTCTAGTTGACTGATATACTCATCTGTAATACAGGAATCCCATTTGGTATCTATCTTGCATTTTGGTGGGGTGCGGGACTTCAAGGCCTTTGGATTGGTCTCACAACTGCCCTCTACTACTCGGCCGTTATTTCGTCATATGTACTTCTCCGAACGGACTGGGCTAAGGAGGTATTGCGTGCACGAGCTAGGCTAGAGGAGGACTACAAACCCGACTCTCATGATATTCATGCGTAAGGTGACATGATTTTAAGCCCATTGGGCTTAAACGATATAATCAGAAACTCAGGTATACGATGGGGTGGAGAAATAGCTGTCCTAATTGGGTGTTTTGATATGGGTAGATCAATAGCATGTATCATATATGTAACATTGGCAGAAGGGTAATCTACTTATATTTTTCTCAAAACGGTGTGATTGGGTGTTATAAATGCAAAGTGCAGGAATAGGTGGGGTATACTATCACAAAATAGCGATTCGGGCCCGTAGGTCGGCTTGTATGCTCATCTCGATGACCGTCGCACAAAACCCTCCGCTTAGCTTCAAATTTGAACTCTGGTGAACTATGCTCGGCAAGGGGAGTACGGCATGAAGTGACAAGCTTGGAGGTGAAATTACGTATACGTTTGTAAATCGCTTAGAGAATCGATCCTTGATTTCATTATCCAGGGTAGGCCGGGCATTACTCTGATCTCAGCGATCTTGTGACCTTTTGAGTGAAAAAAAAAGTTAATTCTCAACCAGATTTATATCTTTTTATAGTAAGGTCGGCGCGTCTGGCGAACCTATATTGCCCTGCGTGTGCTATTGATAACCCGGCCGGAGCTACTACAGGTGCGTGATGTATGGCAATGTCTCACATCCTCGTGGCCACCGATTTTCACAAATCTTCGGAATTTGAGGAGCCTCCCCTTTTCCTTGGCCAACCTCACGTTTTTACATTCCGAGAGCTGTGCTCTCATACAAGCTTCACAAATGTCGGCACGCGACCCGTCGAGCGAAAGCTTAAGCCCATCAGGGACCAAGAGTCCACGTGGAAAGGTGACAGACGAGAAAGACGTCACATTACCGGTTTCAAAACGCCACTGGAGCTTTTGATATTCTGGAGGCTTTTGGGGGATGACTTCGCCTCTACACATGTAAGGGAATATTATTACGGACTTAGTCCATTGTATGAGTATGCCAATAGAGGATGTAATCATATGCCCGGCTTAGACTCGTTTCCCCAGTTCTACGCCGGCAATATTAGCACAGGCGAGAATAGTGCTTCAATGCTCTCTTCCGCAAGATGAACCATCGATTGAGCTCGACATGATAACTATCGGCTGGAAGATTGATACGGATGTGACCAAATACATATGTTGTAGTATTGACTTCTCGTGAGAAGTTTAATTTAGGGAAGATGTCACGCAAGCCAACAGAGGAGCGAGCGAGGTTCCATACCGGTACCCGAGATGGCGTTGGTTTTATGCGCGTGATATACACGCATATAGTCGAGTACAGTCGTATACCTGCAGGAGTTGTGACCATCAGGATCCCCTCAAATTGCATGCGCTATTTACAAGAAGAAAGGAAAAGATCTAGACTCAGGCGAGGGACACGCTATGAGGGCCGGGTTGGTCAATTGAGTTTCGGTTCGAATTCGGCCGGGACAAGTCAGGAGCCCACAACCACCACACCATGAAGCGAAGGAGTTTGATGGCATGAGCTCCGAAGAGGGCGATACGAGGTCAGTGATAAGTGTGGGTTTGGCGCGCAGCTTGCGGAGCGGCCAAAGTTGATACTTGGCCGCCAGGAACCGCCCTAATTCGCGTCCGGCTACCGTCGGGCCCTCACCCCACGGGGGCGGCGCTCGTCGCGCCATGGTCCCTGCCCGCTCTTCTCTTAGCAACACAGTCGCTAGGCTTTTCTCCCTCATATCCACTCTCTGGCTCACCCTGTCCCTCCCTTGAACCATCTCTGACTTCCCGCCCCTTATTTCCCTTAGGGATCAGCGACTTAGCGTTCTGTTTTGGGCCCGCCCCCCGGCTCGCTCGGCGGGCGGCCCCGGCCGCACCCCTCCAGTCCTCTACCCGGCCGTTCAGGACATTATTAGACACAATGGCCTGCACATATCTTTGAATGATAATATACTCCTCCATCGTATACGTACCAGGACCCTCCTGGGGGCCAAGTAAGGTAAATCGGCATTGTTATTTGGCCGCTATACATCGTACGGGTGGTATAACATGGATCCAATCATGCCGGAGTTACGAACACGTTTGCTCCAGGGTATTGGTCTGTGATGGTAAATCGGGCCGAGGCTCGAGGTTCGATCGAGGGTTCGTGTACGTTCGATCTCAATTCCTTGGAATTTTAAAAAGCTAGATTTCGCTTCCCCATGATCTGAGTCACGTTCTGCCTGAATTGTATGGAAAAAGTGTATTTTGAGAAAAGCCTTAAGCTTTCTCATTATGCTGGGTGCCACCGCGGGTCTCGCACGCTGAATAGTTCGCCTCGAGGCAAAACAATCCGTCCGCGGCATCAGGGGCATAGCATCACCAGAGTCCACATCACTTTGGGCCTGTCAGTCCACCTGGCACCTGATGACGGAAAGGGTAGCATGTCCCGAAACTTCCTCGTGCTTTAGATCGGGTGATTCTGCGTTAACGTATTTAAAGGTCGTGACTTGAGCGAGCTCCGGTGTTCCCGTCTATTCCCCCCCTTATACCATGTTCTCGTCCAGTTTCTTATCGGGTTCGAGAATTACAACCCCTACTAATGGTCGCTCGCGTAGCAACTCGACGAATGCCGACACACGTTCCGTTCGGAGCTATGGAACCACCACGCTAGTGGCCGAATCCTTAAAGTCGACGTCGCCCATGACCAAGGTTCTAGGTATGGATGAGTTAGTTGATGGTGAGGACGTCCCATTATTAGGAGGCGGGAAGAGGTCGCATACAAGCGATCACTGGGAGGATGGCCTAAAAGAGATCTGGGTGCGCTCTTATCTTGTTCAGCTCTGTGAAATTACTTCGATTGACCGTGAATATATAAATCGGTCGTAAGGTCTTGATAAAATACTCCGTTCCATTTGTTTGGTGAGCAGAGTTTCACTGTGTGTATTGACTCATGAGACTCAACCTGTCACTTTCAAATTTGGGCAGCGGTGTGCTGCTCGAGTCTTCATTCAGCATAGTATCAGTCATATCCATCGGCCGCCTCTCCACCAAAATGCTCGCTGGCTCCGCACTTGGCTCGCTTACAGTGCTTGTGACCGGAACGAGCGTGGTTCAAGGCTTCGTTTCAGCCCTTGATTCGCTCTTACCCCAGGCTTGGACCAGTGGGAATCCGACCCACGTTGGACTTTGGGCTCAAAGAATGGCGATACTTCTAGGCTTAGTGATAATAGTAAGGATAATTCCAGATCGATTCGTAGATGGATCGCTTACGGGACGGTTGAAGCCAATCATTGGATTATGGCAGAATATCGAACCGGTATTATTACTTTTGAGACAAGACCCAGAAGTAGCAAGATTCGCAGCTCTCTATCTGAAATTTATCTCATTCCAACTTCCGGGATACGCATTGAATGCGGTACTTAGGTGTGTTCATACCCCGTGGTTCGACCTCGGTAACTAATAGGGGTATTACAGGCGCTACTTTCAAGCCCAAGGCTTACTTCACGTTCCCACGACTGTCATTGCAGTTGTCGCGCCTCTAAATGTGGTGTTGAATTACCTTCTCGTACAAGGCCCTGAGCCGGTTCGCCTCGGGTGAGTGCTTGGTTTAGCGAGAAGGCAACCCCATAATTTTGCATACTGAATGCTTGATTAGATTTATCGGGGCGCCAATTGCAACTTCCATTTCAGCTACCCTCACATCTGTTATGTATTTGGTCTATGGCATATACTTTGCTCCGCGTACAGCATGGCATCCGATCACTTCCCAATCGTTCACCTCACTCCCCAAACTCCTTCGTATGGGTTCCGCTGGTGTCGCACAGGTTGCCGCAGAATGGTGGAGTTGGGAGTTTATGAGCCTCGCAATATCTCAGTAGGTATCAGCTGTCCAATATCTTGAGCCAGCTGACCGATGAACTTGACATATGCTGACAGACTAGGGCATACTGCGCTCGCCGCACAGAGCATAATCATGGTAGTGGCTACAACCATGTATAATGTACAGTATTCAGTAGGCATTGCCGTTGCCGTGCGAACCGGGAACTTGCTCGGGATGAGGGACTCACAGGGGGCGCATACATCGGCACGAGCCGCAACCTGGCTGGCACTGTTGGGTGGAGTTACATTGGGGTATGTTATTGGACGTGGCCGGAAGTTTTTAAGTTTAGTTAATGGTGTAATATTTCAGGGCCAGCATGTTTATGCTTCGCGACAAGATCGCATACATCTTCACCAACGACGAGGAAGTCACTTTGCTAGTTGCTAGCGTCTTGCCCATTGTCTCGCTTTATCAAGTAAGTTTTCAGGAATCCGGTTACTTCGAATTCGCGGGCCGTAGATGCTGAAAATGTATTCGGCAGATCGTTAGCGGTCTTGCATCGGTTGAGACTGGGATATTGCGAGCATGTGGTAAACTTGGTGCCAGCGCCGTTATCAGCTTTACCGCATACTACGTTATTGGTATGTTAAATATTTGTAGACCTTGGCTCTTTACTGGTACTCGTTTATTCATCACCTTTTGCATTGGCAGGTCTTCCATTGGGATTTTATCTTACATTTTGGTGCAATATGAGTCTGCATGGGGTCTGGATTGGCCTTTCAATTGCAATCCTGTGTGCTGCATTAACAATCGGGGTGGCGGTCCTGCGATTAGACTGGGATGCTCAAGTACATGAGGCAAAGGAACGAGTGGAAACAAGTATTCCAACTATTTCTGAGGATTCTTATGCATAAAATTTGGCTAGCCTAGCTTGGGATGTTCTATTTTATAACTATGCGTTTTAGGTCGACTCTTGGGTTACATTGTACATTCACATGTATTATACACATTTTTCTCTTTTGGAATCGATGTCAAATCAAATATCCTGGTGTGCCCCTGTCAACTCCCGCAACTCTCGAGAGCGCCAGACGCAGCCCAAGACCTGGCCCTTGGTAGTCCCCAGTTTAAATATGTTCTATTAGGTCTTTGGGAAAGCGCACGGCGCTTGCGCCTCTTGGCCACGACATCGCATACCCTACCGCCACCCACCACCTGTTTCTCGAGTGCGGCGGGCCTTTCAGTGGGCTCGACATACCCCCGCGCCCTTGGCAGTCATGCCTCCTGCGGATGCACATCACCCCGCCAACTCGAGTCCTAGGGGCATCTAGCAACCAGCTTCTGGACACGAACCCCTCTAGGATGCCGTGACGCAAACCAAATTGTACCTACCGTTGCATATTAATTAGCACGACGCTCGACTCCATTTTGATTCGCACTTCGTCAAGCTCTGAGCGAGAATCCTGACATCAGGTCCCGAAATATTCCAACCTAATTTGAGCGAATTCTGAAAGAGCCACTGGAGGTTGTAAAGGGAAAGATGGCGAATAACTTGGTCATGGTAATCGGTGCGCTGCTATGACGGGCGAGTGGTAGTCGGAATCCTAGATGTGTTCTTTCGACTCGCAGGAAACCTACGTTTTTTACTACGAGCCGACCAGCGGCGGCAATCCGCGAGAGGATGATATTTTCGGACAACGCGCTAAGCTCGATACTACAATTATACGATGTTGAACGATAACCACCCCGCCCATCACCTTGCCTCGCTCCGTTCGACTTGAACAAGGGCAGAGCCGACAACATGTCAGGTCAATGCACTGGTGAACTCTACACATATCCTGGTAGATCCTCATCAATGGTCGTGCTCCGTTCCGGTTTATGGGGTTGGATCCCAACTCGCCAGTTACAACCAATGCCTCGATGCCCAACCCCCGGACCTCGTCGCCCACGATTCCGACCACTCAGATCCTCCAGGCCGAGACTTTGGCTCCACGATCACCCACATTGCATTCGAGCCAACGGCACCAATCCCACACATGTGTCATCCTTGGCACCGGTGCGAGCCCAAATGACATTAAAGGTTTGTGCTCCCCTCTGTAGGAGCCATCACACTGGGCTATGACCTCAACGACCCATTCGAAAAAAAACAGATTTGTCACCGAAATGGCCAAACCCGACTTGCATGAGCGCTCCCCTACATTTCATTTTATGTTCTGTTTGCGGCTCATCTTATGGACTCGGGCATTATGCTTTTAGGAGCGATACCACACCTGGCTTGGACAAGGGTGATACGCTCGCTGAGGCGTTTTCGGAGGGTGAACGGGAGATTGCCTAAAGAGCCAAGCAAAAGGCCAAGGCCAAAGAGGACAACGCTTCAATCTCGGCCGCAGACACAAGCGCACACGAAAAGCCACGCGCGGACAGGGCACCGGAAGACAGGCACCAGGAAGAGAAGGAGAAATCGCGGGTTGTAGGCGCTTCGTCGGATTGTAGGCGCTTCGTGGGGCGGGTTTAGCATTGTGGTGCGTACCTTCCCCTCTCAGCTGCCTTTGTTGGCAATTTGATCTAGAGTTAGAGTTGTGGACCGGTGAACTGGTGCTAAACCCAGTTTACCAACTTTAACAGGCTCACCGCGACCGCGACCTTTGCTATCACACATTCCCGCGACTACACTAAGACTGTTCCAAACTGTACACCAGTTACATTACTACTAAAGGCCCACAGAACAAAGGTATATCTTAGTCATTTGGAGGTTTACCGTGACTGATGCGAGTCTAGGCGCGCCCATCGTGATCTAAAATCCGCTATGCTAGGATTTGGACCGAAGTCGCGAACAGGTTTGTTCAGCATATTATTTTGCGATGATAAATCGAGGTTCGATGAAGGGTTTGATCCGATCATCAACTTCCTAAGAGTTTTATCAAGCTAAATTTTGCTTACCTGTGATGCAAACCATCTTCTGCCGGAATTTGCATATCATTCTGAGAAAATTCTTTCTTACTATGTATACGTCCCCGTAAGTTTCTCACACCCTGGTTTGCCTTGAGACGAATGTGAATTTAACCTGATTGCAGCGTGATGGACGTAACATGACGACAATGCCCATGTCATTTCGGGCGTGTCGGTTCGCCTAACACCTGGGAATGCGAAGGGTGGCACCATCCTGAAACTTCCTTGTGCTCCCAGTAACATCTTTAAAGGTCGTGACTTGGGTGAACTCTGGCGTCCCCGTCTATTCCTTCCCTTAACCCATGTCAACCTTGTCTAGTTTCTTACCGGGTTCCAGTATTACAACTTCTACTAGTACTAATGGTCGCTTGAGGAGCAATTCGACGAGTAGCGACACATGTTCTGCCCATAGCTATGAGGCTGCCACCCTAGTGGCCGAGTCCTTGAACTCCCCCATCACCAAAGTCCTAGACGGAGATGATTTGACTGACGACGACGACGCCCCATTGTTGGGGAATCTGGACGAAAAGGGCCTACATACAACTGTTCGCCGGGATTCGAAGGGGAGCCTGAAAGAGATTTGGGTGCGTTCTTGTCCCGTTCAACTCAATAAAATTAGTCACATTGACCGTGGATATACGTATTGGTTATAAGACCTTGATGAAATACTCTGCTCCATTCGTTTGGTGAGCAGAATTTCACTGTGTGTATTGACTCATGAGACTCAAGCCGGCACTTTTCAATTTGGACAGCGGTGTGCTGCTCGAGTCTTCGTTCAGCGTAGTATCAGTCATATCCATCGGCCGCCTCTCCACCAAAATGCTTGCTGGCTCCGCACTTGGCTCGCTTACGGTGCTTGTGACCGGAACAAGCATGGTTCAAGGCTTCGTTTCAGCCCTTGATTCGCTCTTACCCCAGGCTTGGACCAGTGGGAATCCGACCCACGTTGGGCTCTGGGCCCAAAGAATGGTGGTACTTTTGACCTTACTGATAATAGTAAGAATGATTCCGGTTGCTTCGTGGATGGATGCTTACGGAGCTGCCGAAGCCAATCATTGCATTATGGCAGAATATCGAACCAGTGATACTTCTTCTGAGACAAGACCCAGAAGTAGCAAGATTCGCGGCTCTCTATCTGAGATTTATCTCATTCCAACTCCCGGCATACTCATTCAACGCGGTCCTTAGGTTCGTCCACACACCCGTGTGTACCCCAGCTCGATGACTAATAGAGAGCACTATATAGGCGATATTTCCAAGCTCAAGGGTTGACTCATGTTCCGACAGCCATCGTTGCAGTTGTCGCGCCTCTGAATGTGGGGTTGAATTATCTCCTCGTACGAGGCCCTGAGCCGGTTCGCCTCGGGTGAGTGCTTGGTTTAGCGAGAAGATGACCTCATAGTTTTACATACTTGGTGTATGTTTCAGATTCATCGGGGCACCAATTGCAACTTCCATTTCAGCTACCCTCACATCCATTATCTACTTGGCTTATGGCGTATACTTTGCCCCACATACAGCATGGCATCCGATCACTTCCCAATCGTTCACCTCACTCCCCAAACTCCTACGCATGGGTTCCGCTGGTGTCGCACAGGTTGCCGCAGAATGGTGGAGTTGGGAGTTTATGAGCCTCGCAATATCTCAGTAGGTATCAGCTGTCCAATATCTTGAGCCAGCTGACCGATGAACTTGACATATGCTGACAGACTAGGGCATACTGCGCTCGCCGCACAGAGCATAATCATGGTAGTGGCTACAACCATGTATAATGTACAGTATTCAGTAGGCATTGCCGTTGCCGTGCGAACCGGGAACTTGCTCGGGATGAGGGACTCACAGGGGGCGCATACATCGGCACGAGCCGCAACCTGGCTGGCACTGTTGGGTGGAGTTACATTGGGGTATGTTGTTAGATGTGGTTGGGAGTTTTTAAGCTTGGTTAATGATGTGATATTCCAGGACCAGCATGTTTATGCTTCGCGACAAGATCGCATACATCTTCACCAAGGACGAGGAAGTCGCATTGCTAGTTGCTAGCGTCTTGCCCATTGTCTCGCTTTATCAAGTGAGTCTTCAGAAATTCGGTTACTTCACGAGCCGCAGATGCTGAAGGTGTATCCGACAGATTGTTGTCGGCCTTGCCTCCGTTGAGGCCGGCATATTACGGGCATGTGGTAAACTCAGTGTCAGCGCCACTGTCAACTTCATTGCATATTATGGTTTAGGTATGGTTTCACGGTTTCTTCTCGCGTTCGTTTGTTCATCGCCTTGCATTGGCAGGTCTTCCATTGGGATTTTACCTCACATTTTGGCATAACATGGGCCTGCATGGGGTCTGGATTGGCCTTGCAATTGCAATCCTGTGCGCTGCAGTGACAATCTGCGTGATGGTCCTGCGATTAGACTGGGATACTCAAGTGTGTGAAGCAAAGAACCGAGTTGGAACGGGTGTTCCGACTATTTCTGATGATTCTCATGCATAAAATTTGGAATTGGCTCAATTTAGACATTCCATTGTATCATTATGCGCTTTAGGTCCGCTTCGTTTGGTCACATTGTATCACACGCATTTTTTTTCCTCATCGATGTCAAACCAATTCTCCATATCCAACTTTGCCCCAATCACACACCGATTGATGATGATGTCATGTATATTTGTTACTTGGCCTTTGGGGGAGCCTTGCGCTCTCCGTACAACTAATGACATCTTTAGGCTAAGAGTGGCGGAGACCGCACGTAGCGTGCCGTGCTCGCCCGCACAGAATATCCGCTCATATTAATATATTAATCATAAATATAGTGCAAATAAGGGGCCGGGAGGGCGAGGAAAGAGATCAAGAGTGGAAGTAGCTGTCACGCGTCCTCAGTGGAACAGGAGCTGGTGGTGTTGGGGAGCAGTGGGAAATTGGAGCGCGAGAACTTGGGCTCACTCAGTGTGGATAAGCGCCGAACCACTCCCACCACTTCCTAGCCACGACAAACGCGAGTCATCGATGTCCTGTTCGTCCTCTGCCTCATCTCGCTGCCACCAGCACAGAAGGCCCGCGGTAGTAACGAACAGTGACTACTCGGACTTGATCTACTCCTGCCTACCCCAAATCTCAAGTGTAGACTACTCTAACGCATTTGCAAATGCCCGATCATGCCTTTGAAACCCCTGGCGCGTGAGACACGGATTGCAAGCGCTGGTTCACCCCGTCCCTTTGTCAGCTCCACCGAACTCACCACCTTGGTTCGCACTCTGTTCGACTCAATCAAGGCAGCCGGCAACATACTGGGTCAATGCGCTAGTAAACCGACACACAAATCCTGGTGGATCCTCTTCAGTGGTTGTTTTCCGTTCCAGTTTATGGAGTTGGCCAACTCTACTTCAGCTGCGACCAATGTCTCGATGCCCAATTCACCGACCTCGCCCACCACTGAGTCCCCCAGGCCTAAATTTAAACTCAAGTCGAGATCTCAACTGCGATTGCCACCCACATTGCTTTCAAGCGATGGTGCCGGCCCCACACACACATCTCACCTTTATTAACTGAGCGTCCCCCCCATTATCACCTATTATTTTCTATTTGCGGCTGATTCCGTGGGTTCGAGCATTTTGCTTTGGAGAGGATTCGGGTTTACGTCGCAGTGGCGGGGCTGGAGTATGGATCATGGACTGTCTCGTTAAAGCTAAGTTCGTGCTTGCCGATGATTGGGTTCTTTGGATCTCGGAGGCGGGTGCGTGGGGTGAATATGGTAACGGTGTTGAGCTTGGTTTGGAAAGGGGGTACGCTCGCTGAAGCGTTTTCAGAGTACGAACGGGAGATTGCTCGGAGGGTCAAGGAAGACGACGCTTCGACCTTGATCGCAAACACACACACAAAAAAAGCCGGATGCGGCGGTGGAAGACGAGGACCATACAACTAGTTATCTTTGCCAGCAGAGTTAGAGTTGTGGATTGGTGAACTGGCGCTAAACCTAGCTTTAGTGACTTTAACGGGCTCATTACGCCAATTGATTCCTTGCCGCGGATCCAAATAACAAAGGTACGTCCTAGTCGTTTGGGGATCTGCTGTGGCCGAGATGGGTCCAGTGATCCCAATCTGCTACGCCGGGACCCGGGCCAAAGTTTGTTTGGAAGTGTACTGTCATGGGTTCAGCCATCAACTTCCTCGGGGTCATATATGTGAGTCATGCTCTGCTAGAATTTGTATGGAAAAATATCATTTCAAAGAAAATTCTTTCCTATCATGCTGCACGTCGCTGTAAATATCTCACTCTCTGACTAGTTCGCCTCGAGACGAACTCAATCCAATCGTAGTTTGACACCACCCCCCCTCAAAGTTCCGGATCCAGGAGCTCCTGGATTTTGAAGCGTAGCGTAGTCACCGACTCACCGCGTCAATGCCACTTTGGATCCGCCAGTCTGCCTGACAGCTGACGATGTGAAGGGTGGCACGTCCTGAAATTTTCTCAAGCTTTAGGTCGGATACACCTTACATTAACATATTTAAAGTGTGGCGTGAGCGAACTCTGGCACTCTCATTCCTTCCCTCAAGCTATGTCACCCTCGTCCAGTTTCCTACCGGGTTCCAGTATTACAACTTCTACTAGTACTCATGGTCGCTTTCGGAGTAATTCGACGAGTAGCGATACACGTTCTGCCCGTAGCTATGAGGCTGCCACCCTAGTGGCCGAATCCTTGAACTCCCCCACTGCCAAAGTTCTGGACGAAGATGAGCTGGCTGATGGCGACGACGTCCCATTATTGGGGGGTCTGGATGAAAAGGGCCTACACACAACGGACAGCCGGGATTCGAAGGGTAACCTAAAGGAGATCTGGGTGTGCTCTTATCTCGCTCAACTTCGTAAAATTAATTCGACTGACTGTGAATATACAAATCCGACCATAAGGTCTTGATGAAATACTCTGCTCCATTCGTTTGGTAAGTGGATTTTTACTGTGTGTATTGACTCATGAGAAACTCAAGCTGGCACCTCCCGACTCGGACAGCGGTGTGCTGCTCGAGTCTTCATTCAGCATAGTATCAGTCATATCCATCGGCCGCCTCTCCACCAAAATGCTCGCTGGCTCCGCACTTGGCTCGCTTACAGTGCTTGTGACCGGAACGAGCGTGGTTCAAGGCTTCGTTTCAGCCCTTGATTCGCTCTTACCCCAGGCTTGGACCAGTGGGAATCCGACCCACGTTGGACTTTGGGCTCAAAGAATGGCGATACTTCTAGGCTTAGTGATAATAGTAAGGATAATTCCAGATTAGTTCGTAGATGAATCGCTTACGGGACGGTTGAAGCCAATCATTGCATTATGGCAGAATATCGAACCGGTATTACTACTTTTGAGACAAGACCCAGAAGTAGCAAGATTCGCAGCTCTCTATCTAAAATTTATTTCGTTTCAACTTCCGGGATATGCATTCAATTCAGTTCTTAGGTTTGCCTATACACTCATCCCCCCGCTCGGTGACTAATGGAGGATACTATATAGGCGGTACCTCCAAGCCCAAGGGTTGACTCATGTTCCGACAGCTATCGTTGCAGTTGTCGCACCTCTGAACGTGGGGTTGAATTATCTTCTCGTACGGGGCCCTGAGTCAGTTCGCCTCGGGTGAGTGCTTTGCGAGAAGATAACTACATAAATTTGCATACTGAATAGTTGATTCAGATTCATCGGGGCACCAATTGCAACGTCTATTTCAACTATCCTCGCATCCGTTATGTATTTGAGCTATGGCATATACTTTGCTCCGCATACAGCATGGCATCCGATCACATCCCAATCACTCACCTCACTCCCCAAACTGTTTCGCTTGGGGTCTACTGGCGTCGCACAGGTTGCTGCAGAATGGTGGAGTTGGGAACTCATGAGCCTCGTGGTATCCCAGTAGGTATCATTTGTCTGATACCCCGAACCCACTAACTAATGAACTTGGCATATGTTGACAGACTAGGATATACCGCGCTTGCTACACAGAGCATAACTATGGTAGCGGCCACAACCACGTATAATATCCAGTATACAGTGGGAATCGCCGTTGCCATACGAACCGGTAACTTGCTTGGATTGAGGGACTCTCGTGGGGCGCGCATCTCTGCGAGGGCTGCAACCCAGCTGGCACTATTGGGTGGAGTTACATTGGGGTATGTTATTGTACCTGTCCGTGGGTTTTAAGCTTGGTTACTGATGTCATATTCCAGATCAATCATGTTTATACTTCGCGGCAAAATCGCATACATCTTCACCAAGGACGAGGAGGTCGCTTTGTTAGTCGCTAGCGTCTTGCCCATCGTCTCGCTTTACCAAGTGAGCCTTACCATTTTTATTTCTATTTTTCTAAGTTGTAGATACTGAAAATTCATTTTTCAGATCGTTGACGGCCTTGCATCCGTCGAGACAGGAATATTACGAGCATGTGGTAAACTCGGTGTCAGTGCCACCGTCAACTTTGTCGCATATTATGTTATAGGTACGTTTTCAAACTCGGCTCTTTCTTGCGTTCGTTTATTCATCACCTTGCATTTGAAGGTCTCCCGTTGGGTTCTTATCTCACACTTTGGCGTAATATGGGCCTACAGGGAGTCTGGATTGGCCTTGCAACTGCGGTCTCGTGTGCCGCACTGATGACCTGGGTGATGGTTTTACGATTGGATTGGGATGTTGAAGTACGCGAAGCAAGGGAACGAGTTGAAACAGGAATTCTCACTGGTGCCGATGATTCTTGCACGTAGTGTTCGGCTTGTCTCGGTGTGTTCTGTTTTACAACTATAGAATTTAGGATCAGTTCGTTTGATTATGTTGTGCTGTGCATAATGTATTTTTTTCGGAGATCAATATCACATAATTGGATAAACTGTATTATAAATTTGTCCTTTAAATTTGCGGGTTGTCGATCTCCTATAATTATCAGTTATATGCGTGTTTCTTGCTATGGCGGGTCCGTGCATCCGGCCTCCCGCTTCTAGTATTATTATTCCGGCTGAAATGGTCAATGGTATGTGATGGCGGTGTCTTGTTTCCTTGTAGCACCCGATTACTGTATAAAGAAATTCGAGCGACCCTTTTTGGCCGCCATCTGATCTGATCAGATTTGCACAGCCACGGCCACAGTCGATGACGAACCACGATCCACCACTGTTGTTGACTACTATACGTTAATGCTATATTCTCACTTGCCTAGGCCCAAGTCCAGAAATCTTATCACGATGTTCATACTACGGGTCTCTCGCGCCCAAAGCTTGCAAAAAATTACCTCGAGGCGAATTTGATGCGACGGTCTGTGTTGTTGTTTTGGGTCTGTTCGCTTGCCTTGCATTTGGCCATATGACGGTGGCGGTGGCATCCCGAAGCCTTGACAGCTTAGTTCCGGCTAAAATCCACGTTTAAAAGGTGCGATTAACGCGAGTACTCGAGCGAGCTGTAGGAACCCTCTCCCCCCAACCATGTCTGGCCTGCCCATCTCTTCGTCGAGCTCAAGTATTCCCACCGCTACCTACGGTCGCTCGCGTAGCAACTCTATGGATATCGACACGCGGCCTGTCAAGAATTTCGGGGCCACCTCGCAGCCCTCAAACACCTCGATGTCCAAGGTTCTCGTTGCAGAAGTAACTGTCGGAGAGGGCACCCCATTGTTGGGTGGAGGAGAGAGGATGCGCGCGAGTGGTTGCTGGAAGGATGTTCTAACAGAGATTCAGGTGCGCTTTTGCTCCATTCAGTTCCACAAAACTAGCATGCTTAGCCCCAGATGCGTATATTTATGATAACTGTAGCTCTTGATGAGATATTCTGTTCCTGTCATTTGGTGAGCACTGCTTGGTGATATACAAAATATGTAAGACTCAAGGGGACACTTTTTTGACAGCGGTATATTACTTGAACATTCCTTTAGCGTCGTATCTGTCATATCCATTGGCCATCTCTCGACGAAAATGCTTGCTGGTTCTGCACTCGCTTCCCTGACGGTTGCCGTCACTGGGGCAAGTGTGATACAAGGCTTCGCCTCCGCACTTGATTCTCTCCTACCCCAGGCTTGGACCAGTGGGAATCCGACCCACGTTGGGCTCTGGGCACAGCGGATGGTGGTGCTTATGGCTTTCCTCATAATGGTAAGTTTAAAGAAAGGTTTCGATTACTTCGTAGATGGTTTACTCACACCGGCGCTGTTGAAGCCAATCGCTGTTTTATGGCAAAATATTGAACCAGTGTTGCTGCTTTTAGGACAAGACCCAGAAGTAGCAGGATTCGCAGGTCTCTACCTCAAACTTATCACTTTACAACTTCCGGGATACGCGTTGAATGCAGTACTTAGGTGCGTCCACACCTCGTGCCTTGACCTCAGTAACTAATGGAGGCACTATAGGCGCTACTTTCAAGCGCAAGGTTTGCTTCATGTTCCTACGACTATCATTGCGGTCGTCGCGCCTCTAAATGTGGCGTTGAATTATCTTCTCGTACAGGGCCCAGAGCCAATTCGCCTCGGGTGAGTGCTCGGTTTAGCTGGATATCCCCATAACTTCACGTGCTGGGTGCTTAGTCAATATCTAGGTTCATTGGGGCACCAATTGCAACTTCCATTTCAGTCACCCTCACATCTGCTATGTACTTGATCTATGGCGTGTACTTTGCTCCGCATACAGCATGGCATCCGATCACATCCCAATCACTCACCTCACTCCCCAAACTGTTTCGCTTGGGGTCTACTGGCGTCGCACAGGTTGCTGCAGAGTGGTGGAGTTGGGAGCTTATGAGCCTCACAGCATCTCGGTAAGTACCCTGTCTGCGATGTCTAAAATTGGGTAACTGACGTCTGTGTATCACTGAAAGGCTAGGGCCTACTGCGCTTGCCGCACAGAGCGTAATTATGATGGTGGCTACAACCACGTATAATATCCAGTTTTCCGTGGGGATTGCTGTTGCCGTACGAACTGGGAACTTGCTTGGGTCGAAGGACTCTTGGCAGGCACATACCTCTGCAAGAGCCGCAACCGGACTGACACTGTTGGGTGGGGTTACATTAGGGTACGTTACTAGATGCAGCCGTGAATCTTGAATTTAGCCTAATTAACGTATTTTAGATCAATCATGTTCGCATTTCGCCACAAGATTGCATATATTTTCATCAACGACGATGAGGTTGCTTCGCTAGTTGCTAGCGTCTTGCCCATCGTCTCGCTTTACCAAGTGAGCCTTACCATTTTTTCTCAGCTGTAGATACTGAAAATTCATTTTTCAGGTCGTTGACGGCCTTGCATCCGTCGAGACAGGAATATTACGAGCATGTGGTAAACTCGGTGTCAGTGCCACCGTCAACTTTGTCGCATATTATGTTATAGGTACGTCTTTAAGCTCAGCTCTTTCTCGTACTCGCATATTCATCGCCTTGCATTTGCAGGTCTTCCGTTGGGATTTTATCTTGCACTCTGGTGCAATATGGGTCTGAAGGGAGTCTGGATTGGCCTTGCAACTGCAATCTTGTGCGCTGCATCGACGATCTGGATGATGGTTTTACGATTGGACTGGGATGTTCAAGTCCGCGAAGCAAAAGAACGAATTGAGACAGGGGTTCCCACTGCTGATGATGACTCTCGGGTGTAGCGTTTGGCTTGTCTCGGTGTGTTCTGTTACACGACTATGGATTTGGGACCACTTCGTTTGATCATGTTGTGTTATGCATAATCTGTTTTTTCGAACATCAACGTCATAAATAAACCGTATTCCAAATTCGTTTTTAGCGGGCTGTTGATCTCTGATGATGTCATGTGCGCATTGTGACAAGTGTTGCAAGCACTTGCCATTTTTGGCTGAATTATTCTAGCAAAATCCACCACATTCGCCAACGCTCACCATTGTAATCCACCACAGCCCAATAGTATAAAAATATGGACTCCTCCCCACCTGCGCTGACCTCACCCTGCAATTTTGATTTTTGAACCTACTTCCGCTCACCTTATCTTGTTTGGCCTAGCTATGTTTCCGTTCGGTCGTAACCCCTACTCCTCACCCTTTAATCCCTATCATCCCTATGAGGATTTGCTGTTACAGCAGGAGCTCCAACGACGTCGCCAAGCGGAAGAGTACCATCGTCGCCGACAGCTAGAGGAGCTTAACCGACGCCGAGTCGAACAACTCGAATACGCTCGCCGCCAGGCTGAACTCCAGCGCCATCGAGAAGCCGAGGCAAGGCGCCGCCATCAACAAGAGCTCGAGACTCGTAGGCGAAAACTGAGCGAGCCCGCTCATCAGCGACCCTCGAGACTGAGGATTCAAGAGCCGTCCGAGGGAAATCAAGATAATGGCTCGAGGCGTCAGTCGATGTTTGACGGAGGGGCCCAGAACTTGTTTGATATGCTGTATGGAGCAGGCGATCGTCCGGACACTCCCACGTGGAGTGGAAAACGTTCAAAGTCGTCGGACCCACGAGGGACACATAGGATTAATCCAGTTTGGTCTGAAACCAAAGACCCGGAAGACTCCATGGATGACCAGCCGTCGGCAACAGAAGAGGTAAGTTATATATTTCTCTCGTAGTCCTGAGAACATTATCTGAATGGTTTGGGGATTGTAGAGCGCTGTGTCTGATACAGAGGAACCCGGCGGTCATGATGTGCCATCGCAACCCGACTCGTCCGACCTTCAGGCTGTTAGCTCTCAGTCTACCATCGCTGACGTTCTAAAGTCATTCTCGGGTCTCAAATCTGGCTTTGTGTTCCCCAGCAAACTCGACTTTCTCACCGCTCCTGGTGACATGACTGTTGCGGCGCCTAAACTTGCATACACCCCAAACAACGCGCCCCTTCACCAGTACGAACATCTTTTGACCGGCCTCCTTACTAAGCTAGATGCAATCGAGTCGTATGGTCAAGAATCGATACGTAAGGCACGAAAGGATGCCGTCAAACAGATCGAACTAGAGCTGGAGGAGTTGGACGTCAAGAAGCTGCAAGAATGGCGAAGGCAGTCCGAGACGGCAATGCCAGCAAGTGTGCCAATGGCAGTCAATACCGAGGCGCCTAGCCACCCATCAAAACCATCCGGAGAACCGTCCGAGCCTAGCAAACCGTCCGAGGTCCTAATGAACATGCCAAATCCGGACCCTGCGTCTATTCCTCTCCCACGCGACGAAGACTTGAGAATACACTCGGACACTGGTAGCCTATCATTTGTCGCGTCATCCGAGCTGCTCGCCACTCCTCCTGCTCATTCCTCCGATTTGCCGCCCACTGTGGGTAATTCCGAGTTGGATCGCAGCAAAACTCCCATGCCCGCTGATATCACATCAGATTCCTCTTTGGGGTCAGTTGTCGAAAATTCGGCTGCCGATGTCAGCAAAGAGTCGGAGATTGAGGCCGCCGACGGACGTGTAGTTAGTGGGTCAGCAAACTCAGACAAGGGAAACAATGAGGCGGTTCATCACTAAATGAATTTTGATGACAACTGGGAAATAGAACTCTGACCTGGCGGTTTGTGTAATTTGTATGTTTACATGTGTTGGACATTCTCGTAATATCTTTTGTTTATTGCAATCCGATGCGGCACTTGTACCATGTGTAAGTGTTTGATCATCGAAACGGAATCCGTGACTAGGAGTATATGTATTGTTATTGGTCTTTTACACGAAAAATTATTGCAATTTCGGTTGAAGTGGCTCGCATTGGGTTAGTGCTGCGTGTGTTATCTGACACAACAATAACGATTGATGGCTTATGCGTGAATGTTATTCGAAACACCGAAAGGACGGTGGTTTCCCATGCGCGTAACCACCAGCGATTCCAGAACGCGGACAGCCCCCGTGCTAGCCTATGGACGTGGCTGACGTTAACTTGTCGGGGTCGGCTCCGACAACCGGAACGAGTTATATATGAGTTATTTTTCCAACATATGTGCCAAATTTGGATAGTGTAGCCGAGAAGGGATAAGAACACCCCCGCATCTGGTTTGCTGGCGGATCGAGACTGGGCACGGGGGGTGATAGGGGGCATCTTCCCCGCATTTTAATCGTGGATAATGCGGGGTGCGTCAGAATCGCTACCGTGCACGATCTCGAGGCGCCCATCGGGCTTGTGTGCCGCAGGATTGGTACTTGGACTTGAGGCATTATGGGTACCGCCGGTATCCCGCCCCGGCACGCTGCCCGCCGCTTCCCGGTGGGTAGTTTATCGAGGGTATTATTATGCTAATGGAGTAGCGCTATAGGGAGTAATCACACGCATTGCTCACGCATGTACTTGGCGTGTCAACTTGCCCAGGCACTCATATGAACATTATTTCCTTGATGTGGCCTCCCTGGACGCCGTAGGTTTGTTCGCTTATTTAAACACTTTACCTTTATCAATGACATAGTAGCGGAATTCGAGAACGATGAATCAGCTGCGAGTCTGCCAGCGCATCGACTTGCGATGTTTACTTTCGGAAGCTTGCTTAGCTGTCAACAGGGGCGTATTTGAATCTTACACTGTGTCCCCCTCGGACAGTTGAAGGTTCTTTCCCTTGAGGTTTGAATAAAAATGGAGAGGGCAAACAGCATATAGCTCTCTACTGTCACAAATCATAATCAACCGAGTGTAATCCAGCTGGAAGAAACACTGCATTCTTAGAAGCTCTACATCTAGTCAACTAGCTGCTATACAGTACGATAAATTGGAATATCAAAGACCAAGTATATAATTTAGAGAATGTAATCAACCGGAAGTCGGGTTACTTAGATCCACTGGCCGCTGAGAGAGCCTACAATGCGAGAGCGCAAGACACGCTTCTTCTCGACTGGGGCAGTACGCTTGTAGAGGCTGGAAATAAGCTCTTCTTCAAATTCACTGTGTGTAACATGCTAGGTAAGTGCCAGTATCAACCAGGTAATATGAGACAAGAACTCACGCATTCTTGGCATCATCGGCGGCGAATGAGGCAGCAGTGGTTGCGCGCTTCTTAACAATGCGAGAACGCCCACTGAAAACGGAAGCAGCGCGAACCCTCCTCTTCTCACCACGAGCGGGAGCAGGGGCACGAGCAGGAGCAGCAGGAGCCTCACCAGCACCAGCACCAGCACCAGCACCAGCACCAGGGCGGGTGCGTGCACCACCGGCACCAGCTCCGGCACCAGCACCAGCAGTTGCCTCACCGGCGGGAGCCTCACCACCAGCACCGGGACGGGTGCGGGCACCACCGGCGGCACCAGCACCAGCAGCACCAGGACGAGCACCGCGAGCACCACCAGCTCCAGCTTCGGCACCAGCTTCGGCACCAGCACCACCAGCGGGAGCCTCAGCAGCGGCGGCACCAGGGCGGGTACGGGCACCACCAGCACCACCAGCACCACCAGCAGCGGCGGCACCAGGACGGGCACCTCGAGCACCACCAGCTCCAGCTCCAGCTCCAGCACCGGCACCGGCAGCTCCAGCTCCGGCCCCAGCACCCCCAGCCTCGGCTTTAGTGACGATCGCGCAAGAGCCAAAGGGACCGGCGGGAGTGGCGTTGCGGCAGCGGACAACACAAGCGTCGCCATTGGGACCACCAGCACAGTCCATACCACTACACAATAAATTCGGTCAGGTCGCATAGTATATGCTATTTGGGATACGTACGCGGGCATTTGCACGTTAAGCGGGAAGTCCTTGGCAGTTGCTGTTGAGAGACCGAGGAACGCGCCGGGAACGTTCTTATTGACCTTGGCCGGTTGGAAAGTGTTTCCACCGTCGCCAGATATGTCGCACGTGTAAGGGCTATGGCGGGTCAGAGCAGTCGTGAGATAACGTGTAAGTGGTAAACGTACCCGGCACCGTCCTGGTTAATTTGGTGAAGAGTCATCTGGATCTCACCGCTTGCCGTCGCAGAGGGAAGGCCAGCAGCGGATGCAGCTAAATTAGAATCTGTTAGATATGGAACTAGGGGATATATCTGAATCGAAACTTGCCTTCCATTTCAGCCGCCATGTCGAGCGCACCCTTCTGGGTCGTACGACCACAGGGGCCAACTTTGCCAGACTGGATCTCGCGATCGCGAATGACGCTGGTGTCTTGCTGTTGACGTACATGCAATCAGGAACAAAAGATAAGAGTATATTTGGTGGACAAACCTGGAAGGGCTTCGCTCCCGCGCCATTGCGAGGGGTGCTGGGGTCAATACCCATGCCAGTTCCCATGATACCATTAGCACCCCTGACCACTGTGATAGTGCCATGAGCGGAGGCGAGGGAGATAAGCGCCGATAGGCAGATAATGCGTGACAACATAATGAACGTCAAGTTGAAAGGTTCAATAAAAGTTATGCTCGTTGGGACGTAAGGCGCAGCCTGTGAATGAAAATGACTGGAAAAATGCGATTTGGACTAGCCTTTGAATAAGTGAGTCAGTTGTCCTGGTTCCGGTACAAATTAAATATTCACCAAAAAGCGGGTTGTGAACCTGCACAAGAATGGGAAGTGATGGACCAGCTAGGGTGAAGAACAATCCTGCCAGTTTCGCTACTTTTATACCCACGGAGCAGATCCCAGACGGAGCCACCAGTGCGGATTTCATTATCGGAGTGAGTGTTCATAAAGACGACAAAGTACGGTATGTTGCATTTCGTTCAAATTGATTTCGGATGGAAGGGGTGTAGAAACAGTTGTTGCCCTATGACGAATTTGGTTCAATGGCATTTATATGTGACGGAAGCAATTGCCAATTGAAGGTTGACACGGATCAATTTGTGTCAAACAGACGACGACGACGACGACACTATGCCTGAGCCCCCAACTCTCAGTTCTGCTGTTCTAGATTCCGACGAAGATGACGGCGACTATGTTCCGGAAGAGCGAGGTCAGCAATGTCGTTATTTTATTTTATTTATCCAACGGCAACGTAATATAGGTTCCGACTCGGATAGCGAGGCAGGCCCAGACACTAAGCGGCAACGTGTCGAGGATGTATCGGATTCAAAGACTGTGGATGTGGTCACTGACGACACGTAAGCTCCGAGTTTGGAAGCAGGCTGCCCAAGAGTCATATTTTGCTAAACAGTTAGCTCGCCACCGATGATACAGGACACGCAATGCACTCTGGAATTCATTCTTGGAATCAACCAAAACAAATGTGTCTAATTCGCATACACCAACATCCAAAACAGAGGTCAAGATGGTCACCATCGAGAAGAAATATCGATTTGCGGGAGAGGATGTTATGTGAGTGGATGGCCAAATATCAGTATTGTTGTTTATGAGCTTCTTGTTATAGAGAGAAGGTCAAGGTCGCTGAAGACTCTCAGGAAGCCCAACAGTGGCGCAGCCGACAATTTCCTAATCAAGTTATATCTAAACCACCTGTCACACAAACCCCCTCTTCTCCGAATTCCGGAAATTCTACTCCAAACACCGCGCTGCCAGCTAGTACCCAGCCTCCACCAGCTACAGGGGCAACCAAATCAAGGGTTACAGCAAAACCCCGAAAATCACTGTCAGGCCTGGCGGCAGCGGCCAAACCCAAAAAACTAACAACATTGGACAAATCCCGGCTAGACTGGCAGTCTCATCTGGCCTCAGCTACACAAGAGGTGAGTGCTGCTTTACCTTGTTTCCCGAGTCGACTTTATCTCATTGTGCTGTGCCAGGAGCGGGACGAATTGGAACAGAATAGGAAGGCAGGAGGTGCAGGATATCTTGAGAAGGTTGATTTCCTTGTTCGGGTTGGCGAGCGAAGGGAAACTGCCCTCGAGGATAGCAAGCGGAAGCGGCGTTGAGCTAGTGGTCAGTATGTTGTGTATATATCTTGTTTAGCCGTTTGCCCCTGTACTCCCCCGGCTGAAGACGTCGATTGCTCGTGGGGTTTTGCTTACCCTAATTCATAATGTTGCCTATCCAGCATTTTCTTTTGACCTAGGGCCAGTATAAGTACATTGAGCGCATCGGGAGGCCCACGTGACTCACCGGACTGTCTCAAGATTCTCGACACCGCCATCGACGCCAAGGTAAGCCTCGATTGGGCCGGCACAGCTGATAGGATTCCGTCTCTAACTTGTTAACCTAGCCGTTTCCCCATTGTGCTACCATAAAACTCACTTGGTCCATTCTGCATCCATAGTAAAAAAAAGTTTTGGAAGATAATACTCGAGCAGGATATGGTTCGTATTTCTACCAACATTCACCTGTCTACTCCGGTGAGCTTGGCAGCACGGATTTAGCACGTGCCCACATTACGTTGGTATGTGAAGCGACCTACCCCGTATATATATGCGAGGCGCCAGGTACCCAAGACGAACGCTACAAGTTGGGGCATGCACTCGGCTAGCTCTACTCTCGTATTTCACCTGAAAAACCCTGTGACCACTTCGGCTGGCCCGGCATTGCGACGTTTGGACATTGCTCGCTGGGTGCGCTCCTGGGATAGCTCCTGGGATAGCTCAGAGCCCAAGCCTGCGGGCAGTATGCGGCTCAGTGTTTTGCCTTGCAAAAACACTAGCTCTCGCCACTCACTAACCCCCGCACTCGCGCCGTTCAGAGCTCAAGCCAAGCACCTCATGACCTTAATGGGGTGTGTGAGGAAGTGATCCGCAGCAGCGATGGATTCGCGTTTGGCCGGGGTTATAACAACTCTATGGCACTGAAATAGCTGAGTCGGATTGCGTACCCATCGCATCGCACACAGCCCCTATCTTTGACAACCACCTCCCCTCGCATAGCATCCATGTACTATGACCGATCTTGCGCTCAATGGACACTGGTAAGCCTTACTATCTGAGCCTATACACGTTCATCTGACACCTATTCAGCCTTGTGGAGCGCGGATGCTAACGGTCAGGTGGATTGTATTATATCACAAGGGACACGTTTTCCAGGCCAATTCGAATCACTCACGAAGACATGTGACGTCCCGACGGTTGAATTGCGTCTTGGATGATCAAATTCTCGATTCACCCAGCGCTCGGTCGAACCTTATAGGTAGCCGGTTGACTGCACAAGTCTGATCTCTCCCTGCCCCTCCCCCTCGAGTTTATGCTTTGGTTCCTTTGCCATTATTTACCGGTTCGACTTTATTTGCGTAGGCTCGACATATTCGATAAGAGCTGGGCGCCTAGGTTTCAACGACATTAAATATTGGGATTTTCTCCCATTTGCCACAACTCGCACGCCACTGGTAGGTTAGTCAGGCTGGTTCTTCAGGCTCATACATCGATCGTGATGTCATAGTTGGTTGCGTATAATAGTAGAGCTTCGACTGGTAGGTAGTCTCAAACTAGTTCTCGTTCGCAACCCCCCAGCTTACTTTAAATTAGTTTGCTACTAGTACAGAGACCATCACATTCTTCTAGTGTATTTATGGAAGTCGTACGCTCCTAATTGGCTCTCCATATTTGGTTTCACACTAAACCCCCTTGTTTCATCCGGTTGCTATATCTCAGAATCTTTTGTGCATTATTCCTCGAGATGATTTAACCGAGCGCGAGTCGGTGTAATCTGACATCAGCACGATTCATTTCGGTTGAAATGCTTCCGATGGCCATTCTGGCACAAATGTCTCTGACATATCACCGGTAATGCTTCCTGTTCGTATCAGACCATGAGGTTGATTGACACCTCATTATCAAGGTCCAGGCCAATGCCGTGTGTGTGCGCCATGGCAGTGAGCTGGCGGGTGCGAGCAGCGACCCAATCGCAATAAGCGTGGATCCCCGTTATGGGCGCTGTTGCACGGCGGGCCCCCAGTTTTTCCCCGGTGGAGACGTATGCTTTTATAGTAAGGTGGACTAACGAATAGGGCCGGGCCCCGACAAAATTCCCAACATCGCGAGGATATCTCGTCAGAACATTGTTCGTGGCCGCTAGAGCGACTCCATGCGTTGTTTACCCCGCACCTCGTCCAAACATGTGCCTTGAGGGGCAAACTTCGATCATCACCTCATTACCCCGCTTCGCCCCGGGTTTTGGAGTCCCATACCAGGAACTTGTGGATGATGATCTCGCATGCCTTGTTCCAAATCAAGCTATCGTCAATTATTGAGACTGTCTCGGGGGCGGTTTTCTGACTAGAAGACACTGTGGAATCTTGGGCGACAATCAGTCTAGTTCAAGGTGGAATGGTCTTCCGGTGTGAACTCAGATCATAGGCGTTCTTCCAGTTCTCTCATATCTGCGGTTGGCGGAACGGGACTTTTTTGTGCACTGGTGCTTGATTAGGAATGATATCGAAGAGTCTGGGTTACCTCGGCAACGTGCGAGTGTGCTTGGAACCGGCAAGGCCCGAACGGGACGAACCCACATTGTATCGCATGGGGTAATTTCGAGTGCACTAGGCAATAGGATGCCAACACACAATTATTGGTCTCCTAATTCGACATGCACGCTTATTCCTTGGTAGAGCGATTAATGCGAGGCCCAATGGGGAGCGACCGGAGAATATTGGGTCACCAAATACTACCCAAATGGTACCATTTCGTCGGGGTACCACGCGAATGTTGTTAATTGTATTTTGTTCCTAGGCTCTAGAACGTTGTTTCGTCATACTTGTCTGTCAAGTCAGTTGAGGCGAGCCCGACAGGGATTAGGCTGTAGATCGAATTTGAGAGGAACCTCTTTTTTTTTGTCCATATCATAGGGATACAGGTAAGCCTTTGTCAACCCTTGTTCCCTGCCGAAAGAAGTGATGTAGGCAGGTGAAAAAGGGCAAGTTAAATCTCAACTGTGGATGCTACATCGAACTCGAAGGCCAAGGGGGAATATCCAGTAGGCAAGGACATTGAGCCGAGTGGTATGCGAGTATTCTTGGCTCTATCGTTATTGGATCGTCTGTGCAAGATGTTAGCCGAAGCTCTGGGTTTACATATAGCTATCGTCATTGCGCGCGTCCACACGTGTGGAAGCGTGCCCCCGCGGCACCGTTTGAGTGGGCAGGGTGAGATTCAATCTGCGATCTGCGTGGCCGGTGCAGGGCCCCGGGGACCCGCTTGATTGTATTTTCTGCCCTGGTTTTCTGGAGATTAACCTCTTTGTTGGCTGCCGGCACACGATTACCGCGACAAGCCGGATAACCGCAAGTGATCGATTTGCCAGTTTTTTTAAAAAATTATTTTTTTGGAATCTGTTGGATTTACTGGGGATGGTGGGTGGTTCTTCTCGGCTTGTGTGGCCGCTCAACCCTGCTGGATATTTCACTCTTTGTACAAATGGGAAGATGACTCGTGTATGTCCGCGGCGCAGACTAGGTTAACAGGACAAACTATCGACCGGCGCGCATCTCAAGCAAGCAAGCAAGCAAACAAGCAACAGCGCTGTCAAACCGGCAATCACACCGATTCTGGACGGGGTGCGCGGATTATGCTGTGAGCGTGGGTCGGTTTTTTGGTTTGTACGTGTATGGAGAGATCTGATGCCGTTTAGGTTTTTTGACTCGGCTTGAGAATTTTTGACGAGACGAATAGTGCGCCTTGCTTGGTTGCTTGGTTGGTTGCTGGTGCTGACGTTGGCGATTACTGCCGCGCGCGTGTTGGATAGTTGGAGGGACGGATTTGTCCGGTTTGGAGGGATCAGAATCGAGAGAATTTGGTGATTGGAAAGGATAGGATAGGTTGTGGGAGCTCCGAGTTGCCCCCGACACCGCGCGAATCGAGAATCCGAGTATATCCGGCCCCCCCATGTGGAAGTCGGGTCGAGGGAGGTACAGTGGTCGGGAGAGATATGCGGTGGTTTCTAGATTGCGAAGCGGTTGGTGGGTGGGTTGGCTGAAGAGGTGTTGCTAGATTGATTTTCCGAATGGATTTTTTATGAGCCACTGGAGCGCCACTTGTGTGCCTAGGTGAGATGTGAGTGAGGGGTGCGGGACTGGGTGCTAAACTAGCTAGGAACGAGTTGTACCCCGATTGCATGTAGGTATCGTGGAAGCTGAATTGCCGGATATGGTGGTTCGAGTAGGATAGGAGTTGAGGGGTGTATGCGTGTTCCTGCCCCGGATTCGAGGCGTGCGAGCCTGGGATGGAAAAGGCTAAGCGCAGGTGGAATCTGATTCTCATGGGGACGTTGCGCAGAATGGGTTCTTTTGAAAGCCTGTGATAGCTCGGTGGGATGATAATAAACTTTGTTGAGATTGATGTGCCTGTGGGTATGACATGTGCGGGCAGCTCGGGGATGTGAGATCGGAAACAGAGGCTGGTAGGGCTGAGTGTATATTGGTGGTTGTGGCTGGGACAGTAGCTGTTTCGAGTGGCTGCGGCGGTAATTGGAGTTGCCATGGACGCCGAGGACGGCGACGGGAATATGCATGCATAGTTTGTGTAGATACAGGATGACATTGCGCGCGCGGGAGAAGTATGAAGCGGGGGTGTTCAGAGTGTGGTTGGGTGCGATGGTTGTTCAGAGTGGTGTTGGGTGCGAGCTGTATGCTGGGGCAGTCGAGTGAAGGAGTGAGTGGAGTGGGGTCAATGATGTCGGGAAGGAGTGGGGTATAGGACGGGGTGTATGCGGGGACCCGTGGGGGTGACCGGGGTCGACCCGGGTTCCTGGGTGTATGTGCATGTTTGTGGACGGGCCGAGGTCCGCCTGCTCCCAGCGACGATGGCATTCTACATCTCGCAGCCAAAAGTGCGTCAGGCCGGGTTCGAGCTCCCAAACAAGCAAGACGAGGACCGGCAGCCATCGCCCAGTGAGTATAAAAGGGGAAAGGGAACTAGACGCATCTCACCATGCTTGTCCCCCGCCGCCCAGCATATGACCCGTCGATGTACTTTGCCCACAACAACTTTGGCTCGCCCTTTGACGCCTTCAACCGCCTCAAGTACGAGAATTCCGTCGACTTTGCCGACACGATCGCGGGCATGGTGGGTCACTTGGTCATTGGGTGCTGGCGCTGACACATGGCAGATATCCGAGAGCGACGCCCGCAACGGCCACTTTCACGCAAACCCATTCGACCCGCACCAGTTCCCGCACGCATCCTCGGCACATCCGATACTCTCTCCCGCGGGTGCCTTTGCCGCATTCCCCGCATCGGCCCCAGCGCCCTCCTTTTTCGACTCGGCCGACTATGCCTTTTTGCGCAATGGCGAGCGCGCAGACACCCCCAGTCTGGCCTCGCCCACCGCCGACTCGCCCTTTTCCCAGACGGCCCCACCCCTCTCGGCGCCGTCGAAGCGAGGCTCGGGGTCGGCTGCCTCGCGCTCGCGGTCGCGCGGCCCCGCTGCCTCGACGTCCCGCTCTAGGGCTGCCCGCAAGCGCCCGAGCATCAGCTCGCCCAGTCCCCCGCCAGCCTCGGCCGTGCTCATTCCCAGCCAGAATGCCTGGTACATCCCCTCCCACTCGGACTCGTCCTTTGGCTTTGCCCTCGGCTCGCACGGCACCCCCTCGAGCCTCAACGTGCCCTCCCTCGCCGGCGCCAGCCCCAAGAGCCTCGGCGCAAAGGTCGACGACCTCGCCGCCAAGCAGTAAGTCCTATCTGATCGATTCGATCCCCTCTGATCATATCAGGGCCCAGATTCTCTCCGAGAAGCGGCGTCGCAGGCGCGAGTCCCACAATGCCGTCGAGCGCCGTCGCCGCGACAATATCAACGAAAAGATCTCCGAGCTCAGCACCCTCATCCCCGAGTGTCTCCTCACGGACAACCCCGCCGCTCCCAACAAGGACATGCTCGATGCCGTCGACGAAGAGGGCACCCGCGAGGGCCCCAAGGCCAACAAGGGCATGATCCTCCGCAAGAGCGTCGACTATATCAAGTACGTCCACCGTCCTCTCTCTGACCCGCACTCATTCCCGCAGGTATCTCCAGCAGCTCGTCCGTGCCCAGGCCTCGCGCAACAGGGAGCTCGAATCTCAGTTGTCCCACTACCGCGGGGCGACCCACGACTCGGTCCACGCCGACTCCCCCACCATCCTCCCCCCCTCCGACTCGGCCGCCGTCGACCTCCGCAACCTCTTGCCCATCGAGGACGAGGACGCCGACATGATCACCAGCGAGCTCAGCAGCCAGATCCTCGCCACCATCGAGAACCGCCCCCAGGACTCGGCCCCCCTCGGCGAGAGCCCCAGCGGCGACGAGGACGAGGAGAGCATCATTGACGAAGACGAGCGAGGCCGCCAGTCCATGCGCCGTGGCCGCTTTGGCAGCCTCTACCCCAGCGAGAGCGTCGGCAAGAGCGAGCGCGTCGACGAGGTTGACGAATCGTAAGTCCATCTCCGGCCAACCAACACCCGCTGACCCCTTCCAGTGCACTGAGCGAGTCGAGCGCCAAGATGGAGGACTAGCATGACTGCACGACTTTCCGTATATCCTATTTCCACAGTATTTAATAGTCGGGACGCGTGGCGTGTCCTGCGTTCGATGTGTTTCCGCACGTCGTATGACGGAGGACGGGAAAATGTATGAGTAGGCGTGTATAAATTGTATGCATTTTGGTGAACAGTCCAGATGAGATGGCCTGCGTGATTTTTATCAAGCAATCCAAGGGACTAGACTTGTGTGGAGCAACAAGGGCCCAGATTTCAACAGATCGTGGAGGGGGCGTTCACCTCACAATCACAGACGCACACATTTTATACAAGACACGATTCCCATTCTACACTAGGTCTAGCTCGGGTCATGCAAACGTATACGTTTACCCCGCGGTCACGGTTACGGTCATCTGAACACACCACTCGATTGTACAATTGATCATGTGCTAGTGTTCCTGGCTGGTTTGGGCTGGTCCCGTGTTGATAATCGGGTTCTATGACTGCGTCGATGGCTTTTTCGTGGATAAAGTGTGGCGTCGGATGTCAAGTGTTCTATTCCTATACTATACACGTATTCTCCGCTACTCTGTTTACTATATTCGGAGTATTGTGGTCAGATTCGGAGGATTTGGCGAGGTAGGCAAAACTGCGGCTTTTTGGTCGAGCGTTGCTAGCCATTGGTGGTTGGTGGTTGGGTGCTTGTGACTGGGTATGTTTGTCCGATAAATTGCCCAAGCTGGGGCGAGAAAACAGTGAATAAATTTAATCCATGTCTGTTGACTATTTCGAGGTCCAGGGCAACGATGGCTAGAAAAAGGCACGTCTCAGATTCGTCTCTTGGTCATATCCACCATCAGGCAGTTGTGACAAATTTAAATTTGATTACGCTGACAAATTAGCATTTTCCTAATTGGGATGATCTTGTGCGTTGGTCTTTGTACTTGCAATGGCTCTACGGCTTTGTTTAGAGCGTATAAAGGCCATGAAGAGTTGGTTCGTTTTTTCGTGTCTGCAACCACTAGTCATCGTCACCGTCATGTCGAATTATCTAGAACCCGGGTTCCGGACTTGGTTTGTTCCTGGTGAAGAGGAGCGTCGTTGGCATGAGCTCGATCGTCGACGGCAGATCGAGGCTTATTGCCGTGCTGAAGACCCTGAAGAACGAGAACGGCTCAAAGCTGCGCTTTTTCAGGCTGAAATGGACCGGAGGCCACTTGAACTCGAGTTGCACAGGATAGACGAAGAAGTACGGCGTTGGAACTTGTCGCACTTTTTTCAACCGAGCTCGAACTGGGCTGCAGCTGTAGCTAGGCAACAGGTACGTATACCTGCAGCTGCTGGTGCGGTTAATCACGATACGGGCCAATTGCAATCGGTGTCTGCGACTCGAGAACCCGAGGTATATATATATATTTTTGGTTAGGTTAGGTGGGTGAGTGGGTATTGATGTTTGGTTTTAGTATGTGTATTACGGGCCGTTGTTTGTTCCTGGCTTGTATGACCCAACTGCTTCATATGCGTCTGCATCTGCATCTGCTCCGGCTGTTCCAGATGTATTTCAGCACGTGCACGGCGGGTCGTTGTCTGTTCCTGGTCCATCTGCCCCAACTGCTTCGTATGCACCTGCTCCAGCTGCCCCAGATGTATTTCAGCACGGCGGGTCGTTGTCTGTTCCCGGCCCAGCTGCCCCAGCTGCCCCATCTGCTCCGGTTGCTCCATCTGCCTCAGATGTCTCCGTTCATTATTCTGAAACTGAATTTGAACGTAGACTCAGCAACGCGTACGATAAAATCCGGTCCATCATCGATTCACTCTTGACTCTCCAAGCAGAATTTATTCCACCCATCTACAGCCAGCTCGAGTTTGATCCCTCTTCAACACGCACATCACCTAGGCTCACATATGCCCCGGCTAATGCTCCTATAAATAACCATGGACGCGCCTTGACTAATCTTGTTTACGAGATAGCCCCAGCGCTGCGGGAGTTTGCCAAGTATGTTGAAGATGACGTATTTATGAGTGTCCGTGGGGAGGCCATGGCGATTTTTATAAAGGAGCGGGACCGGTTGAATACGATCAAGATGGAGGCTTGGAACGAGCGATTTGGGGCTTTTCAAGCCGCGCCAGTTGCGTTCCAACCCGCATACGGCCCATCTGTTCCAGCTGCTCCAGGTGTATTTCAGCATGGCGGGTCGTTGTCTATTCCTGGCCCGTTTTCCCCAACTGCTTCATATGCATCTGCTCCAGCTGCTCCAGACGTATTTCAGCAGGGCGGGTCGTCGTCTGTTCTTGGTTTATATATCCCAGTTGATCCATATGCATCTGCTCCAGCTGCCCCAGATGTATTTCAACATGGCGGGTCGTTGTCTGCTACTGGCCCGTCTGCCCCAACTGCTTCATATGCATCCGCTCCAGCTGCTCCAGACGTATTTCAGCAGGGCGGGTCGTCGTCTGCTCTTGGCTCGTATGTCACAGTTGCTCCATATGCATCTCAGTATCGCGAGTTGTTGTCTATTAATATTCCTGTCCCATCTACCCCAGTTGCACCAGTTGCACCAATTGCACCAATTGCACCAATTGCCCCAATTGCTCTGGCTGCTCCAGCTGCCCCATTTGTTCCAGCTGGTCCAATTCTTCCAATTCCTCCAACTTCCCCATTTACTCCAGCTGCCCCCCCATTTATTCCAGCTGCTCTAGCTGCTCCAGCTGCCCCAGATGTCTTCGTTCCCTCCTCCGAAGCTGAACTTGAACGTAGATTCAACACCGCGTACGCTAAAGTCCGGTCCATCTTCGATTCACTCTTGACTCTCCAAGCAGAATTTGTTCCACCCATCTATAGCCACATCGAGTTTGATCCCTCTTCAACAGCCACATCACCCAAGTTCGCATATACCCCGGCTAATGCCCCCATACATAGCTACGTGCGCACCTTGGCCAGTATCTTTAAAGGATTAACGCTAGCGCTGAGGGAGCTCGCCAAGTATGCTGGAGATGACTTACTTTTGAGTCTCCGTACGGAGGCCGTTGCGATCTTCGCAAAGGAGCGGGACCGGTTCAATGCTATCAAGATGGAGGCTTGGAACGAGCAATTTGGGGCTGCGTCACAACCTGAACCTGTATACGCGCCCGAGTCTCAGGCTGCTGCCCAAATCGATCCTGCCAACGTCCCGCTTCCTCCAGATGAGCCCGGAGAAGCTGGCTATAATGGTTTTACCGGGCCCTGGCCCGGGGATGTGCGAGTTGAAAATTTTACTGGTGGTGGTATTCCTGTTCAACTTGCGGTTGCTCCGTCTGTTGCGTTTGCTCCGTCTGCTGGGTTCGCTCCGCCTGCTGGGTTTGCTCCGCCTGCTGGGTTTGCTCCGCCTGCTGCGGCCCAGCTCGTCCAGGAACCGTTACCTGGTTTCGAAGCCTCTTACTTGCCTGTGATTGCGGAATTACCCGACTTTGAAGTTCCTGAGCCTGATACACCCATTCTCCCGAATAACGACTTGGTCTTGTATTGGCTCAATTCTCTCCCGGCGTAGGAAATAAACGATGGCTATTCAAGTTTCTAACTCGGAGGCTATGTCGATGTAGAGGTCATGCGGGCGTTGGAAGATGTATATGCGGAGATGAATCAAGTGGGAATGATGCAGAGTTGAAGTTGATGCGTGGATGAGGCCCGAGTTTCTAGAATCGATGTTTGCCGTGTTCTTTTATTATGATGTTTATTGATATTTTGTATTTTAGGTTTGAGGAATCATGTTAATGTATCTTGACCTCTCGGCAAAGGTCACTTTCAGTTTGACCAGTGATACTTTGGATCAACATCAACAATAACTTAAGGTACATCAACTTTATAGCTCGTATAACCAAGATTCCGGTGTCTGGATCAGTCATAAAGCAATGGTGAAAACCGTGTGATGATTTCTTTGGACATATATGCACACGCACATGTAAACCCGAATCAGAACCCGGGCTCACTGAACTTGGGTTAATGGTTCAGTTGTCCACGGCCAGTCTTCCGGCAGACCACCTTTCCAAGTACGGTTCGTAGTCAATTTATTGGCCGATTTGTAGATCTCCTGTGTTTCCTTGTGCGTTAATCGACGGGAGATTTTGCAGTGCCATGCGATTAGTCGTTGAACCGAATGACTCTTGAGCATCTGCACGAATTCGACCGGATCGATAAGATATTTTATCAGGTATAGAGTATCAATCTGCAGGGAGAGTATGGGAGTACCAGACTCGCCCACGTCTGGTGCTATTCGGAAATTGGTGACTTTTTTTGCCCTATCGTCCAAAGCCAAAATGCGTAACCGAGGACAGAGTCTGAATAGATTTGCTAGTGAATATCCCTCCCATCCGGCCATCCGGAGCTCTATTATGTTCGAACGTGCAAAGAATTTCTCGACTTCATGGGTAGGAGTGCCAAAGATTGATAACTTCAGTGGCGTTTGTCCAGGAGCTATGCATCGGAAAAACGACCCAATGGATGGGTTACTTGACTTGAAGTTCAGCTCTTTCAAGTCGTTGAGCTGCACGGGAATTCCCGGGCTATTTGGTAGAAGTCGGTCTACGATCCCTGGTCCGAAATGGAGGATCTGAAGTTCAGGGCTAGCTTTCAAAATATCAATAAATTGCGCTTCAGTGATTGAATAGCCTTGGCATCCGATGCGAAGGTCAACTAGTCCGTGATATGCTTTGCTTGTCCAATAGGGACGCATTCCTTCCAATTGTAGCACACTGATAGAGTACCATTGATCCTCGAGGTCTTTCTCGAATAAGTCTAATCGTACCCAGCCGTAATAAGCATATCGAGGATTGTAAGAAGTGTATGTAGTAAATTTACTTTTGACAGACACGACGAATGGGTCGTTGAGAGGAACGTGTACAACGAGTTTCTCGAGTGTGCCCGGTGCACAATGTTCCAAAAAATACTGGAGAACGTCAAAATAAGGGTTAAACTTTTGTTTCACTTCAGTAAACTCTAGATTCAGTGACTTTATTGAAATCGATGTGGTGGAGGGGAGAAATTCAAAGTCGCTGGAATATTCATCTTCAGGCATTTTATCAGAAATATTGTTGCGTGGGCCCACAAAGCAGATGTCCAATGGAGTTTCGCCCGCTCGAGCTACATAAGTTTTGGCACGGGCAAGGAAGCCTGGACTAAGCGGATGGCGGTAGGCAAACTGAATGTGTGACCAAAGAGTGCTTGAGGCAATGGCGATCTGACGCCAGCGGGAACAGACATGTGTTAAGATATCAGGATATTTGGGAAACCCCGGAAATTCTCCTGGAGGGGTGGCAAAGACATCAGGTTGTGCACTGAGGACAAGATGGAAAATGCGAGTCATGATTTCACAGGGGAGAGTGCTAATTGGTACAACTTCGGGGAGGCTATTCCTTGATGAATTTAAAGCAGCTTTAAGCCGATATAGCTTTGTCTGATAGGAGGCGAGTAGCTCTAGGCTGTCGTCCAGACAGGTCTTGAAGGCCTGGAGTTGTCCAATGTTTTCAGTGTTTTGTAAGAACTTCTGAGCAGTGGAACAGGTAAACATATGATTTTCCAATGAATTACGGAGGATATTGGTGGCGATATTGAGTTCGTCTGCCATCTCGACGTCGCCTTCAGTCGAAGCAACTTGCATGAATGTGGAGAGACAAGTTAACTTGGTGGAAAAGATGTATTTGAAAATTCTGCATCAATCACGTGATAAATTGTGGCTTGTAGTTTACAGCAGTATCTTGTCAAGGACGGATGTGTTCGAGCTCGAGTGTTTGTTTTGGTCGAGGGCAAATGCATTGATAGTTGGAAAAGCAGGTGTGTGCAGTAACCCCAGCTCAGGTTCGCTGTTGATGACCATGGCCAATGGCGCTTGCTGACAAACACCTTCCTAATTGGGTTGTTCTAGCACTCTCTACGGTGTTCGCGTTTTGTTTGGAGTGTATATAAAGGCGATGGGTCGGCTCCACTTTTCATCCCCTGTGCCACATCCACAATCACTACCTCACAATGTTTACTCTTTCACAACCCGCGTTTCAGACGTGCTACAACCCTTATGGGGATATGTTTCTCCAGCAGGAGCTCCACCGCCGACGCCAGGTCAAGGCATACCGCCGTCGAGAACGTGAAATTGAAGAACTCGAGCGCAGGCGGCAGTACGAGCGTATGCTTCTCCAGGCCGAGCTTGAGCGTCAACAAGTAGCGCTCCAGCAGCGTCGATGTCGGCAAGTTGCCCATCATGCGATGTTCAATCCAAGCTTGCAAAGCTTATTTAATGCGCTTTATGGGAGCGAGTCTGGAGCTCGACCACGCTCGGAACCCAAGGTATGTTTTATTATTCATTTATGTTAGAGTCGGATGTTGATGCTTGATTTTAGCACGATGGGTCGTTTGTTCCTGTCTCAACTCAAACTCCATCTGGCCCTGTTCCCGAACCCGAACTCGAACTCGAACTCGAACTCGAACCTAAATCCGCTGATACAGCTCCCTCGCACGCTGAAATCCAATCCATCCTCGCTTCATTCGCGGCTCTCCAATTCGACTTTGTTTTACCCACGCACCTCGACTTTGATCCCACTTCGACACCCACATCGCCTAAACTCGCATATACCCCGGCTAATGCTCCCCTACATGGGTACGAGCACGCCTTGACTGGTATTCTTACGCAGCTGGATGCGGTCGAGTCGTTTGGCGATATGGAGGTTCGCAGGGTACGTAAGGAGGCGGTCAAGACTGTTGAGAAGGAGCTGGAACGGTTGGATGCGATCAAGATGGGGGCTTGGAACGAGCACTTTGGTGCTTCTCAAGTCGAATCAGCGCCCGAAACTGAAACTGTCCAAATTGAAGTCGATCCCGTTGGCGTTCCGCTTCCTCAAGATTCGGACTCTGAAGAGGGGAATGAGGAAGCTAGTCCTGCCGAGGAATTGCGACTCGAAATTCTGCCTGGCAGTATTTCTGCTGTCTCTGTCGAACTCGCTCCGGCTGCTGGGGCCAAACTCATCCAGGAACCATTGCCTAGTTCCGAGGCCTTTCACTCGCCCTTGATTGCAGAATTACCGAGCTTTCCTAAGGTCGATACACCTGCCTTCACGGGCGAGCTACCCTCACAATCGCTCGGTTCCCCCTTGCCATCGGAAACGAGCAGCAGCGACTCAGATCTGCGACTCGAAGACTATGTTGAAGTGGAAAGCATGTCGGCGTCCGAGGATGCGGAGATAGATCAAGTAGAGAATGATGGAGATTTGGAGTTGATGCATGAATGGGACTTGGATTTCTAGAATTGATTGATGGATTAGTGCCCACCGTGTACTTTTATTATGATATTTATTGGGCTTTTGTACTTTACGTTCAAGAGGCTGTGTTGGTGTATGTGCAAGTGTGGCCGGATGTGATGCGCACTTGCATTTGAATATTTTGTCAAGACATCTTAAATGAACTACATGAAGATTAATCGACCTGATTTAGCATCAAGCCCAAGCCCAAGGCTAGCGCTCAAATACATAGATAAGAAAGCTAATGAACAACGGTATCCATTGTAGTTCATGGAGCCCATGTATTTCTGCAACGTTCCCATTGTTTCACGCTTTATGCTGCTAGTTCACTATCATACCCACTAGGTCTTTGCTCTACACTAACGCGAGTGAGTGAGATTAAGTTAGGGACTGGCAGTTATTTCCCAAGTGGAGTCGAAGTATTGAGCTCTTCGGAATGCATATATCTACGTATAGACAAGAATTAAAGAAACATCATTATATTACTTCCGACTATGCTTGTGCTGTAGTTTCAAATCACTGTGTTATGGTTATGAAACAAACAAATTGTTTGATATTGAGTATTATAATCTTTGAGCGTGTCAATAGTATACTATAGTACTTACCGACACAACCGGGAGTTCTTCCTTCGTTTCTGATGGAGTGCACGTGGTAATATCACGCCCGAATGAAGTATTTTAGTGGCCAGAATGTAGTAACTCCAATAAGCGACTTTTCCCATCGAAAGATTAGGTGCGCGTCGGAGAGTTTATTCGGGAGCTCGAGTCCTTAAGCTTGTACATGCATCAACATCAACTTCGGGACAACGTTAATAGGATAGCGAGAATTATGCCTAGATATATAGGAGAGCTATTCATGAAGTTCTAGTCAGGAAAACGGACGTAGACCATGTACGCAATGCGCGTGGTTAACCCGATAGCTTGACGGGGGCTCTTCCCAGACACATAGGAATACTGGTACTGGTCTTTCTTGCATGACAAATCTCCAAGATCCCCTACGACCCATAAGGGAGGTGCACTCACAAACGGTTGGAAAAACAATGCTATTGTATGGTGGGTAATATATATGATTTAGCAGTCTATGTCAGTCATGACGTATTCTGGTCATGGCCCGAGTTATTCACAACTTGTAGTTATATTGCACATGCGTGCTTGGCATGTGCTTTCCGAGTTTGAAATGTTGTCCAAAATCAGATGTCTAAAATTTGGTCTCATTATAAAATTTACTACTATCTATATATAGTATACAAATATATTACATCCCAAGTGCATTCTTTTTAACTTGAGTTAGACTAGGGATGAGGTCTGAATATCCCATGGGGAATTCCATTCCTGTCTTGACTCTTCCCGTTTACATTTGGTCCAGTTTGCCTGTGCATGCCACGCCTGCGACCTAGGAACATAGAGAACCAAAGTTTTCAATAATTGGAATAGCCACTTGAATCGACGGATTCTCACCATGGTGATGGGGTGGTTCGTCACCAGGAAAATAGCGATGAGTCTGCCGCTTCACAACCAATAGTGGCTTGTTATTTTCATCAGCATGGGTTTGGTTCCCCTCGTTTACGTTGATTGGCCCTGCTTGCTCTCTCGTAACATGTCCGCGGCCTAGGAGCACAGTTAATTAGAGTGTTCAATAATTGGAATAGCCACTCGAATCGATGCATTCTCACCATGATGGGGCGGTTCGTCACCAGGAAAGTAGTGGTGGGTCTGCCTCTTCACAACGAATAATGGCTTATCCTTTTCGCCTTCTACATCTTGCCTTCCTGAAACTAATAGATACTCCCGAGGCTCACTTGCAAAAACCCTTATCGGCGGGTTGGCCAAAGGGGTGCCAGCTACAAGCCCCCAAAAAATAATAATGAGGATAATCTGGAAGTTGGCGAACATGATGTACCAGTATAGGAATTGGATGAGGGTTGAATTCGAAGTGATTAGTGGGTTGAGGACTAAATGGCAGCTCGTCGAGTGTTTAAATACACCCCAGGCTCCTAGCCAAGGTGCATTTACCAAGCAGTATCTTGAACTTGAAACTCACCTAGCGTGCGTCTATTACTAAGACTGGAAGTCTGGTTGTTTTGGTGTCTGTATACGGCAAATCATACATGTATCCAGCGCGCGCGATCGAAAATATGGTTACTAAATTACGTTGTACCCGAAAATCGACTCACGTTATTGCCATTACAATACCGCGAATTAGTTACAATAAATTGAAAATATTCTGTTCTCTCGATTTAATTGCGGGATATTGATATCGTAGATTTTCGATCTGCTTACCTTGCAGAGCATACTAGTATCGCGCGCGCAAGCAACACTCAGGGTCTCAGCCCAACCCGCCCCGTAATCCAATTGCTCATGTCAATGTGCGCCTACTAGTTTGATATTTCGACAGAGGTTCGTATGGCCTTCGCTAAAGCCTTTATTCTGGTTTGTCCGGGATATCTCGGGTTATATGCATGTTACTTTTTGCAAATAATGGATGGGTCACCGTAAACGACCACACCAGTTTAGATGATCTAAATCGGATCAGCAAGGGGTTCCCGGACATAGGTCGAACTGATCCTGTGATCAGTGGAGCTCAGTGGATGTGCTTTGACCAAGGCATGCACCCATAAGAGTTGCACTGATCCACGTGAATCTATCCTAGCAACTTGAATGCTTGTATGCCGTTCCCATAACCTACATAATTTAAAGCCTATTTTTGGTTGGATATGGTGTTTCAAGTGTTTGGAAGGAAGTTTGGGCAGTAATCTTAGCAGAAAATGTGTATTTATCATGTGAGAGGAGGGGAGGCTAAAGCGGGAGTCGTACCCTCCATCTCAACATGAATCTTTAGGTCGGCTAGATGGTCCTTCGGTAGCGGTCTACCTGGATGCAGAGCTTGAACGCATCTGATCTGAGCGCGTCTATTCCTACCCGTTCCGTTTAAACTTCATCCGGGCTTTTGAGGGTCTAAACCACGCGTCTAAAGCTTGCGGTGATCCATCCAATATGCGTGCAGAGCTAGCGGCTCAAAGTATTTTAAATTCACGTGTATATATACGTTGACAGGAATGATTTACCTAAACGAAATGGAGAACTGATGAGGCCATAGGCATACCCAATATATGATGTCGTGTGTTTCTCAATATCCGAGATTATGCACCGCATAATTCGTAGATGTCGATAGGTCGTTTGAAACCTGGGTGGCCAATTAGGGTACTTACAAAGTCTGAAACATTATTTGAGAGTACTATACCTCCTTCCCCAATAATCCCCACCCGCTGGGGTTTTGAAAACCCAAGTTCAATAAGGATATTGGAGAATTCATCGGGGTTAATTTTCACCCTATCTTGAGACCGTTGCTGAATCATGGATGAGCTTCAACCGATGTAATACTCAATAAATACTGACATCTTTTGGCTGGCATAAATTGATCTTCCGCACTGCACTATGATATCCGGACCACGGTTGTGCCTCGAGGACAAAAATCCCAGGTGAAATTTCTGCCGCATACATATAGTCAATGGTTTCTAATTAAAATTATATATAGTGCACATACTGCTCGTACGTGCGAAGAGGACATCTCGCACCCTTGAGAAGAAAAGCTTGATACCTTCGTCTCCCCCGTGTAGGTGGATCCATTTAGTCACGGAAAAGCTATGATAGTTGGAATATTAGCAAACAAAGCTATATTACACGCGGAACATACGCGACAACAATATCATAGCCTTGCTGATCTGCAGGGCAACCTTGATTGGCCCAGTTACTAGCATAAAATGATACATTGTTCGGAAAAGATGACTGGGGTGGCGTGGTCACATGACACGTTGTGGTCAACGTCTTGAAACACTCACATTTTGCGCTGAGATTGGTATAGGGCCAAATAAAAATGGGAAGCAGTCTGGGAAGTACGAGTCAATGCTTCCATGAAGAGAATCTAGGTCCTGTTCTGTAGAGCGATCATCTGCAGCCAGGTGGTGAGATGTATGTCATCTGAACTACACCGCGTACCCACCGTGCATAATGCTAGGAGTAAATTTTCTTACAACTTCAGCAGGCTTTTGAAGACTCCAGACCTCTCTTCTGTGACGCCAAGCTCGACTAATTAGTTCAGTGTCGATGTCCACGCCGACAACATTTCGGGCATTATAGTCACGAGCTAGAGTAAATGGAATCAGGGGTAGCTTTGAAAAGACCCTTTAAATCTAGGTACCAATTTCGCAGGTTACCCAACCTTCGTTGCAGCCAATGTCCAGCACGCGCTTGTCATCGAAAATTCCAGCGGGAAGAGCTTTGAGGCGAGGATCTGAGGAATGGTTACCCCGTTTCGCATAGTAGCTAGTACACATGAATATCTTAATTATTTAAGTGATATAGTTTGCGCACCCCTTGTAGTTCCCATAAGGCGCGGCACGTTCAGCTCGGGGCATGTGGTTGACTATTGTTCATTTGAAAACAATGGCGAAAGCAAAGACTGTGGCTGTGGTGGTAGGTCACGTGATTGTATTGTGAGACGCGACTCTGGCCTCGATCACCACTCAGCCGACGACGATGGTGGCGACAACGCGCGGGGCAAATTCCCCCCGAAAGCTTAAATTCTCCGATAAAATAGTTACAAAAGGACTCACTACAGATGCACTAGTCAAGAAGATGAAGGTGAATAATCCGCACCCGTGCACAACAGAGTTACTAAGAGTTATCCAGGCTCTTCACTCAGAGCTCGCGTCAATCGACCAAGACAATGTTGACACAAACACACTTCAAGGTGTCCGAAAGGAACTCATTAGTACGACTATCTTGTTGCATAAAGACAAAGGCGTTCGAGCCCTGGCTGCATGTTGTATTGCGGACCTTCTCCGGCTGTACGCACCTGACGCACCGTACACCGCACCTGAACTTAAAGTAAACATCTATTTCTCATATGTACAACATAACCGTACTAAATTATTCCCAGGACATCTTTCAGTTCTTTTTTCGCCAACTTTCGACTGGTTTACGTGGGCCCGACGCTCCCTACTACAATGAATACTTTTACCTTCTGGAGTCCCTCGCCTCTATCAAGTCTATCGTTCTCGTGTGCGACATTCCTGCTGCCGACGAACTGCTCTGCACCATTTTTCGCAACATATTTGACTTGGTTCCGCTTGGCCTGCCGAAAAACGTCGAGATGTTCATGTCAGAGATCTTGGTTGCTCTTATTGACGAATGTGCCTCTCTCCCGTCGGAAGTTCTGGAGATTCTCCTCGCACAGTTCCTACCTGCCAGGAGCAGCACCGATTCTCCTGCCTACCGACTCTCAATTGGCGTATGTACTCGAACGGCCGACAAACTACAACGACACGTTGCTCAATACTTTGGGGATTTGCTGCTCCAACATACCCCCGAAGATCAATCTACCATACCTCCAGAAGATATTGAAGAGCTCCGTACGGCCCACGAACTCGTTCAGCGACTGGCCCACGCAGTAGCCCCTCTATTGCTCAATGTTGTTCCACAATTGGAGGAAGAACTTCGTGTAACGGACCAGACCATCCGATCGATCGCTACACAAACCTTGGGCGCCATTTTTGGGGATCCAAACGGAGCGAAGCTAGCACGAACGTACCACTCGACTTGGAACCAGTGGTTATCGAGAAAAAATGACCGCTCTGCAGCAGTTAGAGTAATATTTGTTGAATCCTGCAAGGATATTTTACTCCACCATGCTGAACTCAAGAATGACATGGAAGGTAAGATGTCTATTCTCTGTAGAAATACCCAATTATCTAACTCGTACGCAGAGGCTCTCAAGATCAAGTTTATGGACCCAGACGATAAAGTCCGCGCAGCGGTGTGCAAGCTGTTCTCACAAATTGATTATGAGGCTGCCCTGCACCATGTGGCTAAATCTCAACTAGAAGCATTGGCTGGAAGATGTTTGGATCGCAAGGTGAGAATGCAGATCGCCTCTTAAATGTTGACTGGTCCTAACGCGCAGCACAGCCCGTCGTACGCCACGAAGCATTCAATAGCTTGGGTCGATTATATAGTTTGGCATACCCCGAAATGTTTGTCGAAGCTAGCTTATACATCCAACTTTACTAACATTTAAGCCAGCGAGAATAACGATTTGGCTGCCGTTCCGCAATTTGCTTGGATACCTGACAAGCTGGTAGAAGCTGCTGCCATGAGCGAAACCAGGTGCATTGTGTGACACCCTTTTATGACCAATAACTGATCTATTCGGCAATCAGGGACGAGGCCGAGAAATGCATTTCGGAATTTGTACTTCCTTTACCCGCTAAGGGCGAGGATGTTGTATCTTGGACCGAACGATTGCTGTTGGTCATGAAATATCTAAGTCCGGGATGTGTGAACAACTTGCTGACATTGGCGAATATAAAGACTCCGTCAGTAACTGTTGCTGTGAGCTCGCGTTCCAGGCAATTGATTGACAACCTTTGTTCGATAGTCGCCCAACCATTTATGAGCGCTTTGTTCAGTGTTGTGTGGACTATAACGTACGTACAACAAGTGCATAATGGCTCAATCGAGGCTCATTCGATTAACAGGGGGGTATTGTTGACAAGAACGAAGAAGAAGTGACAAAGAATCTCAACAGCGCCATCACAATATTGACTAGTCAGTAACCTTAGTCTTTGCTCGCCTTGTATGCTCCTGACTCGCAACTCTAGCACGAAACGCAGATACCAGCAAGCATGCAGAAGACCTTCGGACGTTTGCCAAGCTCAACGAAAATAGGCTGTATAAATTACTAAAGACATGCTTGGACCCACAAACGGACCTCAAAACGTTGATCAAGTCCACGGTGCGTCTATTTTTCAGCTGTTTCAAGCACTTCTCATTGTCTACCAGTCCGAATTTCATCGACGTGTGGAACAAGCCTCGGCCGGGATCCTCGACACAATGTCTTGGTTTTTGAGGCGCGCGAGCCTACATATTGTGAACCAGTCGTCGATTCCAACCTTGGTAAAGAAGCTTAGACTTGCCGATCAACCCAACTCGGAGTCCCAGGCGTTGGTTTCGATGGCCGGAGATGATGGTAGGTACTGAGTTTGTTAGCCTGGCTTGTCGTTGAACTTTGCGTACCTAGGCGTCCAGCAAACACACGCGGAAATAATTGCAGACAGAGCTCAGTCCGTCTTGGAGTGCATGTCCAAATACCTCCCTTCGATATACACCCCCCATGTAGGGGAGCTTATCAAAGCGTTGGCGGATGAGAAGCACCCCAAGCTGGTGCAAAGTTGTGCTCAGGCGCTCGCTGCGGCTGTAAGGCTAGATGGGTCGTTGGCTCCTACTGAAAAGTGTGTCAAGTTGCCTCATTAGGAAATTGGTACTAAGGTTCTGCTACAGACGAACGATCGACCGACTTGTCAAGATTGCGCTAGGTGATGCACCAAAACAAGCCAAGTTTGCTCTTCGAATACTAGCCAATTGCAAAGACGGGAAACACCACTGCGCCAAAGTCGTCAACGTGAGCTTTGTTGATTGCTGATACTGTAGAAACACGTCTAATTCATTTGGTAGACTATTGCGCCCGGATTGCCAAATTCAGATGGAGAGACGTTGGTAGCGCACATTGCCGCTCTCGCAGAAGCAGCCAAATCGTGTCCCGAGGCGTTTGAAGACAAGAGCGATGTGATTATGAACTATCTTGTACAACAGCTGTTGATGTCAAATACGCCGTCTACAGTGGTGCGTAAACCTCCTACACCAGTTGAACATTTACATGACCAAAGCTTTCAGGAGGATATGATCACGGAAGACGCCGACGACGAGTGGGTAGAAGATAGCCAACTGAATGGGATTGGCAAAGCCAAAATCCTCGCCCTCAAGGTGATGCATAACCGGTGCCTGGCCCACGCGGAGTCGGATGCTGCGTTGGATATCAGTCAACCTGTGTTCAAGATGCTATTTGCTATACTGGAGCACAGTGGGGCTGTGAATCCAAGCGTCGAATATGAGTACGTGGCGGAATATTGATATGAATGCCGGTCGCTGATGTTGGTTTAGCCCTAGGATCAAAGCAAGACTTAGGCTGCAGGCTGCGGTGTCGCTCCTGAAGATGTCTTCTGTTGATGCCTATGCCAACTTGGTGCTCAAGAACCTGATCATGCTGGCCATCACTATCCAGGTGTGTATGCTCGAATTGCGGCCTCGTGTCTAAATTTAATGCATGCCACAGGATACCTCTTTCAGAGTGCGCTCTGAGCTGCTCAACAAGTTCACCTTGTTGTGCATAAACAGGAAGCTCGGGTCAAACTTTTATGTATTGGCGTTTATCACGGCACACGACCCCGAACGGGAAATCCGTGAACGTGCACGCAATTGGGTCATTGCATCAATGCGGAGACTTCCACTTGGCAAGTTGAATTGAACATTTGAACCCGACTGGGCTGACATTACTGCAGAAATGCGGGTCCAGCATTTCGACATGCTCTTTATTCGGTTGTTACATCTACTCGCGCATCACCCCGACTTTTCAATTACCTCAGAGGGTCTACAGGACATGGCCAAGTAAGCACAACGCCACCTCCGCGGCGATCACGCCACTCGGGGTTTTGATTGAAGGAACCTGGCGCTGACATTTATAATAGATATATTGAATTCTACCTGGAGATTGTTGCCACCGCCGAAAATGTGTCGCTACAGTTTCATTTGGCCCTCAAGGCCAAGACTGTGCGCGACGCCGAGTCGCACGTGTTTAGCGAGGTAAGGAGTTCCCTGACCGGGGATTACGAATTTGACCTTGCTTCGCCACGCACTGCCAGCACTTGTACGTCCTGAGCGAGCTTGCGGGACATCTGATTCGGGCACGAGCCAAGAATCGGCAGTGGACATTAAACACTTACCCCGGCAAGGTTAAGATTCCGGCGGACATATTCCGCGCGTTGCCTAATCACGAAGCAGCGAGCAAGGCAAGTGTATCCCAAGCGCGGGGAGCAAAGCATCCCCCAAATCGTGCTGATTAAATAATTGCAGATCTCCAAAAAAGAGTATCTCCCTGAAGAGAACCTGCAATGGCTTGCATCTGCTGGCAAACCGATACGATCGCCCACGAGCAAGGTAACTTGGCTTTTTGGATGACGATTACCCCGCGCTAAACATGTGTCTTGTTTTCCGATTTTGGGTGCGGTTGCCGATTTTGGATGGGTATTGATGTGCATATGACGTGCATCGCCTGACTAGGGTCGCAAAGCAGGCAAAGAAGAGACTGGCGACAAGGACAAGGCACCACGTAAGCGCAAGGCCGGAGCCTCAGGGCGAACAAATGGATCCAAGTAGGTATTAGCGTTGCTTCCCTGAGTTGGACGAACCTGCGGTGATGACTTGTGCCCGTGGATGATTGCGCCGAGGGCTCGACTGCTAACTGGGATTTGCTTATAGGAAGGCGCGTCGACCTAAAAAGGCAGACACGTGGCGCGAGGAGTCGGAGGAGGATGAGTCGGAGGAGTTGACGAGTGAGAGCGATGAGGGGAATGCGAGCAAGGCGCGGGTTAGTGTGAGCACGCGGGAGGAACGACGGTTGCGACGGAGTAGGGGAGGGGACAAGGCCAAGGCTGAAACGGATGAGGAAGGGAGTGGGGGTGAGGAGGCGAGTGGGGGGGATGATGAGAGCGAGGGCGAGGGTGAGGGTGAGGGTGAGAGCGGGGATGAGCCCGAGGAGAGCGACAAGGACCAAGAGGCCCAAGTTTCTCGAAAGAAGAGACGGGTACGTCTGTCTTGTAAACCCTGAATTCAGCCGACTGACCGAGTCGGGTTTCAGACACGGGGGCCAGCGCTGACCAGTCGTAAGCGCAAGTCGCGGCCATCGAGGGCCTAGTTGGTGCCGACTGTTTAGTTTTTTTCTTTCTTGTTTTCCGAAACGTTTTGTTATTATCGGATGTGTGTAGCCACGCTATCGGAATGTACAATTTCTTATTGGACCGGAGTGCCTGGGCCACCCGAGGCTAAACCAAGATCCAGCAGTGCCTAGATCCGAGTCGGGGCCCATCAGACTGGGCGCATACCCGACCCGACTGGGCGACCGAGCGAGGGTTGAGTCGGTGCATGTATGATTATTAAACACAGCCTTGAATGCGCCCAAGAGTGGAGCCGCGGGCGGGCCGCATACACTCCACACTGGGCGATGCTTAGCAAGGGAGGGGCGGGGGCAGACGAGGCGGTCCCGGCAGTGACGTGCGCGCGAGCACCCGAAAAGGAATGTGTGCCGCGTACGCCGCGGCGGGTCGATTTGGGCTGGCGGGAGGCGGGAGATATTTGGCTCCGTGATTAATAAATAATTGGTGATTATGTGTGCTTGGTGTGTCAAGCTGTGCGGGGCGCTGGGCGGGTGCATGGTACTAGTACTGGGGTGGCCGCGGCTGCGGTGGAGCCGGGTACCTGGAGCTCTTGTGCCCTATTAATAATTTCTACACAAACCAATGGCCAAAGCAGCGTTCGAGGTTGCAGCATGGCTGGCGAGGCACAGCGATATTCACTCGCATTGAATCTGAGTTTAATTTTTGTTCATTTTACATGTATTCAGTGTGTACATCGTGGCCCTAGTCGAGTTGGCCCAACCAGTCTGTGACGCCCTTGGCGATAAATGCGTCGAGGGCGGGTTCGATTGGGGATGTTCCGCCTGCCATGTCGATTGCGAGGCCTGCGGCTTTGGACGGGACTGTTGCGAGGTGCAAGAGGGCACGAGCGACGTCTTGGCGCTAGAGCAGAATGTGAAATCGGGTCAGATGCATGTTCGGGAAAAACAAAGCAAGGTTGTGTGCGCTGCAATAGGCAACAAGGAAACTTGGACGGGGATGGGAGGGGCCCGGATAGATGGATTGGATGAGCTCACCGAGATGGTGGACGTGAGGTGGGTGCGTCCAATGTCGGCTGTGCCTGTTCCGGGGTTGTCGTCGAGGCCACCTGGACGGAGGATGATCCATTCGAACGAGCGTTTGAGGAGGACTTTTTCGGCCTCGTACTTCCACTTGTACCATGCGGCGATGGCCTTGCGGATGCGCAGGGCGAGCTGCTTGTCTTGTTCGTTCTGTGAAGGGGTTGGTTAGAGGTGGATGTGCATATTGTAACGCACATAGTGGTCTGGGAAGGTGTCTTGGTTGCCTACGTCGAGGCCCGAGACGAGGACGAGGCGGGGTTTTTTGCCTGGGACGGCATCGATGGCGTCGAAAATTTTCACGGCGCCGAGATAGTCGACGGCCTTGGTGCGTTCCTCGCCGCCTTTGCCACCAGCACCGGCGCTAAAGTAGACGACGTCGGCGCTGGTCTCGGTGAAGAGGGCGGTAAAGTCGGCAGCAGGGGCGTCCTCTAGCGAGATGAGCTTGGGGACAGCGCCAATGTCGGTGATGTCCTGGGCATGGGCGGGGTCGCGGATGACGGACGTGACTTGGTGGCTGCGGGCAACCGCAAGGCGTGCGAGATGGAGCGCAACCTGGAATAGTCAGCATATATTTCAGAGCATATAATTGAGTACTTTTCCGTGACCGCCGACAATGGCCAGATGCATGTTGAAGCCGGGATCAGATCCGATCGGACGGAGCCGGCGGCAAGTTCGGGGAAATGGAGTGGCCGTCGGGCACAGACTGACCCCGCCGCATATATAGAGCGGGAAATGCAAGCGTTCCCCAGCCATGTCCTCGGCACTTGTCCAGTCCGCTCCCCGCGCCCAACTCGCCATCGAGCGGCAACCTCGCCCATTGGCACCATATGGATGTGTAGTGGTGCGCATTGCTGCTGCCACCCTCAATGTGAGTTTATTCTATTTTACACGATTTTTCTGACGACACAGGCCCTCGACTATGCCATCCTCGCACACGGCATCCTCGTCCGCGACTGGCCCTGGGTCGGCGGCAACGAGTACGGGGGGTCTGTCGCTGCCGTCGGCCCCGGCGTGACCAGCCTTGCGGTCGGGGACCACGTTGTGGCATCGGCCGTCGGATTTATCGAGGGGTACGCTGTTCACTCTCCCTCGACGGCGCTGACATTGTGCAGACCAGATGTTTCAGCATGGCAAGAATATGCGATTCTCCGGGCTGACATGTGTGCCAAGGTGCGTCCTTTGTCCTGTAATAACCTCTCTGACCCCTGCAGGTCCCGAGCCATGTGCCCCTGGACAAGGCATCCACCACTCCGACTGCCTTTGCCGCTGCGTCGATTGCACTGGCACTCGAACTCGGCCTCAAGTACCCCGGCCCACCGACTGCCCCCAAAAAGTCATCGGCCAGTGTGTGGGAGGACGCCATGGCTGCGCTCGGCAACGGAGCGACCTTTGGCTGGGACCTCGAAAACGGGACCGTCGAGGGCGGTGTCTGGGTCCCCAAGCCCAAGTCCCACGCCATCCAGGGGTCCCTCTCGCCCGAAGAGCAAGCCCGGAGATGCGAGGCCGAGCGCGAGCAAGCCCGCCTTGCCGAAGAGCAGGACCGTCTGCACGCCGAGCTCGAGCGTGCCATGGCCGAGGAGATTGACAAGCGCGTCAAGGCCCAGCGCGCCTTTGCCCACAGGGCACCCCACTTTACCTCGTGCGCACCCGACTCGGACGAGCCCTGGACCAATGTCCCGCCCATGCTCTGGGGTGCCTATGACATGTCCCGCGAGGCCATGGACCGGCGCTGGGGCTCGGGATGGGACGATGGAGTCCGCCGCTTTGAGGTCGTCGGCCAGCGCAACTTGGGGCTCGTCACCAACGGGCTCGGCCTCAGCCTCGGGCCACGCTCCAGCACCCGGGGGAGCAGCACTAGTGGGAGCGCCAGCATGGGACGCAGTGGCTCGGACTCGAGCACGTCGGTGTCAGCGGACAGCGCAGTCGTGTCGCACCCGACTCTTCCCCCCGTCGCGGCCATTCTCAACGCGAGACGCGGCTCCGAGCCGTCGCTCAGACTGCCAGAGATTCCATGGGCCGTTGGCTCTGCCCCCGCCTTGCCCGCCAACCTGCGTCCCACTGGCTCGCCCCCCAGCAGCCCCTCGCTCAGATCGCGCTCGAGGCCCCGTGTCCAAGCTCGCGGGTCCACTTCCCCCTTTCGCATCCCCGCCACCCTCTCCCGTGGAATCGGTCGTGGGCGCGGCAGTCCCCCGTATCGGGTGAGGGAACAGAGTCCTTTGGGCGACTTGGGCAAGAACTCGGACACCAGTGTGCTTTTGGTTCGTGGTGTTTCGGCCCGGGCATCATTTGGTGCCACCCCTGCCCCTTTGGGCGCACCCAATCCTTGGTCCGTTTCCTCACCCGCGGACGATACAATGTTTCCTCCGCCGCTCACCAGAATCGAGACAAACTTTGTCATGCACGAGCCTATTCTGGTCTGGGGCGGTTCCACAGCTATCGGCCGTTCGGCTCTTCAACTCCTCAAACGTGCAGGCTACACAAACTTGTTTGTCGTTGCGGCGTCTGAACGGCACAGCGAGCTCGCCGAGATTGCTCCGTCCGGCACAAGGTCAGTCATTTAATTGCCGCGAGACATGAACTAACATGTGTGGCAGATTTTTCGACTATTGCGACCCGAATGTGGTGGCCCAGATTCGCACGGCGCTCGCCGAACAACCAATCGGCAAGGTCCTCGATGCCGTCTCGATGCCGTCTTCCTTGGAGCCTATTTCGCAGCTTGTCGGTGTTGGATCCAAGATTGCCGCGGTTTTGCCAGTCAATACGCCTATGCCCGATGGGGTAGAGATCAAACCCGTAATGTTTGGGCGGTGCAATGATGTGAGTGGCCCTGAACTTGTTCTTGCGGCTACTGATCCTGCGATAGTATACCGGAAAAGACGTCCTTGCGTATGGATTTGGAAAGGACAAGATGTGGCCCTTGTTGAGTCACTTGCTGCGCACCGAGGAATGGGTCTTCCCTCCGATGGTACGCCTTGATGGCGGCCTCGAGGGCTGTGCCGCCAATGGAATGCGGGTCGCAGCACAAAACCCGGGCAAGCGGGTGGTCTTTGAGGTTTAGAGTGGCATTTTCGTACGAGTTTATGCTATGTTACAGCTATGGTTAATGGGTGTCTTTTTGGACTCGCATGGTGTGCTTTGGACGGGTCCTTGTACTTTTGTGATGTGATGTATTCTTAGCCCTTTTGTAGACGCGTATGGTGTATGGTACCAACCTGGCATTGAATTACATGTTTCATTTTTATTTATTCCGTGGCAACGTTGAAGTTTGGTGCGCATATAGCCCTCGGTGTGTGAAATTTATAGTTTCTTGGAATATTAATCCGCAGCGCGAAAAAGTGGAACTGGGTACCCTAGATTTAGAAATCAATGCTCGGGGAGAGTAGGTCCCCGTTCGAATTCCGTCGACTAGGGAGTGCTAGTCTGCGCTAAGACTAAAACGACGCGTCGCAACTCCCTCGGTTTCAATGGGTTTGCTTGTACATTTAGCCATCACCACGCGTGCGATTTATCTATTGTACACGCGGGCTCGAGGCTTGTGCTGCTCCAAGGGTAAAAAAGGACGATCTCCTCTTGCTTCTTCTTCTTCTGAATCTCCTGTGTGATGTGATGTGATGCGTGCTGTCTCGGACTCTCGGTGGTGGGACGAGGCCGGAGAGGAAACATCTTGTTGCGCAGGTTAGGGTCGTCCGTTGTTTTCCCGGTTAGTGTGTGGGTATCAATATTTTTGATTTGGGCGGGTGATGTGCGCGTTGACTGGTACTCCCGGGGCCCGAGTCCTAGTCGTACGCGCACAATCGTACGCGCACAATGTAGGTAGGTTGTAAGAGGTGCGCACGTCTTAGTGTCGAGTTTAAGTTTCGGCTCGAGTTTAGGCGGTGTACTTGTACTTGTACAGTATTGTGCATGTGCATGTGCATGTGCAAGGTACCATTTAGTTTTCAAAGTTTACAACGATTTTTGATTGAACAGAAAGCTTCAAGAGCGTGACACACACGTGCTTACTATTCTATACGTCAACACACATTTAAATCTAAAAATTTAAAAGAACCACACGCGAGTAGATCTGGGCCTGCAGGAAATTTAAAGATGTCGATCGGCTATGTATAATGCGTCACGGTTGCGATTGACGTACGCGTTGGTGCAGCTAGCCGAGTCGTACTCGGTCGCTGGTAAATGAGTTGATTGATCAGTTGCGGGGCCCGGCGACGTACGCGTCTCGGGTCCGTACCAGTGGTGCATTGTGCTCGTACTGCATGTACGATATCGATGCGTTACAGCTGCTCGACCACGTGAGGGACAACGTATCCCCGGCCGAGGTAGAATGTGACTGATTAAAGATCTGCAGTTAGTAGCATGTGAATTGTGCGTATACTCGATACTGCGGTGTGTTGGGAGAGGCGAGTTAGGGGCTGTTGTTCCAGTTGTGGACGTCATTTGGTGCGTTGGGTTTGAGATCTTGGTAGAGAGTGGGCAGCCACATGTCATTGAGATCATAGTCTGAATAGCATGTACATCGTTGGTGTTGGAATTATTGTTGCGATCTAGGGGTGTCATCTATTGAGTGGAGGTGCGCTTAAACGTTTATTCCATCATCTAGTGGGGAATGGGTGGGTCACTTTAAGCTGTACTAGGTACATCCTAATGGGTCTTCAAATAGGATAAACCTGCATATAAGCACATAACTAAGCGCTGGAGGGCGAATCGAACCATCGGGTGGGTTTCAAATTAGGAATGTCGTCACGTGAGGTCGATCCTCGGCTTGTGGCACTCCTCTGCGGCGGTGATGCCTCGCAAATATGGACAAGTCCGTTACGCACCTTGTATTCGCCTTGATGGTGCTGATCATTGGGGTGACCGCCTTGTGGCAGCCAACGTCAACAGGGGGCAATCATTAAAGTGGCGCAACCGAGATATACCAATAGGACACATCCGTCACGGGTAGACCTACCAATTTGAGTATACATGTGCATGTTGACTATATCGAAGTGTCACCGTACTTTAATTTGGTTCGGATTAGCGGATTATACCTCCGGATGATGAATCGCCGGTTGTCCGTCACTCATAAAACGGGGTATATGTTATTATTTGTGAAGAAGATCGACCGCTACAGTGGCAATTGCCATAAATCGGCGTTCTCGGTGAACAACACGTACAGCCAACAATTAGTAAATAACGCATTTGACAATACTGTATTGGTTGGAAATATAGACTTGAAGCTCATGCGGTTAATAATTACAGCATCGGGGAAAAGTGGCCGCTGTGCCTAGGAAAGCAAAATGTGATAAGAAATTGGAAGTCGCCCACTCAAAAGTCTAAACCCCAGCTGGCCCCTCATTGTCTCCAACCAGCCTCTCATGTGCCTTTGATACTTCCTTGTCCCAGTCGGTCCTGTACACAACGTATATCGAGATAGTGGCAGCACAAAAGAGCGCAGATGCAAGACCGGTCCACAGCCCTTTGAGTCCGAGGTTTGCCCAAAACGCAAGGATGATTCCCATCGGCAGCCCTAGACCATATACATCAAGCTCGATTGTTTCTGTGATGCTTTGAAATAGGAAATACTCACCGACAATGTAATATGAACATATATTGACGATGGCTCCAAATCCGAGCATCCCACGAGCTCGGAGTACACCATCCGTGACAGCCGTTGCTCCGTCAACGATCTTGAAGAGTCTTGTCAGTATATCATCTACCGTTCACTTGGATATTCAGTACCTGAAATAGAGCAACAAGGGGCAGGACCGAGGATACTAATTGCACAACTGTCTCGTCGTTATTGAACAAGCGTCCCCAGCTCGTGCGAAACAGCATGAATATCGTACTATAATCCAAAAATCCCTGTTATGTCGTTTAGGAAATAGAAAGTAGGAAAATCTTACCTCAAAATCAAAGCTGTCACGAGAGACATTCCAATTGAAGTTTCAGCCGCCAGTTTGGCCTTTTGCGCATAGCCTGAACCTAAGAGATTCCCCACCCTCACGGTGGTTGCGATTCCGAGCGAGTATGGGGTCTGAAATGCAATCGTAGATGATACAAGGAGCACGCTCTGTGCCGCAAGCGCAGTGGGTCCTAGTCTAATCGAATTTTAAACGATGTATACACATGGATGTTTCCGATGACTCACTGTGACGCAGCTAGAGCCACGAATTCCCAGGACCACCATTCACTAGCAATCTGACCAGTTCCAGATAACCCAAGTCGGAATAGCCTCCCGATTTCTTGAAAAGATTTACGGTTGACGGGGTGTGACGCAGTTTGTGGGATAATCCATTTAGCATAAACTATTAATATGATGGCCATCAAGTTGAAAGAGATACTGCTTGCGATAGGTGCACCGATGAAACTGCAATTTTGGAAATTAAAATCGCCCTTGCCAAGAGTTAACTTTATGCTCACCCAGTGTTCAGAGGTTTCGGGCCCCAGACCAGAACCCAGCATAACAGAGCGTTGATAGGTGCGATTATGACCATGATCAAGGTGGGGATATGCATGAGCCCCTGGGCTTGGTAGAACCGGCTGAAAATACCAGGTATAGGATCGAACATGCGAATTAATATAGCTGACGTACCGCAATACGATGCTTACAGCCTGGCCTGGAAGGCTCAAACTAAACCAACGGAGATAAACACCCGCCAAATGTGCAATGACTGGCTCTTGTTTGAGTCTTAGTAATATCCATTCTGCGTTTAGCCAGATGGCCAGAATTGGCTGTACTGCGTTAAATTTCAAGACGATAACAATGGGGAACATGTCGTCACTTACAATCAGTATCACGAACATTAACAACATCATTCGTTGTGTCCATAGGCCAACGTGTTGTGGTCGGCCGCTTGTCCATGCCTGTGGTAAAAGCGAGTCGAGTGCGCTAGCAAAGCCATGGATGATACTTAGCCCCGAAACGGATGCTGTCATTGACCCTAAAGTGGAAGCAGCAAGTGCTTCAGTCGATATATGCCCGATTGATATCACTGAGGCAATCATCAACGAGTATTCGAGCATCTGAGTTCTGCAATTAGAAAGTATTGAAACGATCATATATATCTCGGACAAATGTACGTACCCAAATATCGGAATTGCGTAATCGAGCAAGAGCTAATTGGGTTATAATATGAATGACAAATAATATACTTTGATTGGAATGAAAACGCACCCGGCTTTCCTGGCGGATATCGGAAAACCTGTGTTCTTGTTCACTATTACTATTATTTGACCCAATCAAAGGCGTACACTCAGATACAGAGCTTGCCGTAAAGGTGTTCGGAGTTACGGATCTTGTGTCAACGAGAGTCTGGTCCTGAGAGCCTACAAGATCGGAAGTTCCACGAGAATGTGATGATGAATTGAAAGAAGTCATTGAAATATTCAATTATAGTCTTGTCCCAGTTAGACCACGATAAATCACCCAGTGCTGGTGTCAAAATACACAATTGTTGTTATCGCCGCAACGTGGGGACAATTTGAGGAATTTCAACTTTATGTGAACAAGAACTCAATCCGCGGACCAGCGCTTATCGCATGCACACGGCTAGATTTTTGCCTGACCACCGTATAAAACGCCCCAGCATTTTGGATCAATGCCTCCCCCAAACGCCAAGTCGGCAAAGCCAGTAGTACTCGCTTCGAAGGAGCAGACACTATTCAAGGAATTACTGGTATAATCATTTGTTACTTACTACGATATAGGGGTGACACCCTTGTCCACAGAGCTTATATGAAGCCAGGCAGTATAAAAAGGCCATCAAGACAGCCGACACTATATTGAAGAAAGTACCTAGCCATGGAGGTGGGTAATATTACTACTTTGTCCTGCATCGATTGACTTCTTTGCCGCAGAAACGATGTGCATGAAAGGCCTGGTGTATACGAATATGCCAGGAAAACGAGATGAAGGTGTTGAGCTCGTTAGGAAAGGGCTCGCGCTTGGACTTGAATCGCACATTTGCTGGCATGTCTATGGCTTGGTGTTAAAGCAGGACAAGAATTATACGCAGGCGCTGGGTGCGTACAATCGGGCTTTGAAATACGATGTGGTGCGTTCTTGTCGCCGTGACAAATTCTTCTGCCAAGTCCATGGACCAATTAAGCTCCTTAGGACAACATGAATATCTTGCGAGACGCAGCGCAACTTCAGATGCAACTCAGGCTTTTCGATCAACTTATACAGACGCGGCATACCCTTCTGGCATTACGACCAACTATGAGGCAAAGTTGGGTGGCACTTGCGGTAGCTTACCAAATGAGTGGCGATCTGGAGAAAGCGGACAAGGTGCTGATCAACTATAAGTCCATGCTCAAGGTGGGTATCTCGTATTATTTATATTATTAAGAGCAAATTTTGATGTCTAGTGTAGAATGTCCCAGACTATGACTACGAACACTCAGAGTTGTTGTTGTACCATTTGCGTATTATGGAAGATCTCGGAAAACATGATGAAGTTCTCGCAGCATTAGATGTATATTCGAAGCAACGGCAGATTCTCGACCGTGCGGCTATTGTTGAGTTCCGAGGTGAGCTCCTAATCTTGGCGACCGAGTGTAGCTTGTATGCTGACACCAGGGAAGCCCGCAACCTTGGCAAATCCAACAGGAAAGCAGAGGCTGCGCATGAATGGACGACGTTAATAGAACAAAACTACGAATCGTATGCATATTATCGAGGGTTACTTGCTACTCAAGATGTCGACCTTGGTAAAGTTACTCTTATGCAAACTTGTATACTAATATTACTCACGGCCGAGGCATAGATAATTTGACCGAGGCCTCACGACCCTCTGCGTTAGCTACCCTCAAGAAGCTTGTATCGCAATATCCTGGTGCTACTGCTCCTAAACGACTTTTATTGAACGTCGCTCTGGGTGATGAGTTCAAATCCCTTGTGACACCCTACCTATGGACTGGATTACAGCGCGGAATTCCATCGCTTTTTGTGGACATCAAGGCTTTGTATGAAAATGACGAAAAGAGACGAGTTGTTGAAGAAATTATGGAGGAGTTCTTGGCAAAACTCAAGCCGAAAGAGGTGTCTAAGGAGGTTGAACCGGGTGAGTTCAGTTCTAACTTGACCTTCAGTTGGTTAGGTATTGACCCTGGGTGCAGCTACCAATGGAGATGCCAAACCCGAGGCTCCCACAACCTATCTGTGGGCGCTTTATTATATTGCCCAACACTATTCATGCTGCGGGAACCAGGAGAAAGCGCTCTCCTATCTGGGCATTGCTATGGAGCATACACCAACGCTTCCAGAACTCTATACTGCGCGAGGTCGAGCATTAAAGCGGGCCGGGGATTTTGTGCGTGCGTCCTTTGCAGTCGAAGCTGGTCGACTGCTTGACGGGCAAGACCGATGGTTGAATGGCAAATCTGCCAAATATACAATGCGCGCCGGCCGAGTCGAGGAAGCTCAAGCTCTGCTTGGGTTATTTACAAGGGTAAGCGCTAACTTGGGTGGCTTTCGTGCTGACTTTTATTATTTTACAGAAAGATGCTACAAGTCCGGGCGCTGACCTGACGGAAATGCAATCGCTCGTGTATTTAATCCAGGAAGGGGACGCGCATAGGCGCGCAGGAAGGCTTCCTTTAGCGCTCAAAAGATTCAATGCTGTTGCTCAGGTATGTTAAATACTTTCTTATACCCCGTTTTCCATTGATCGTAAGTCAAACGCAGATCTTTGAAGATATTTGGGATGACCAGTTCGACTTTCACTCGTATTGCATTCGGAGATATACCTTGAGTATTTATATCGAGTGAGTTGTAACATGTAGTCTAAGGCTGCACGCAACAACTAAGTGCGAATATCTGTATAGTACGATTCGATGGGAAAACCGGATTAGAGAGCATATCGCATATAGAAAAGCAGCGGTAGAAGCGGTCAAGGTATGGGGTTTTCACCTTGGGGTGGACATATGGATTTTGACGCTTGTATAGATATATATTCGACTACACGACGATCCTGGTCTCGTTGCCGCCTGTACACCTAGTCAGTGCGTCTGTCGCCTATTTCATCAAGATCCTGACTGTTTTGGAAGAGCTCACCCCCGAGGAGAAAAAGGCAAAAGCCAAGGCTCTGAAAGCAGCGTCGAAAGAGCCAAAAAAGGGTGCGCTCTCCAACTCCTATTAGAGGTTTGTTCGCCTGCTCATGCATGGAATTCTATTGGCGTACTTCATACCGGTTGGTTATCCTCCAGTAACAACAACAAACCAGAAAGAGGAAGAGTTACAGCCCCCAAAAGACGACGACCCAGATGGCTTGAAACTTTTTAGCCAAGAAAAGCCAATCGAACAAGCGTTGAAGTTACTACGGCCATTAGAGACCTTGGAGTTGCGAGATATTGACGTTTGGTTGGCCATATACGATGTCGCAATAAGGCGCCGTAAGTTGCTAAACTAAAAATCAGGTCCCCATCATCCTAAGCCTATTTATCACCCATAGAAAAATTCCTCCAAGCCCTGAAAGCCCTGAATATTGTCAAAAAGTTATCCCCCGATAACCATGAGCTCCACTGGCGGGTTGTGGATTTTAGGCTACTGAGTAGGTTGTTGTTCACGGGTCCCTAGCGGAGCTGACAACCGGTCTCAGCTTCCAGCGAAAAAATTGCCTCATCATTAGATACATCTGTTAAAACAGTAATTGAAGAGTCGCTGGTCAATCTGATCCCCTCACAACAATCGCCTGAAGCATTCAATATGCAATATCTCCAACGTAATTCCACGCCGACAGGAAAGTTTGGGGGCGCGCTAGCAGTTTTGAAGATCCAAGGGCAAGAAGCCGGACAGGAAGAGGCGGAAAACCTGATATTCCAAATTCTTCACCCAGAAGCCAAGGCATCAATTCTGGTGCGCATATAGTTCTATCGTACAACTCGTGAGATCTTCAATATCGCATGTTAGGATTGCATCGAAGGGTCCCGTCTGCTCCAAGACGTCATCAAATCCAAACGAGTTGATGAGTTTAACAACAAAAGCCAAAAATTACATCCCTTATCGACTGCTCTGAAACCGGAACACGAGCTCGAGGCACTGAGGGCTGAGCTAGCTGGTGAGGATCGCAAAGCAGAAGAAGCCAAGCCTATAGTCGATGCAGAGGAATGAACTACTTGTGTTTACGCAGCTGGCCCATTGTTTAATAGTACCGCTAATATTAAACTTTTTGAATACACCTTAGAATTGATCACACGCCCCAAAATTACCAGGTAGCGGCGGCAGCCGAGACTCGCGCTATTGTAACATATATTGTGACTAGATCTATTCAGACATACAAAAACACTCCACAAAGCGATACTCGTGGTACATCGACATACAAGCAAAACAAGTTCAAGTCCGGAAACACGAGTCTACCGCACATCAGATAAGTTATCCAATCGTCCATCCGGGGCGGCCTAGTCATAAAATCTCTCATAGAAGCACAAATACGCCTTGGCCTTGGACACTTCTTCCCACGAGACAGGGCGCACAGTCGTGTCGCTGATGTACACCCATTGGCGCTTGTCCTTGTCCTTGTCCTTATCCTTCGCGTCCTTGTCTTTTGCATCCTTGTCCTTCACATCTTTATGTACTTCCTCCGTTGCGGATGGGGCGTCTTCGGTCTCGGGACTTATAGGCGGGGGAGGTGGGAGTGCAACATAGGCGATGTAATGGCCACCAATCTAGTGGGAATCAACAAGCCACCACAAATCCACAATCAAACCCACGTACCATTGACCCAATATGCACCACGACCGCATATAACCTATACTTTACAGCCATCTCCTTGTCCTTGTCCTTCTTGTTCGCAAACCAACCCATACCGTTTATTTTATCCTCACGCTTGCCCCCGCTGTCTCCTATTCGGCCGTTTATCTTGGCTCTTCCCATCCCATAGTCTTCCCGGTTCGGAGCTACAAATGGGGCGATATCCAGTACTTCGGGGAATGCAACAAAATCATCCAACTTGCGCAAGCTGCCAAACAATAGCGTTCCTGCGCCAGCGACTTGCTGGAACCGTTTCAGATGGATGACGAGCACAGGTGGTGGGATAGCAATAAGGTATCGCTTGAGCGCGCGGCGGTGCATGTATTGTTGAGATCGTGGGACGGGCGGGGGTGTGACTCCAGTAAGGGTAATGGGTGTGCGTGGTACGGGCGCAGCAATCCCAGTCTGGGTGCTCGTCGCTCGGGTAGATTGGGTAAATTCATCTGTCGTTCCAGAGGACCCGGTTCCTGTAGAAGTCGTGCGCACGAGTTGGGTAGGCGGTGAAATGTCCAGGTTGGGAAAGGGTCGCGCACGTTCAGCATCAGGGGAGGTCATCTCGATTACAGGAATTGGGCCATTATGCGTCCGATCCTCAACCACTGGAACTGAACTTGGACGTGGGAGTACTGTATCGTGTGTCCACTGCTCAACCCCAGTTCCCAGCCCGCTTGTCGAAGCTGGACGAAGCGGAATTGCCAATTCTGTAAGTTCTGGTCGAAGTGTGTTTTGGCGATCTTCAGAGTCTGAGCTCGAGTCGGAACTACTGTCAGAGTCGGAATCTGAGGTAGAATCTGATGATTCATAGGCCGAGTTACTCGTGTTCGTTGTTCCGACCGATTCCCTGCTCTGTCTCTTCGCCTTGCGCGCGTCCCGCTTTACGCGCCCCACTGGTATCCCATTCGCGATCTTCCAACACCTTCTACAAGCAAACGCATTGTCTCCTTCAAGGACTTCGACAGTTGTAAAGCTGCGCAGGGCATCGGTTATGCTACCTCGGCCAGTGCTGAGTTTGAGCCAGACATCATCGGGAGGAGGACGTGCAAACGGATCTGGAGACAAGTATTAAACAGAATTCTACATAGAGAAACGTATAAATGCACACCTTTGGGCGCCCCCAGCCCATCTACTGTGCCCTTTAACAGGGCCAACGGATTTGAAGACGCCGTAGCACCCAAGTCAGCCAACACCCGTCTCAAATATGCGGCCTCGTTCTTTCGCGTTGGAGAAATGGCACGAGATATTGGAGTGGAGCCTAAATATACATCAGTGGCAATTACAGGGCACGTATTGTAGCGCATACCGAGGCGATGCTCTGGGCCGGGGGATGAAGGCCTCGATCTCCTCTCTTCATCTACTAATCTGGCCCTTGCCACTGCCACTGCGTCCTTTTCCCCTAGCCCAGCATCCTTATCTTTGTCCTTGTCCTTGTCCTTATCTTTATCCTTTTCCTTTTCCTTGTCTTTCGCACTTCGTTCCTTGCTCTTCTCCCTCTCCCTACTCTTCTCCTTATCCTTCTTCCCCCACCCCTGCAACGACATCCTCCTACCAATCCTCACCCCTATCGATGGAGCAGACAGCCCGTCTCGATCTCGATCTCGATCTCGGTCTCGACCTCGATCATGCCCCTCCTGAGTCGATATTTGTACCGTCGATATACGGGCCTGCGACTGCGGCGCCTACTCACCCATGATTAATAGTTGCAATTGCGAGCTTGTGTCAATAACTCACTACGATTTCACCCTCCGCAACGTCTTTCCGCTGGTCCTTGGCGTCACCAAGCACTTCGGTATCGCCCACCCCAGTGTCGTTTACTTCGACAGTACTGACGGCAGCCGAGACATCTTGTTCTGTCGAAGGGAAAGGAAATGATGCTGGCGTAGCCAGTGTTGCTTGTGAAGTGGTCATTGTTGGGGGAGGTGTTCTTGGCGGAGTGGGTGTAGTCGCTTTACGAAGTTTGTAGAAAAACTTGAACTTGTTTCGCTGGTGAATTGAGATGTTAGCATCGCGCATGTGTAAAATGTACGAGAAATCGCCGCCCGAACCAGCCAAATATCAGGAAAAGGAATGGAAGGAGTAACCGCAGAGGTTGGTGTAAATGTTACGAAACAACCGACTTGGCCTTTCTTGGCTGTCCAATACCCCATGACTAAATCAACAGCAAGCGTAACTCACCTTTCTTTCCCGCACATCGTCCGGTTTAATACTCAGCGACAAGTCCATAAAGTCCTCATAAGTATGTGATATCTAGAATGGCGAAGTTATTAGCACCAAGCAAATGATTAATTGCGAGCAAAGGACAAATCCCCGAAATGGTTATTTCCCCGGTTGGACTCCTGGGCCTCGAATCCATCACTCAAAGTCAGCTCAGCAACTACTTAGAGGATACGTTACGCAGCCCCGCAGTCCAAGCAGTCCACCAGCGCACAGCATGGGCAAATAATAGGCGCGGATCTCTCTCATCGCGCCAAACCATGACACAATCAACACCTACTAACATGCTTACATCCTTCGCAAACCAATATCGACGCCAACGTGCCGCCAAAGACCATATCTGCAAATGGCATTGGCGGATCAGAGCCTGTTGAGGTAGACTCGATTGTTTGAGGCACCGGAACTGACGGGCCGTTAGCGCCGCTCCCGTTGGGGAGACCTGATATATGGGGAGTCATTATTAACAAGACAAATACTGCTAGAATCAGGTTGCATGTTGAGTGAGATGAATACTGACCTTGGTCATTCTTGTTCTTTGATTTTCTACTGCGTTTAGGGGGCGGCGGAGTTCGCTTCTTGATGATCTACACGTTTGCGTTAGATGTTTATCTACAAAGGATGGATCGGGGAAAGAGTTGTAAAGTGTCCGAGAAGAAATAAATACGTACATCCATCTCCTCCATCCGCATGCCATCCAAAAGGTGTCGAAGTAATTCGTGTGCATCTTGTTGTCTATACTAAACCGGACATTGCCCATCAAGGTAAGTGTCTGCACCGCAATGCATGCATTTGGTGCTCACGCCGAGATACTGATCGTATTTTGCTCCAATCTGGCCTAGGAGCTCCCTGACGACCCCCAGTGTCAATCGACATCCTGTGCCACACTGCTTCAACGTACCTAGGGCTCAAACTTGGCTTGCCAGCTTGCCGGGCATTCATTACTTCGTCCTCAAAGCGCAAGAAAGCGTCGCATATGGGCATGCCTTTCTCCCACTCTCGTTGTACACCAGGCGGGCCTCTGGCATTGGTAAGGGCAGGGCTACGTGCGGGGTATATGTCACGTTCGTGCTCCAGGTCAGGGGGTGGACTAAAGGTGAGCAATGCTTGCAACAGCGGTGTTGCCGTCAACTAAACACACGATACTATTAGCACGACAGTTGCCAACACGTCCAAGTCAAACCCACCGACTGCAATGTCGAATTTAAAAAACAACTGTTTCCCAAGTTAACAAACCCGGGCGGGAGGGAAAGGCCCGGGGGAATCGTGACCTGACTCTGGCCCCCAAACCGCTCATAGTAGGCCTTGCGTCTGGCCGCGAGTTCTGCCTTTTCCTTCTTGCCCATTGTCTATAGGGCGGTCGTTGCGAGTACCAAGTAGAAGAGGGTGCAGTGTATTCATCAGGGTCTCAGGGTCCTATGCCCTGAGGGTACTGTCGCACGTGGGGTATATATGGACTTTTCCTTGCGGCTGCGCGACGAGCAACGATGATTTCTCCACCGGCCAACACGACTTCGGCGCCCCTCATTGGCAAGATATCATCTTTTAATACAAGCTTAAGCTAATTATGGTGCAGATTTTAGTCTTTTTGGAGGGGCAGAGTCACTCTCTGAGGGCCGCAAAGAAAATGCAAAGTCTACACGCTCGCATCCGAGGCGAACGGTGACAGAACGTCCAACAGAGGCAGACAAACTCATTCCTGGCCCTCCGCAAGACCCCTCAGACTTCCTATGGCTTATGACGGAGGAACCTCACCGTTCTCGTCGACAGGCAATTCTGAAAGCCCACCCCGAGGTATGTCGGCTAGCTTCGCTCATATACATGGAATCACCCAATTTCGCGTTTTAGGTCACCAAATTGATGGGTTATGAGCCGTTGACTAAATATGTGGTCGCTGGAGTCGTTGCCCTGCAGCTCTTCACCGCCTATTATCTGATTCGCGTTTTACGAGTCTCCCCCATCTCTTTCCCTTTCATCCTAGCTGCATACGCAATTGGAGGAACCGCCAACCACAACTTATTCCTTGCTGTCCACGAGATCACACACAACCTCGCTTTCAGGGGGGTCAAGGCCAACAAGCTCTTTGCCATGTTCGCCAACTTGCCTATCGGTATCCCATATGCAATCACGTTCAAGGTAAGCCCTTCATCTCATTTGTCTTACGTCGGTTACCAACATTGTACAGCAATATCATATTGAACATCACAAGCATTTGGGCGAAGACGGGATAGACACTGATTTGCCCTCCAGACTCGAGATGCTCTGCCTTCAGAACGTGGCTGGTAAAACGTTCTTCTGGTTCGTTTTCTCGCATCTTTTCTGCTTCCAGTTACACTGACACCTCGTTCAACAGCACGTTCCAGATCCTCTTCTACGCCCTCCGTCCTGGTTTCATCCGTTCCCAAAAACTCACCCCATATCATTTCCTGGGTATCTTTATCCAACTTGCGTTCGACTACGTGCTGTACCTTGCCCTTGGCCCGCACGCACTCGTCTATCTTATTATGTCTAGCTTTTTCGCTGGGAGCCTGCACCCATGCGCAGCCCATTTTATCGCAGAGCACTACATCTGGGATGGTCTGAACCAGGAAACTTACAGCTACTACGGACCCCTGAACATTCTGGCGTACAATGTCCGTATTCCCCCATATTCCGCCTAGCTTTCAGACTAACGTAATATCGCACAGGTTGGATATCATAACGAACATCACGACTTCCCCTCAGTCCCCTGGACCCGACTCCCGGCACTGCGCAAACTCGCCCCCGAGTTTTACGACACCCTGCCAAGCCATCCTAGTTGGCCAATGTTGACATGGAGGTTCATCTTTGACGAGGACGTTGGACTGTATTCCAGAGCCAAGCGGGCGCCAAAAGAGTCGGCGGCCCGACTGGCAGCCGAAAAAGAGAGCGAAAAGGAACGAGGATACGCGAGTGATGAGGATTGCAAAAAGACGAAAAAAGCCTAGAGTGTTGACGTTGGACCTGGGTAGAGTGAATTATACTACCTAACTTAGCTCTGTTCGCTGGAACATTTAATTTTTTATTTTGGATAGGGATGTAACATTCTTTGTTGATGCATATTACGCACGTTCGTTCTAGATAGACTGGCATTGGGACGTTTGAGTGCGCAGCTATTGTGAATACAACATGTTGATAATGGGCTAAAAACTTCACCCTTGAGCATCATGAGTTGATGTCTATCAATATATGATCGCACAAACACGTTGCAATCAACTACTCATCAAGACTAACCGACAGACATCCGTGCTTATTAAACCCAAGAAGGCTGCTATATGCGCGATGTGTTGTACGATACAGCTACCTAATTAGTTCTAATCAAACAAGTATTTTATATACCAAAAATGACCATCAACTTATGATCCATAAGCGCCCAGACACATGTGAACAAGTGCGCTTTTTCCTGTAACAACCACCCTCACTAGACAGGCGCAATACCAGATAAAACCCAACACCGCCATATAAAGCTATCTTTTTCCCCTCGGCATGATACCACGATATCAAGGGCAGTACTGGCTTCATTCCGCAGTCTAAGGGGATAACTAGTGATCCATACGTCGGTGGCAACTCGGGAACAAACTAAGCTCCAGCTATACTATTATCGCTGTCTATCACAATGTATCAAGCTACCTATGGCTGTTCAATACCTCAGACTCTGCTTGCCAATGTTTGCTTATACATTTTGCCCCTCACTAATTCCTCACTAATAGGAGTCCGTTTAGGGGCCAGCGTTGCGACTCTCAACAGACAGACACCACCTTCGTTTCCTTCCTACATCACTATAACACGGCAACCATGGTCTCGGCGGTTCCGCTCGTCGCTGCACTAATCGTTTCATGCCCCATGTACTTTGTTCTTGGAGCGACACAATCGACATTACGACACTTACTCTTCGTGGAACGCCACAACGCCTATGATTGCTGTGTTACCTGCTTGTCGTTTGCCGCTGGCTTGGTTTGTGGTTTCGTGATTGCAAAATTAGTAACTTGGTTCCCCCCTGGTACGTGCTTCTTAAGATTGCAAACTTTATGCGGGTGACAGATAAAAGTAGAACATTGGGCGTTGGCATTCTTCGGCGATTACGAGTGCGACAAATACATATCTGCTGTCACTACTCTGGAGAAACCTATTGCGTCTATGGATCCGAGGGCGTCCATCTATGACGAAGCAGGGAAAGATGCGGTTTCGGTATCCTTGGAGGGCGCCATCCCTGCCGGCGAACTTGGAGGGTTGGTTGAGGGTAGTACCATCGATTCAGCGAGTATGGAACTTGTCGAAGCTAATAGTCTCGTAATTACTGGCGGTGATACCGATCCCATCCACATGGAGCTTGTAGAGAATCCATGGGATACGCCTCCACTCGGCCTAAACTCTCTGGAGCACACTATGACCCTTTCGGATGTCTTGATGGAGCATGAGAGGGCTGATGCGCCAGCCCTCTATCCGATTACGGAAACTACCTGTGAACCAACTCGCTCCAAGGAGTCCCCTTACCACTTGTTCACAACTTCTAGTACTGCGGGCCATGACCAGAGTTCAACTACAGCTTCTGATAGAACCATCGAATTGTTTGAAGCCCCACAGGTGGTTACGACCTCTATCTTTGCTCTGGATGTCCCGGGACCTGTAACCAACCTCTCACGAGCTACCTCTGAGGAGGACGCGAAATCTAGGACTCCTAGTCTCCTCGCCGAAACTCCTGAATTATCCCCGGTCGTGGCCCCTCGGGGGGTGGACAGTGAGCAAGCTGAGGGCCAATCGCCGGAGAGTAAGGAGGGGGGAAAGCAGTCGAGCAAGAAAAGGAGAAGGAGAAGAAGGAGCAAGGCCAGCCAAGCGGGACAAACTAGGCGTGCAACAGAATATCAAGCCATGAAGAAATTGGTAAACGATTTAGTTAAGGATGAGTAGGTCGGCATCCTCCATTAGCATGCACATTAGGTGCGGGTTAAACGACATATGCAGCGCATACACTGTAGTTTGGCCGACACCAATTGGGATACGCGTGCATTACCCGTGTAAATCGTTTTCATTATTAATTCGCCATGTATTATTAGATCGTTTGTTTGTTTCTTGCACTCGTTTATGAAAACTTAATCCTTGACTTGGGAATTCCCCAATTCCTTTGCAGTGGGGCCAGGGTCAAATAACCAGTGGGTCGGGTGGAACGATAAGAGAAATCTGGGACTGAATACCTCTGAGTTTGGCCACCGGTGGGACAACACGACGATCAGAACATGGGTGAGCATTGGATGGATCCCTGTAAACAACCACACCAGTTTAGATGGACTGAATCGGATCAGCAAGGGGCCATCGGACACGGGCCGAGCCAATCCTGTGATCAGTAGATGCTCAGTAGATGTATTTTGACCAAGGCACGCTCCTATAAGAGTTCTTGTATTCCGTTCCCATAACCTACATAATTTAAAGCCTATTTCTGGTTGGATATGGTGTTTTAAGTGTTTGGAAGGAAGTTCAAGTTTAGGCAGTAATCTTAGCTGAAAACGCGCATTTATCACATGAGAGGAGGGCAGGAGGCGATGACACTCACAAGAACAGGTAGGCATCATATTGCTAGGTATTTGCTCACCCGAGGCTTGCATCCACATGTTAAGTATCATGTGCCATATGTTTAGACAGCTTCTAAAGCTTAGTAGAGGGGGTCGCACTCTCCACCCAAACATGAATCTTTAGATCGGCTAGATGGCCCTTCGGTAGCGGTCTACCTGCCAGTGGATGCAGAGCTTGAACGCATCCGATCTGAGCGCGCCTATTCTCACCCGTTCCGTTTAGACTTCATCCGAGCTTTAGAGGGTCTAAACCGCGCGTCTAAAGCTTACGGGGATCCACCCATTATCAAACCCACTACATATAGCATCACACTTCGACCGATTAAACGCCTATCGGGCCTCCCACCGAACATGATAGTCCGAACCTGATGTTCCTCCAAGCCATCAAGTGGCTGATGATGAACTACACTGCCGAGGTGTTATCCCCTCGGAGCTGCGGGGATATCGAAATGTGCATTCGACACGTGGAACACGGTAGCGCTAGCGTTGCTGTTATACTGTTATTTACCGTTATCAATAAGTAAGTGGCACTAGTGCACAGAGCTAAAGTCAATCAGTTTGACATACATTGACGTAACTTCATGAATGAACCAAGATCCGTGTACATGACCACCGAGTTTAGTTGCTCTTCACAATACAGTGTATTAAGGGAACCACCTAGGAACCCGCAAACAACGTAGTGGTTAAAGTTTGTAATGAGTTTTGTTGATTTCCGAATGGTATTTGCGTTGCTGATCCAAGGCGTTCGAGTTGCTTCGAGTATTGGCGCGCGCCATCGTGCCTTGCGATTGCGCGAGCACAGCAGCTATCGATTTTTACAGTGCGCAATTTTTTGAAAAAAAAAACTGAGACAACGACTTTGAATCTTTGGTTACTCTGGATTGAAGCGCAAGACAGATGCCAGACCTAATTTCAGTTGTGACTGGTACGGTATTTACACGTGACCGCGTTTCGTGATCCGGCCGCGGCGCCAGGGATCGCCACGCACTTGACCCGACGTGGCCACATTCTCGTGACTTTGACCACTCCACTCTACGGTATTTAAGTAACCCGACCGCTGGACCTCGGTCATCCCCTTCAAATTTTGAATCTACCATCGAACATGTCGAACATTACTCTCACTCGCCCACTGGTGCTTGAGAACGCTCTGGAAGGCATTGGCTACACACCTTTGGTCCGACTTGATAGACTGGCCAAGGCTAATGGGATTAAGAGTAACATATGTACGCCATATCAGTTTATTTATGAAGGCCCAGGCTGACTTGAAGTAGTTGCCAAGGTTGAATTTATGTCGATGGGGGGTTCTATCAAGGATAGAATTGCCAAACGTATGGTTGAGCAGGCGGAAAAGGACGGCATCCTCATTCCGGGCAAGAGTATTGTTATTGAACCTACCAGTGGCAATACCGGTGAGTGCTACCCGCTGTTTGGTCAATAATTCGGCTTATCTAGGCGAACTACCACAGGCATTGGCCTTGCGCTAGCATGTGCTGTTCGTGGCTATCCGCTTATCATTACTCTCCCTGAGAAGATGTCGATGGAGAAGGAGCTCACTATGAGGGCATTGGGGGCCGAAATCATTCGAACGCCAACTGAGGCCGCATCTGATAGCCCATTGTCAAACCTTGGCGTAGCGAAGCGGCTAAAGGAGTCCATTCCGAATGCTGTTATCCTAGACCAGTATCGCAATCCCAATAACCCGCTCGCTCACGAGTTTACCACTGGCCCGGAAATTATCGCTGCTATCGAGTCGCTGCCAGGGAATCAACATGTCGATGTTCTCGTTGCCGGTGCTGGGACTGGTGGCACTATCACAGGAACAGCGCGGGCATTGAAGAAGCATAACAAGAACTGTACGGTTGTTGGTGTAGACCCGGTGAGTCAATCATAACAACCTGGTGTGTAACGCGCATGCTGAATTCCTGATGAGATAGCGCGGTAGTGTTCTTGCTCTGCCTGATTCTCTGAATTCTTTGGGCGAAGGAGAAAATGTTCCCTATCAAGTTGAAGGGATTGGGTGCGTATGATTTCATATGTTCTATATGCTGTGGTTGAACAAATTCCATTAGATATGACTTCGTCCCGGACGTTCTATCCCGAGAGCCTGGGCTAATTAATCACTGGGTCAAAGTCACCGATGGGGAAAGTTTCAAGCGTGTTCGTGAGATAATGAGACTTGAAGCGTTGCTCGTTGGCGGCAGTTCCGGCGCTGCCATTTCCGGTGCTCTCTCGTGGTTGAAAGGTGGCCCCGATCGAGACGTAGAAGGCCAAAACGTAGTTATTATGCTCCCTGATGGGTGAGTTTACCTTTTGGTTCAAAATAGGACCCAAGCCTGATCATAAATTGGCCTTTCCTAGATTACGGAATTACATGAGTAAACCGTGGTTTGCCGATGGCCTCCTTGGGCGTGAAGTTGGTGCGGACTTGGCACCAGAAGTTACTGCTCAAATTCACAAGGTGCTTGCTGATAATCACAACTACTCGCTCTCGGCAAATGGGGAAGTTTCCACCAAGCCAAAGGCTGAGGCTGCAGTATCAGCTCTGACCGATTCGATGAAGGATGTGACTATTGGTGTTAGGAGCGTTAATGGCGTTAATGGCGTTAGTAAGCCAGCCATTGCCTAGACCAATCTTCGTTTCTTTTCATTCGTTTTGGGCTATGTCTTCTCGCCCTTTGTAAATTAGAATTATCCCCTCAATCGAATAAACCAGACTTGGTACAATTTACGATCGATTGCAAGCGCTGATAGTTGTGACTAAGCGCTGAGTATAGGCAAACAATTGTCGTTCATTGGCTCTTGATCCAGCTGTCATGACTACTATTCCTTCTCGCCTAGCCCGTGTCTCTCAGACTTCTGCAAACCTTTTGGATGCTCGCCGCCGTGCTATTCAACTCTACCGAGACTGGTATCGCTCAGTGAGCAAACCCCGACCACGGCCCAGCTGTCATCGACTAACTCTCACGTCTGCGACTTCACATCCACTCCGCTTACCTTGACAGGCCCCCGAGATTGTATCGGCATATGGTCTGAATATTCCCCCTTCGTTGATTCGTCACCGCGTTCGCGAAAAATTTGAGCAGATGCGATATATAGCAGACCCTGCAGTCCTTGACGTGCTGTTGCACAAGGGTCGGCTAGAATACCAAGTAAGTTTTTAATTTATTGGGATCAATATTTTCGAACTGTTGTTGTTAGAACCTGAAAGGGTGTTCTTAACCCATTTCAACAATGTTATTTGGACTAAACACTAATAAAATACCTCACCTACAGGAGACGATGAATTGCTGGAAGCAAGAACCCCACATTATGGGTATGCTACTGCAGGATATGCACGAGGGAAGCGCTGTCGGACAAACGTTCTTACAAAAGTTCTATGCAGGTGAGTTTACCGGTCACCAAGCGAGGTTGGCCAACTGCTTACTGGCTGACTTTTGCAGGGAGAGATGACGAGAGCGTTAGGATAGCATCTCCCCCTTGACCCAATTTGTACATATACGTACTTCGAATAATCAATGACCGAAATCTGGTATGTCCAAGCTGCAAATAGCGACCAGATTTGACACAAGTTTATCCCTTCCTGGCATCTGAGATTGTATCTGAAGTGGTGATTGTTGGCATTACATTAACATTGATAATGTTCTCCGTCATTTCCTATTCCACAATGGTCACTCTGTTACGTCAACCACGCACGCGAATAACCTTCTTCTTTCCTTTACTAGCCCCGGCCCCCGCTTGGCCTTGCCCCTGACCCGGGCCAGCAATTGTACCGGCTCCACTCTCTGCTTTCTTCTCGGCCGCCAATGCACTCTGATTTTGGGTTAATACTCGGGCGCTTTTGCCACATTGATCAACAATTGATTGCTTACCGATACAGCATCTACATAAATCCCCGCATCGATCATAGGTGAATACGGGCTCACACGGTCCTGTAATTTGGGCCACGGTTGAGGCGGTTGGGGAGCCTTGAACGACTTGCGCTGTATCGGGCCTATGCTCTTGGGCGATTTGGATGATGGAGGGGTGGTGGGCTTGGGCGGGGCTCGGATCGGAACGCTTGTTTCGGGCGTGGGAATCTGTTCAGGTTTGTACGCTTGGATTTGCGAGGCGATTGCTTCAAGCAGGCGTTTCTCTGAGCAAGTCGATAAGACAAGTGCCATTAGGTAGCACCCGTTCTCAGGAAGTTACGCACTCGAACTAAACTTCTGGTTCAAGACCTTGCCGTCCTCCTTCCACAGTACCTTTACGCGACCTGGGTTTTCCCAGTCTTGAGGGTGGCGTTTGGTGGGCTATAGAGTTTCCAGTGACCCTTGAGCACACAAAAGAGGGGGATGATACAAAAGATCAAACTGGACAATACTACCCCATTGTGCATTTACCCATTGCATCGGGCCTCGGGCTCGAATGCAGTGCCAAATGGGGGTCAGCGATGAGTTCAACACACCTCGTGGAGGGTAGGAATACCAAGTACCCGCGCAGCAACCTCGATATCGCGACTTTGGGGCCACCACACGCTCTTCTCACGCGCGAGGCGCCTCTGACCTTGACCATACGGACGTTTGGCATCAAAATATATCGGATATAACGACGTCCAGCTAGGAAATTGAGATGTCAAACCCCTAGTCATGAGGCCACCACAATTGGAATAAAATACATGCGTGAATGACGTGCAAGTGAGGGAACAAGTCACGCGACGCATGGGTCAATTAGGGGCCAAACAAGGGAATAGGGAGAAAGGCGAAAAGACAGATTAGGGTGAACAAGCCACTCACCGTTTGTACTTTTCTAGGTCTGCTGGGGTCCGGAACTGTACTGGTGTATGCTGTGTTCGCAATGGTATAGACGAGCTAGCACCCGCCGCCGAAGGCTCGTAATCAAAGGTGGGCTCGTCGGGGTCTAGCAAGTTGATAAGTTGTTATTGCTCGAAGTAAAGTAGTTTTTTTTTCGCAAACGGTGCGAGGCAAGTTGAGACAACGAGGTGGAGATAAGGCACACAATATAGGGGATATCTCACCAGAAGCGTCCCCGATTTCCTGTAGAAGTGCTCCCCGAGCCCCGGTATTGGGTAGGGCCGTAATATGTTGTTCGCCCTCAGAGTCCGAGTCCAGGACATCTTGCACTGTTGCACGTTGTCTGGATGACATTGTCGACGGAAGCAAGTGGGGTTTTCTAGCTGTAGTCTGGCTTGAGTTGGACGACCTAAGTGTTTATGTGTACTGTCTCAGTAAGATTGTACACACGAATCATTATATAAATTCGCACTGTCTTGCGTCTGGTTCTGATTTGCGCTGGATGATGTGGGGTGATGGTCACTCTGAATGAGTTGTAAGAACCCTGATAGGGCAATTCGACTAGCGCCGCCCCAGCCCCACCACAGCGTTACCACAACATGCAATTACTATCCCAAATCGTGTAAGTTTGCACCATACTCGGCGACGATAAATGGCATTAAATATACATTACTAGTTACTGGTGGATATTCCTACAGTGTCTTGCGTTTGTTGTTGCAAATCCAGCCCCCACCACTGATGAGGTCGTCTGTAGGCCGTTTGGGCTATGTGAGCCATGTCCCGCTGAGGCGGTATGTGTTGTAATTTCTACGCAGACAATTTTTTCATTATCACAACACTAATCTAGCTCAACCAACCATTCTGCAAACCATATGGCAACAGAAGACTCATCCATTGTATAAGAAAATCTGATATTCCGAAGGATACACCAGATGGACATTTGCCTGACCACGCTCTTCCGGGTGAGACTCCAGCATGGGAATCGTGTGGAAAGGTTGTGCTCCAGGAAAGGGCAGACTTTAACGAGTTTGTGGTGCGTTATAAATTCCTTACATTTCCCGCCAACCCTTGCCAACTAAGGACCCCACAAATAGATATGCAACTTGGCGCTTGCGGGCTTAGCTCTCGGTGTGCTCTACGCAAAAGTCAAAAAATTAACGACCATGCAGTATCGTCAGCTAGCGGCTAGAATCGGTTTGACTCGTGCGTAGCACTTAGATATTGTTTCACAATCTGAATCACTGTATCATATATTGTTATCCTTGTTAATACCATAGTTCTAATGACGACACCTAATCATACAACAATGTTTGCTGACTAAGCTGGTAACACATAGTATTGTGCGCCTCGGCGCACCGCAGAGTGGACTCAGCCACGACGTTGCCCATAATGGCAGACGATACCCTCTGTTTAGTATTCATTCATGGGTTCAGAGGTGATCATAGGTCTTTCCAATGTGAGTCGCGCTCGAACTTTGTTGCTTGTCACCAATGCCAATTAAATCCTGCAGCATTCCCAACAGACTTGCATTTGCATTTACTCCCGCGCATACCCAAGTTACAGACATATGTATATCCAACTTATAAGACAACAGGGTCGATAGAACAGGCACGAGATCATTTCTTAAATTGGTACGCCGATTCGCCATACCTGGCTCACTCTAGACCTGTTGTCGGCTGAAATGGTGTAATTGATGTGGCATTTTGGGCTGTGAGTGGAATAATCGCTTTGTAAGATCTAGCGCTTACGATTCAAGATGTAGTGGACAGGATGACAACGCTTCCTCCGGGCCGCGTGATACTATGTGGTCATTCGATGGGTGGGATACTTGCGGCGGAAATAGCTTTCGTAGCCCCGCCCGCTCGCGTCATTGGATTGATCGCATTTGACTCTCCGTTCCTTGGAATACACCCACATGTCATCCTCAGGTTTGTTACAACCAATAAGTCCGAATTGGGACTGATATAGCCATATTAGCGGAATCGCTTCCCTCTTCAAGGCCAAAGAAGGAAAGGACGAAGCAGAGCTGAACGACCCTCAACACGTAGAAATAGTTTCCAAGCACGCGGGAAGACCAGGTACTGCACGCATCCTGTCAAAATACACTGATTTACCACATTGAGATAGGCGTCAATAGCAGCAACACCAGTACTCCCAATCTGAATCCCGCAGGGCCTTCGAATACCGTGACATTCGCACCCAACCACGGTCGCACTTCGCCGTCTCCAGCATCTACTCCCCCAGCCCTCAATACGACTTCTAGCCCACTCCCTCCATCACTTCATCTCAGTTCTCCCCGTCCGGTAGTCCGGGTACGCTCTCCTCAACTAGAACAAGCTTTTGCGACCTTGGGGCTCGGACCCGTGCCTGAATCTGTGTACAATGTGATTCATTTCTTCAACAAGCACCCGGGCATCCAGGGTATCAAAGATTGGGTGTACCAGCTTCTCGAGTTCAGTGGGTGCCTACTCGACCCACAAGGTCTAATGGAACGATACGAGAAGTTAGAGCGCTGGGGTTCGGACGAAACCGCCGGTCCTTATGGCAGAGGATGGGTCAATCTATGGACGATCACGGTGCCAAAGCAGAGAGAGGACACGGCCGGCTGGCGTTCACCATCACCGCGGCCCGAGGAACGAGAGCAAGATCTGGCGAATGCTATGCATTTATCGTATATGATGGCTCAGAGCAACCAGGGATACACTCAATCTCCCAAGTCGACTATTTCTACGAGCGATGGAAGCTCTATCCAGTCGAGCCTGTTCCATACCAGGACTACATCAACTTCCACGACTCCATCCGATACTACCGAGTCTAGTAGGAGGAGCGGAGACCTCAAGGCTGCCCTCGAGGGGCTCCATACCCAAATGTCTACAGCATCCATCTCGAGGGAAGAAAAGACTGCACTCAAGGGGAAAGAAAAGGAGCTCAAGTCTGAACAAAAAGCTTTAGAGAAGGAAGAAAAGACATTGCGCAAAGAGGCAGAGCGTCAGGCAAAGAAGGAGGCCAAGGAGCGACAAAGGGCATTAGATGCAGCAGCAAAACGTGCACGCGAGGCAGATAAGACGGGCAAGCCACGCCACTTTATTGTTCTCCCCCGGAAAGGAAACGACCAACGCTGGATATGCGTGCCGATTGCAGGTGCGGACAGCGAGGTGTCTGCGCACACTAGTATATTCTTCAAACAAGACAACCTCGAGTACGATAGAATGGTAGTGGACGTTGGAAATCTTGTACGAAGCTTTTGGGATGGTGATGGAGGCCTACGCCACTCGAAATCCATTGCATAGAACGTCTCTCATTGGTGAGTCGCAATTGGCTTGATGGATGGACGCAGCAATCTCAAATCGTGCCGTCCACTTCCAGATGATATTTGCATAATTGTCCGAAATAATTTAGCTGTCCGCTGTTTTGTCAATCAGGATGTGTCAAACGACTTTCGCATCAAATTATACCCTAATTATCACTTATGTGAGCCATTTAAATCAATTCGGGACTCCACTGTTGCTCTCTAAAGCTTCCGGAGTAAACGACCTTACCAAGCATTATCGCCGGTAAGCGACCACATATTTCACATGCTCAGTTTGAGAATTCCGAGCCGGTCCCTCCATCGGAACCTTTGAAAAGATGGACCGACCACAAGCCGAACCCCGTGAAAACGACAATCTGCGGAGGATGTGTCCAACAATTCTCATCGCGTCGCGCAAAATGATGTCAAATCCGAGTCACATTCACCCGAAATTTACGCACGCTGGCAAAACTTTGCACTGATGAAATTTTCAAATTCAAGCCCAATGGCCAGATTATCGCAGCATCTGTTATGGAATTTTTCGTGTACGAGCGATGCCTCGAGGACTAGACAGTCCCGTTTAGCATCACCCGACGTTCTCGACGATGTGGAAGCCGTATTCTGTTGCGATGGAAGATGTTTCAGCGAATACGTCGTTCGAGCTTCGTCATGCTGAATTTTGGCCGCGTGAACGGTATTCCCAGCTTCTTCCAAGTCTGGGGTCACACTCTAATTGCCTAGTTGGACATTTGTTGGTCCCGAGGACGAAATCGGGAGTGAAAAAAGGAATCTGATCAGAATATCGAGGAGATTGCTGGTAACCAACGTTCACGAGCAACGTCGAATGGAACGTTACAATCGAGCAACCAAGCAAGCAGTCGAGGTGCGTCCTCGTCACAATACAGTAACACCGCCTACCTCGCAGGTAACTCGGTGTGACTCGGTTCGACGGAGGGGAGAAACAAGGTTTCGTATAGTTCGCCGTGTGTGTTCGTAAAGTGGTCTCCGTGGCGGGTCCCCCGAGTTGGGGCGGTAATAACTGTCGAAAGAACCACCTATGGCCGCTGTCGATCATGAGGAACGAGGCCCTCGGAACTTGAAATGAAAGCACCCACCCACCCAACCACTCATTCACCCACTCACCCCAATTGGCCGCCACAAAACCCACCCAAAATTTTCAAAACCCAAAGCTTCAGCCCCTCCTGTAAAACCGAGTCAGGAGTGTGCATACAACTTGAAAATTGGGGTGAACTCGACGGTCCACGAATGCTCGAGATGTTCAGGGTGAGATCTCGACTCGTACAACCTACTTCTCTAAAAACAAAACAGACTAGCCCAGAATAACTGTACCCTTGATGCCGTGCGCCTTCCCCCCATCTATCCCCCCTGCATAATAGAGATACGGAGAAGACGATATAGGTATTATGTTGCTTGAGAGGGGGGTATACAGATTGACATTACATGGGTGCGATACGACTTTCTTTTGTGAGTAGGTTGGGTAAATTTAGTAAAAACGGAGCTTGGAGAGTGTGTCCCCATGATGATGGCCACAGACAATAGACTCACCGCGAGGCGAGGCGAGGCACCCTGCATCCGATATATACATACAGACGGAAGTGGTTCCTAAAAACATGGGCCGACAATTTGTTCTTTCTATTGATTATACGGAACGTCATCCCGTCTTTTTGAGCTTGAGATTAAACACGATCTACGATCGTTGGTCTGCTAGGTCTAGGCACTTGCTGGGAGAGTCATATCCGTCATATGCTCCGAAGGCGGGAGACGGTATACAAAACATCCGAGTCTAATTCCGGTAATCTAACTTTAGCAATACAAGAGCAAAGAAAAAGAGAGAAAAGGAATAACCGGGGCCGGTCTTGGACGGGGCGAGGGCGCCGAGTCGATCGCAGGCTAGAACTAGAAAATATATGATTTTTTTCGGCACCAAAAAAGTGTGCGCCGGGTCACACTTGATCACGCTTCGGGGCCGGAGGGAGCGGGGACTCGGTTCTTGGTTCGCGGCTTCGTGGATATGCAAGCAATAATATTCAACCCTGCCCGGCCGATGATCCCGTGCGCAGCGCAGCGCAACCTCGTTCTTGAAAGAGGTGGCACCCCGGTTGACAGAGAGACTTGAACTGTCAGTCGACCAAAGCAAGCTCTGCGTTTTTTACGCGCAGGATGGTCTGGCCCCGGAATAACGAGCAAGACAGCCATCCATCCACATGAAAGCCGAGGGGACCCGACAAGATCACTAGAAGCCCCTCAAACCCGAGCTAGAACCACCCTGGCCGCGGCCCAGGCAGAAAAAAGAAGCACGAAAGAAGGGGCAAGCCAGATTAAGTTCTTCAAGGAAATTCGGGGCAAGCTAGTGGAATCTTGTTAGGGCGTAAACGGGTAGTGTGTGCTAGGAAATAGAGTGATTTCATTTCTTGGATGAATCGGGGTGTCTCTGCCATCGTTGCTCAACCGCCCGGCGCTTAGTCAGCCGAAGTAGCCTGAAATTGGACAAGAGTGGTGAAACGAGTCGAGACGGATGAAAGGGCACAAAGCAGTGGTGCAACAAAGCAGCGTAGATATTAATTAATGCGATGGACACAGACTTACTCTCGATGTACCCGATTCTAGCCCGATCCGAGTTGCAAGGCGTGTAGGAGCAACGGGTTACATATGACGTTGGTGCGACGTAGGAATGGTTGGGATGGAGGTCAGACAAGGTACTGCGAGATCGCTGACAGGCACGGCTCATCGTGTGGTCGATAAGATCCGGATCCGAGGTGCTGGGAAAAAACGTGCATATAGAGGTACTTGACCTAGATGGTAAGGCTGAAACCGAGCTCGCAGCTCTGGGTGGAGCGATCGTCGGGATGGGGCGGGTGTGCGTCGCAGCGTTGATGTCATGCTGTGTGTGGAGGACGGACTCCCGCCTGCAATGGTAGTATAACCGACCCGGGCGGACAGGGGTGGCGCATCCAGGGGATGGAGGGTCGGGGCGCCGTGGTAAATGGATAGGTGGCCATAAGAGACAAGATAGATTATTTAGTGATGCTATAGTGCCACATTGTCCGGGAGTGGCGCTGTCCCGGAGGGCGCCGACTGGAGCCCCTTACAGACCTGATATCTGACAGAATGTCGAGGAATGTGAAACGGAGGAATTCGAAATGGAGCGCATAGGCGTCCAAGTGGGGGATGGGAGGATTTGGGAGGTGGGGGTACGGGAATTTGACTGTGGCGTAGGTGATGGTCGGTGGATGATGTTTTCGCCGGCAAGGCAAATGAAATGGAATTAAAGAATTGACAAAGTGATATTGACAGAGGTGGATTCCAGAACAGGGTGGTGAGTTTACGCTGCCGATGGTTTGATCGAGGTGCGAGTAGATGGACGTAGGTGGTAATTGGCGAGCCGCAGCGAGAGAAAAAGTAGCCGCGGACATTTTGGGGAGATTGGAATGAATTGCATAGAATGGGTTGTTGGGGAGTACATGATCTTTGATTGGGAGACAAATTGGGGAATAGAGAGCCTATGGAGGAGTTGGGGAATGCAGAGAATTAGTGTAGACAGACGTCTGTAGCACATGTAGCTCAGCGCCTGGTGGACAGACGAAACATGGTGGGTAAAGGTTTCCGATGGGTCGAGATGATGAAATGATGTACGGTTTGAAATTGGGAAATGAGAGTGGATGGTGTCAATGGACTATATGCGCTGAATAGATGGATAATAGCAGCAGCAGATCGCAGCTGTGCATCATGGGGAGTCGATTGTCGACAAAAAGCGTGTGACAAAGGGTCACATCCCATTCCGGGGACCCTTGGATGTGCACCCTGGGCAGTACCCTGAGGCGATCCGCGGATTGACCCGAGGGAGCGGGATGAGCGACAATAGCTGTAGACTATAAGGCGGGCGGAACAAGTGGGATTGTCGTCCTTTATCCCGCATCTACTTATCAGTGAGTCGACTCGGCCATTCGATCGCATGAGCTCATCCCGTATAGCAATGCGCCGTCCTACTCCTATCCAATTGCCCCACTGCCCAATGGACACACTTTGGGAGGTCGACGAGGAGAAATCTGTCTTTGAAGACGACCTCGACTTTCCACTCCCACCATCAATCCCATTCAAGCGCCTTTTGAATCTGCCCAAGAGGGTCCTCTCACCCCCCCGGCGCTCGTCGTCCAAGAGGGCCCTTGTGCCGTCGCCGGGACTCCTGCGCCCGGTCTCGCCAACGTCGAGCGCATCGAGCAGCGACACAGACTCGCCCCGCACCCCCCCGGCAAACACCCCCAAATGCCTCCCAAAATGCCTTCCGCCAGCCGAGTGGGAATCTGCGATTGACGCGCTGTTTGACCTTGAGGAGGAGCCCAAGGCAGCCGAGTCGTACATGTCGTGGTCGCCCGAGGGGTCGTCGCCGTGTCGCTCGAGCTTCATGTGCATGGGAGCGCCGTCGCCATTGCCGCCGTACATGGCCGCTTATTCAGCCGACACGCTCCCGATGTCTCCCACATTCAACCGCCCCATTCCCGTCTCTCCCCCCCGCCCTGCGCGCTCTTCCAGGCGTCGGCAGCAGTACACCAGCATTCCCATCCAGCTCACCATGGCATAGACGCATATATGCTCTTTCTACTACTACTACTATATTCCATTATTGTCGTGTACCACCGCACTCTCGTTTCGTTTCTCTCATCCTGTATGCCGGCCGGCCCTAGTCTTGTCACTCATCGCATTTCTCTATCTTTATGCATGTTTCGCTCAAGTTGAATCAATATCAGTTGCAATGTCTTCCGCTTGCATCCGCGGATCCGGTGGCAGTCAATCGGCCTCTTTCTCTCGACGACATGGATGCTCCTGACATGGAAAAGGACAAGCGTCGGCCCACTGCCCGCCTGCCCATGCTCGAGGATCTGGCTGCGAGGTATTTCTCTACTTGGCTCCCTATTTTGCTAATCATTACATAGGATGAATGTCTCTCCACGGGATAATGCAACAACTAGACCCCGTCTCGCCACGTCTCTCCTGCGCACAAACAGCTCTACTTGTCATCCACCTGGCCCCGACTCGGCCGTCTCGGAAAAGGCCCCCGACCTCCCCAGTCTCTCCGTCTCGGACCCAAACGGCGATGAGGTCAAGGACAAGCCTGCACCCATGCCCCGCGGCTACAAGAATGTCCCCAGTCTAGACGCCATTGCCGGTCGACTCAAGGCACGCGAAAAGGAAAAGGAGAAGGAGAAGGAAAAGGAAAAGGAAAAGGAAAAGGAACAGGCCCCCGACGAACAAGCCTCTCCGTCCGAGTCGTCCCCCGCGCCCGACGACCAGGTCGAGGCCAAGTCCGAGCCCGACCGCTCTACCCTGCACCCCCTCAGGCACAAGTGGTGCGCATTTGCCTATTCTCCAATCCATGCAATTGACTGGTGACAGGACTTTCTACTTTGATTCCAAGCCCCCTCCACCCCGTCCCACCGGCGATTCCACCCCCGCACCCTACACCCCTTCCAATACCGAGTCGGGAGAGTACGAGGCCGGTCTCAAGGTCGTCGGAAAGTTTAGAACCGTATGTCACTTGGTCTCTCTTGCCCCTCTAACACAATCACAGGTCGAAGACTTTTGCCGCCTCTTCAATTGGGTCAAACCACCCAGCAAACTCGAACGCAGCTCAAACTACCACATGTTCAAAGAGGACATCAAGCCCATGTGGGAGGATCCCGCAAATGCGGATGTGCGTGTTTCTCTCGTACATCACATGTGCTCATGTTTTGGAATAGGGTGGGAAGTGGGTCATTACAATGCGGAATAATCCCGTCTTGTTGGACCGCTGTTGGTCTTGGCTCGCAATGGGCTTGGTCGGGCAAGAACTCGACGATCGGGACGACATGATCTGCGGCGCCGGTCAGTTGCTTTATCCTTTTCTGGACACGATGTTCACTCTTTCCAGTCGTTTCTCTCCGTTCCCGGATCGACCGCATACAGCTCTGGATAAGGCAGAAGGACGACGTCGAACGAGTAAATGCGATTGGCAAAAAGCTCGTCAAGCTTTTAGACCTAAACGAAGAAAGTGGCATCCAACTCGAATTCCAGGTTAGTCCTGTTTCTCTTTCCGGAACCAAGCTCATCTTTTCCTAGTTCAATTCGGATGAACGTGCTCCTGCCGCAAAATACATCTCGATAATGCCGCCACAGCCCTCGTTCCGTCGTGGAGCCGAAACTCCCACTGGATCGGACCCACATTACTTTGCTCCTTCTGGCCGCGGTGGCGGAGGTGCCTTTGGCGCATTTGGAAGAGGCGGAGGCGCGTTTGGAGGGAACCGGAGCTCGTTTGGTGGCGGCTGGGGCTCGGGCCCACGAAGTGCAGTGGAACCCTCGAGTGCGGGACACGGCCGATCCGCCAGCTCGGGAAGTCCAAGCGCGTGACGTTTATCATTTTGTGTTACTGGGTCCGGTATTTCTCACATGTGTATCGCCTCTTATATAGTTGTCGTCGTAGTGTTTTCGCATACAGCAATGAAAGGTTGAACATGGACATAAAACAACGTCGAGGGTACATGACAAGAGCCTAGGGAAAGATGTGGGGAGTCTAGTGCCCAAGTGCCGCCAATTTCTCGTACGTCGCGGCCTGGTCCGAGACTGCCTTTTGGCGAAGCTTGAGCGCCGCAATCTGCAAAAAGGGAAATCAATCACGGCTGGACTGGACTGCGATCTCGTACCTTGCGCTCGTGGAAGGCCTTTGCCTTGACCTTTCGTTTCTCCTCCAAACGATCGACGACGTCTTTGTATCCCCACCCGACCTCGTGCGACAGACGCTAGAAACCAACCCAAATTAGACCAAATCATAAACCCATATGGTGACTCGCCGCACCTTGACGGTGCAGTACTTGCGTCCGGGTTTAAGCCGCAGCACACGCAACGCTTCAGGAACGACCATCTTCTTTTTACGGTCGTAGGGCGGTGGACATCCTTCGAATAACTTCAGGCGGGTAATCGCCGCTGCTCCGCGTGCTGTCTTGTGCGGCAACATTCCGCGCACGGCTTTGAACAGTACGCGCGATGGCGCACGAAAGTGGAACGGGCCGGACTTTTTGGGGTTTACAATGTGCCGCTTGTGTAGAAAGTTGTGGTACCGCAGCTGTGTTTATTGGATTTAGTGAATAGGGTGGAGTTTGGGTGCGGTGCGGTTGGGACTTGCCTTGTTGCGGAAGAAGCTCCCGCTAATGTTGATCTCTTCGCATCGGACGACGACAATCTTTTGTCCGTTGAGAATCTCTTTGGAGATTATCGACGCTAGGCGGCCGAGTAAGTGGCCCTTGCCGTCAATCACGACCGGCGTAGAGGAAAAGGTCGACATGGCGGTGACTGGGTACGTGTGAGCTTGGATCAACCTCGTGTCGGTGTACTTACGTCTATAATGTTGGTTGTTAGCGTCTTGGTGCGGCTATCTATTGTTTGGTGCTCACCTTGGAGTTGGCGTTTGTCGAAAGCTCGGACCGGATGCATAATCTAACCACCCGAAATGCGTCAAAGTCAGAGTGGCTGTATTTGGTACTATCAAGTACCACGCAACTGATCGCTAAAGTCATCGACATTGTGTGCTAATATGTACAATAAAATTAATGGCTAATAATAAAGATCTGCGTCGGAATGTTAGAGCGACCCCAGAACCGATTGACACCAGGCATTCCCCTCGATCTGCGACCGGTGCCTTTCAAACACTTCCCGCAAGACGCGAATCTGCTCTTCTGGGCTTTCATCCTCCATCGCAACGTCCTCTCCGTCCCTTTCACCAGATACTCCGGTCCGCTTAGCCCACTCCCCCAAAACTTGCTCCAATATTTTCGCGCCTTCTTCCGTAACCTCCTTTGATAGATCTGGGGCATTCGACTCTACAGCGTCCAGTCAACAAAATAGTGCAATCCCCGCATATATATCGACTTACTTCCGCCAAAGTCTTCCAGCTCCTCGGCTTTGCGCTTCGCGAGCTACATTGCAAGGAAACATCAACCGAGCCATCAGCGCCTTGTTCCCCAAATACGCGCGCCGGCCAATTCAATCCTCAAACGCACCTTGACGACATTTTCAGGAAAATTAGCCAGTTCTGCAACGTGGATCCCAAAACTCTGATCACAAATGCCTTGTGCAATGTGGTGGCATGTTTTAGATCCCGATCGAGCTAAGCCAAAGTGAATACTACATACCTGGCTCAACCTTGTACAAGAGTGTGATGTCACGTTCCTGAGTCGTTTGTCCTGTCTGGTTGACATGAGCCACAACGTGCATGTTCTTTACGTGCGAATGCTCATCCGCAAGTGTGGTGAGTTCGTGAAAGTGGGTGGCAAATAAACAAAAAGCACGAATTTCAGTTGCAATGTGTCTATGGCAATATTAGTCAAGCTCAAGGTCAACGGCTGAGCGACCCACTCGGAGATTGCCCATGCCAATCCGAATCCATCGTATGTTGAAGTACCCCGTCCGAGCTCGTCAATGATAATCAAAGAATCCTTTGTTGCCGACTAGGGCGACAGCATCGGCATTAATAAAACTTAATGCCGCAATACAAGACTTGTCACTCACCCGCAAGATGGTTGCCGTTTCAAGCATTTCAGCCATAAATGTCGATACACCTTTGAGTTGGCTGTCACCGGCACCTACACGAGCTAGAATCGAGTCGAAGATCGGGAGTTGGGCCTCGCTTGCCGGGACAAAGCAACCACATTGGGCCATCAGTGCGATTACGCCGACCTGTCGGTTAAAAGACGTAAAATCGCTAAATTCAGTTCAGTTGAAAACGATCGCACCTGACGAATATAGGTAGATTTGCCACCCATGTTTGGCCCGGAAATGATCAAAAACTCGCTTTTTTCTAAAGAACAAAGTAAGTTAATTGAGTGGTCACAGGGAAGCGCACGATTCTGGTCACCTCGATGGAGTTCGGTGTCATTCGGGATGAACGTGATCTCTTCTTGCACTTCCAGACATGGGTGGCGACCCTCCTTGATGATTAAATCGCCAGTTCCTGGGTACAGCATGGGATCAGCGCTGCGAAACTAGAGCCACGGATGTATTTGCCTTTCTCAAGAACTTTGGGTTTAACATAAGGAGAGGCCGAGTTGACAGAAACATGGGCAAAACTAGACAAAGGCGTGAGATTATTGAATGTCTGATGGTTGGCCACATACCTAACGATGACGTCCAGATGGGCAATGACAACGTCCAAACCTTCCAGAACCGAGATGTACGTTGCTAGATTCCAAGTCAAAACTGACGGAACTTCTTTATCAGTCACACTACTTACAAGCGATAGCGACAACCTCCTTGACTAGGCCGCTCTGGGCACGAGTATATTGGTCTGAGAGCGACCCATATTCATTGGCTAGCTCCCTCAACCTCGAGGTCGTAAACAGAGTTCCTGATTTTTGAGTGGAGATCTCGTTGTACTGCCTCTTGTTGTGAATCGCTTTGGCATCCTATTGTCCATTAGTGCCTGGGTAAACCCCCTAGGTTGAGTGCCCACCGTCTTGCTCAGCCTGAAACAGTAACCGTGTGTTGGATTGTTTTCTAGATGCAGTTTCTTGTCTAGTTCCAGGCCGAGGTCACGGCCAACATCCTGGTGCTCCTCATCTAAACCGTCTCGAACTTCGGCTAGCTTCAGTGATAGCCGCTTGAGATTTTCATCATAGTCTGGTTTGATGACATAATTGTGGCGGTCGAGCTCTTTGAGGTCAATCGTTGACTCGACCATCTCTGTATACTTGCTGAGACTCGTCGAATATTCCTGTAGACTGTTGAACATCATCGAGTCTCAAATTAAGGAAACGTACCTCTAGCTCATCGAGGTACTGCGATTTAATGAGCGGCTTGCATGGATCGTCTCCTTCACCAACGGCTTGGAGTACCATAATGAGGCCTGGGATCTAAATTGAACGGTTGGGATTGAACCTATACCACCAGAGGGCCACTGACCTTCAAAGCAGCCTGGTAAACCCGCACCACGTCCTCCAAAGAAGCACCACCTTTCTGAAACTTTTTCCCAATCCGATGGAAATCAGGCATAGCTCGCAAATAATCGTCTCGTAAAGTATCGCGCGAATCTCCATCATTGACAAATGCATCAACCAAGGTTTGCCTCGTTTCTAGGATCCAGCAGTCAATAACTAAACCCGAGCACAATTGTGTTGCTCACCAATGGCGTGTAGGTTAACTAGCGGCTGTTTGAGCCACTGCGCAAGTAATCTCGCACCCTGCCCAGTTTTGCATCGGTTCAAGAGCCCTAAAAGGCTGGTGTTTGCTGGTTGACGACCCCCTGTCATAGGCCCAGAACCCCCCAAGCCAGGCGCCGGCATAAGATTGAGCGCACGCACCGCGCTAGCATCGAGCCGCATGAACTGCGCAAGATCGTGTGTGCGGAGAGTGTATTGATGTGCGTTGCTCGAGTCAGATGTGAGGGTGAGGTAGGCAATCAATGCTGAAGCAGCAGACATGGCTGATTTGAGATCAAATTGGGCTATCAAGAATGGTCAAGAGCCATAAACTCCAAGGGAGACCATGGACCTACGAAGTGCCGTGGCAGAGAGGCCTTCCGGTAAAAGCCGCCCAAGGTCCTGTTCTATATTCTTTGCGTTGAATTCACCTATAATAGTTTAGCGATGCGTTCTTGAGTAAACATGATACTTACCCGCTTTCCGCTCCGTGAGGACGACATTGCATCGCTCGATCACCTCCCGCAGCTTGCTCAAGTCGATATCGGTTCGTTTATCATCCGCCTGCATAATGCATTCTTTTACATCCAACTGGATAAGAAGCGCCTGCACGAGGTTGAAACATTCCGTTCGCCACAGATCGTAAAACATACCTCAAAGTTAGATAACAAGTCATTGTCCAGAAATTCTGAAACTCCTATTTCTCGAGCAGACGCGTCTGCAAACGCAACCCCAACGGTTTTCGATCCACCCTCACGTTTGCCAAGACGGACGGCCATGATAATTGGAGCGCTTTCCAAGTCAGCATTCGAAAATAACAAATCTTCAACATCTTGAAGATTTCCAGGAGACGCCCTGCGAACAAGTTCCCAACGATTACTAGACGCGCTTTTGCCTTTCCCGGTTTCCGGTGCCCATATTTCAATCCGGAGTTGACGGGTCGTGAGGGCCTCACGGAGGAAAATCTTGGCCACAGAAGACGAAAGCGTCACCGAAGGAAGAGAATCTTTGCCTTTTCCAAGTTGTTTGATAACGGAGAGCGTGTGATATACGTGTGTCGCGACAAAAGTCGCGTCCGGCCCGTGCACACTGTAATAGTCCTAATAGACGCGTTAATAGCGCAATATGGACAAAATATCAGGCCACACCTGTCGTTCGAATAACCTAATTGTGTCATCCGGTTTCTTGAGAACAAAGGTCGCGTCAGACCCATTTGTGGCGCGTCAAATATATACTTACTGGGGGTAAACTAGATATAAAGGAACAAAATCCCGAGGTCACAGCGCTGTCTATATCATCATGAGTCTGCGTTCAGCGCATTGTAAATAAACGCCTCACCGAGATCAGTGGTCTCTGGCTTTTCTTTTGCGTACATCATGATGGAATGGTTTGGAGGAACGCGCCTTGATGGGAGGCTTGAATCGCTGGGACACGTGACTTTGGCATTCCTTAGCTCAGCCGACTTTCCCATACTTGGCAACTACTACGATATCGTCTCTTCGCCTTTAGATACAACCTCCACTACTACCGCCGACTGACCCCTGTACATGCCCCTATTAATAGTACTAGTTCTCAATGACGACGCTAATCTCACTATGCAACTTTACAACCAGCTTGCACGTGTGACTATGGATATTTCCAATGTAGAAGGCCGTTAGCTTGACTGTTGAGTCTACGAAGCACTAATCCTACCACTCTGTGTCGGAGCGGTAATTTTGGGTAGACAGTCCTATCCAGCCCCCCTGGCTAATATTTCCCTATCATTTACTCTTGGCTACGCCAGATACTGTATAGTAAGCACATACGTGGTCGAGATATGCCCCTGAAGTTATATCTCATGTATGCATAGTGAGTTACTATTCAGTAATCCACCTAACAACGCAAATGTCCCCAAAAACACCAAATGGCCGCCACATATGTCACTTGGCCTTTGGGCGGGCCTCGCGCTCTGTAACGGCTGGTACCAGCTGACTTAGGGCTGGGAGCGGCAGCGACCGCGCGTAGCGCGTAGGGCCGGGGTGCAGCTGGGGCCGCCCGCCAAGCGAGCTGGGAGGGCGGGCCAAAACCAGTCGCAGAGACGCTCGTAGTCGATAATTTAATGCTGTAAATATTAATACGGAATGTAGCATTTGTACATGCATTTAGTAAAGGGCTGCAGGGAGGGCGGGAATTTAGAAATAGCCTTGGGTATCGGTTACACGCGTTCTCGGTAAGTCGGGAGCTGGCGCAGGTGGGAGAGCGCAAAGAGCGAACGCGAGTAGTTCGGGCGCTAAACATAGATAAGCGCCGGCCCTTTCCCTGTGGCCAAGTATCATCTTTGGCTCCTCCACAGGCTGCGTGCCAAACATTCACAATCTAGCCAAACGCATACAACCTAGAGATTCAGCTGATTTTAACTCATAAGCCGGTGCGCGTTCAAGTGCTGTCACCTGACCGCGTGCACGTGAAGCATAGCGGAAAAGGAGGCGCGCTAACGTGCGATGCCAAATAACAACAATGACCGAGCTCCTAACCCCTAAAGGTATAAAAACCCGCCGGGGGCGGGCGAATTCTCTCAAGCTACTACGACCACCTGCCCTCTCAACAGAGGGTGGGCATCCCCCTTCCCCCTCGACCATCGCCATCGACGCCCTCCTCGCTAGCTTCGACGACCTCGACAGCTTTGGCAGTGACTCCAAGACCGACAACTTCAAGAGGCGTGATACTTGGGGTTTCTAGGACCCCCCTTGATTAAAAGATTAAGAGAAAAAAAAAGGCCATAAAAGAGCCGTAAAAGAGCCGTAAAAGAGCCATAAACAGCCATAAACAGGCCATAAAAGAGCCATAAAGAGCCCCACAAAAGAGAGCCCATATGAGAGCCACGTGGAAAAATCCCAGAGAAAAAAAAGAGAAAAAGAGAAAAAGAGAAAAAGAGAAAAAGAGAAAAAGAGAAAAAGAGAAAAAGAGAAAAAAAAAAGAGAAAAAAAGAAAAAAACGGCCAAAATACACAGAAAAAATAAAATGGGCTGGAGGAGGCGCGCTCCCGGATATGGGGGGTTCCCGGCGGTGGCATTGGGCGCAACCACCTCAAGCAAGCCGGGAGCCCTGACAAGCCGGTGCGTCTCATAAACTTCACTCTAGCTTCCGCTCGGGCTAACATAAAGTACTTCGAGGAACCGATCCAAAGATGAGGAAGGAGGGTAAACCAAGGGTGTAGAGGCTAACTAACACGCACATACTACATTCGGGTGCATGTATTGTCCAATATGTTCGCGCATATACGTATACTCTAGGTTCAGAACTTCACTATACAATGATTTTGCCCCAATTTCAATAATCCTTCTCGGAGTGATGAATCAATGCCGATGTCTGCGCTGGTCATTATCCCTTAGCTTGTTTTCAACGCGTTTTATCTAACATATTATTCGCTCTAGAGACGAGAGACGAGGAACAGCTGGGAGCAATTCTGACGATATCGCCGGCCTTTATCTTGCATAAATCCTTTAGTCCCACCTGACTAACGAGAAGGATATGCCGTGAAAATTACACATACTTCTTCGATAAATCCTAGACTCTTTTTTACTATCGTCGTCAAACTAGTACGGCTTGAATTCTTAGAGCTAGCGCGCGCGGCTAATGTGCAAGATATCGATATTACGTGCGCAACCTGGATTTCTACGGTACCAACTCAAATCTATCCACTAGGAAACATATTCTGGCGCAGTTGCGAATTATAGCCAAGAGACTAACGCGGCGCTTTTGACAATTTATGTGAAAGGATAAACATCGAAGCACGAGTCTCCCATCGGGCTTACTTTCCTTACGTTTGCCTTACCACATTATTTTAAGATCAAAACATGACTCGACAATGTCCGCCCATAAAGAAAAGCTTAAGGTCGAAACAATAGTAGTCCTCACTAGCATACATGTGCTAGCTTGGACTCAAACGAGAGGGAATTTCGATAGGCCGAGCCTGGTCCAACTGAAATCTTACATCATCATTACCGGCGGGGTGTCGACAAATGATTTGGAAAGAGTGGCCATGTCAGGTTTCAACGGTGACTCATTCGACTATCTATAGGAACACCTCGAGCATAATGAAGATATCGTTAGAATTTGCCGACAAGATGTTCCAAAACTCCTCTTAAAGGCTCTCAACGATTACTGAACGCACCCTTGCCTTTAACGGGTACTGGGGCCCATATTTGCATTTGAGGTTGACGGGTCGTGAATTCCTCGCGGAGAAAGGAGGATATTGGTGGACTGTGGCCAAGTTTTTCGGCGGATATATTTATTGCGACAAAAGTCGCCTCGTGCGCGCTGTGATGGCTCGCTCCCAAGTGCCTTCTGCGTGTGGGGCGTTTAACGCACCTCATGATATAGCAGATATACAAGCATCTGAATGAACTATTTATATAGATCACGATAGCTTTGCAACTGATTCACAATAGAGGCAATATCGGCGATATCAACAATATGGATGTAAAAAAACATAAAAAATCAATCCCAGTCCGAGATAGGATTCGGTTCATTTCCATCAAAGAGCTCAATCATAGCACAAATACGAGATAGATCGTTTCGAATTTCTTGTTCATCAGTTATATGTAAATCGCCGCGGTAAAAAGTACAATCCCAAAATACGAGTCTCTGGGTTGGATGTTCCTCCACGAACCACCCTAGCGTCTTCAGGTCAATTTCAGACTCTAGTACATACAATGAATCCAGTTGAAGGCTCAAGACCAGATCACCGAGTCGGTCTGTATGGGGCATAAATACGGAGCATGTTAATACCACCGATCGGACATGGGGAAAGTAATTGACGAGGTTAGAAATGGCTAGATATTCTGAATCCCTCACACGGAGTTTTGTTATATTGGACCGGGCAAAGAATTCTGTATACTCGGAAAGGTTGCTTGACGGTAGCTCTAGAATATTATAGCAATCTGTTCCATATTCAAGTGGCTTCGAACCAGGAGCGAACCAGCGCAAGATTGGCCAATGCAGACACGCCATTTCGCTCAGATCTAGCACTTCTAAATCAGTGAAGCCCACAGGCTCAACCAAGGTGCCTGCTGGAAGCTGCTCTTGACATAGAAGACTAAATTGAAAAACTCGTAACCTAGGGCTGGATTTCAAAATAGCCACTAGTTGTAGTTCAGGAATGATAGTGAGTACGGGCGACACGAGACGAAGTTCTGTAACCCCACGGTACGCGTTGCTTTCCCAGTCGAAGAAGAATCTGTTCAATCGGAGGACAGATATATGAAGCCAAACATCTTCAAGGCGTTGCTGGGATACATTGAGTGGAAAAGCCGAGCCCAGGTGTGGAACCTGATTGGCATCCGAGTTGGCAGCTATCATAAAGCTTTCCCAGAATTCCTCCCCCTCTTCCCACAAGGTAAGCTGTGTGAACATCCCTGTAGTACAACTCGCAAAACAACTAGATAGAACATCTTGATGAAAGGCATCGGATCTATCATATGAGTGTAGCTCCAAGGATCTTATACGCGTTCCAATGGATGTAATAAATCGAGTAAGACTAGTAGGGTCGATATCCTCTAGCGGATGGGAGTGAGGATCTGGGTCAAGGATATGAATGTCCAATGGCAACTGACCCGCCCGGCTGACGTGCATTTCTGCGCGAGCAAGTAGGCCTTGGTTGAGTAAATGATGCCCAACGAGATCGATATGTGCCCAAAGAATGCGCGAGCTAATCGCAATCTGGCGCCAGCGGGAGCAAACGTATGAGAAGAGATCAGGATACGTTGGAGGAATGATTCTTTTAACCCCACGACCCGAAGCGATACACGGCGATGGTTGCATATCGCAAACCAACTTGAAGATATAAGCCAAGACTTCGGCAGGGAGGGCATGGATGGGCACCACAGAAACCGACAAGTCGTTAACTCGACCAATAGCAACTTTTGCTAGATTTATCTTGGTCGCATAAGAAGTGATTCGTTGCAATTCTTGAGCCAAGCGCTCAGAGAACCCTCGAGGAATGTTATAAGGAGTAGAAGCAACATTTTCCTGTACACAACGGGTTTTAAATGTGGTGCAGGCGCAAAGATATCGGTCAATTGCAATATTGAGGAGATCACTCGACGCAATAAGCTCCTCCATTGTCGTGAGTCGATAGTGGCGGATAACGTCGGTCGTGGCGCAAACGTGAAATCAAACGCGACCCTATGTTATTGGCGCTCAGCGCTACTGCCCTCGCCCCTATACCTCTGTGCTACATATACTGCGAACATTCGCGTCCAGCTTCCCACGACAACCTGCGTATACCCGACTGGTCTTCAGCATAAACAGACATCACCCTCATTTACCAGCACAGACCTTACGACCTCTACGACCTATTTATCTATACCATAACCCGTCACGCCCTACATTATGGTGAATTCGCCTGTCATATCGCCAAAGCCCAACGCCCGCCGAAAGAACCTCCTGTTCTCGAGTCTTCGCAAGTTCTCCCCACTGAGTAACGTATTAGTTGCTGGCAACTCCTCGACCAAACCGACTAGATTTGGCTCGAATCGTTCTGGTACCCCTAAGCTCTGGGGTGATTCTTACCCCCGGATCGGAACACCCCTGATAGCACCTACCAATGGCGGGTTCGGACTAGATTCGCAACTTGAAACCGGTCAACTCGGTAAGTGATTTCAGCGACCGAAATCGACACACCATTTATCCAGATGATTTTATGATAAAGACACATGCATGGAACTTGATTCATGCCCCTTGGACGAAGATGATGACAAGGAGAATATTCCACCTGCGATACGCAGGGCTGGTTGTCCTCCGGCACCGCGTTTCGATACTGGCTCGTTTGACTACAGCCTCGTCCTCGGATGCGGACAAGACTCGAGCTTCGAACCGGGGATGACCATCGACTCTAGCATGACCTCTTCAACAGAGAACTCTGATATTGTGTCGAGTCTCCTGAGTGTGGACAGCCTGTTCATTTCCGAAGAGCTGAGGGGTCCGCGAGTCGGAAAGCAAGTCGAGGTCGTACCCACAATCCACACCCATAGCCAAGAAGTCGATTACGAAACCTGGAATGCGCCCCAGGCACCCCGTCCAGATACGGGTATATGGTCGCCGGGCACGGAAAACGTGTCCCCTAGCGCGTACGATGTCGGGAATCAGAAGACCTGGGCACTTGGACATTGCAGAGAACAACCCCAGCCGAATGGCATTACCCAGTCGGCCTCTCCTAAACCTGTGACGCCGGACCGTGGAGCCCTAAGTTTCGAGTCCCCCCCAGAGTCGGCTCCCACTCGTAGCACCCGCTGGAACCTTGGACTGGGTCTGACGTTGGATGATATCGCTGAACCTTGTGGGAGCGGCTCGAGCATAGGCGAGATATCGTTGGAATTTGCCGACGAGTCGTTTTTTGGCATTGATTTAGACTTGCCCTCTGCGGATCTCACGTTCAACAATTTAGAGGCGTCTCCAGCCCTGGCAAAGACACGTCCGAGGAATTCAGTTGGTTCGGCGCCCCAAGAGTCGGGATCTAGGACCACTCCACGGCTGAAAACCTTTTCACTGGACGATCAAGAAAATGATGATCGACAAAGGAGACAAGGTTTAACGGGGCTGATATCACAAATGGGACAAGTCTCTTACTCTCGAGGATCTATGATAGACACAAACGTTTTTATGAATAACGAGCAGTCACGGTTTACCTCCCAGACCGGACAAGGTGGTTGGTTTCGTGGAGCCACAAGGCACACCGCGGGAGCCCTGGGATTCGCGGCTGAAGAGCATCTGAATCATAGGGATAGGGCGCTCGAAGAGCAGCGCCAGCCTGGCGACATCGATGTTTTCGGATTGTTACCCCCAATTGAGCTTTGAAGATGACTTATCGCGCATGTATTTGTCTTTAGTTGTACCATATGTGTCATTCCTCAAGGAAATTCAATTCATTTGAACAACAGTATGGAATTCCTTCGGAATACGCATGGGTTTTGAATTGGTGTTGTTGTGAGAGAACAATGGCACTTTGCGGGGCGTGGAACGGCACCCGAGGCTAGTGCGACGCATGGAACAAGCACGAAGATCTCGGTGCGCACATGGCACATTCAACCAATGTCGAGGATGAGAAACTAAATGTTGTAGTAAATTCAGATGTATGTCCAAAAAACTACACAAAGTCCTGCCCATACAACATGTGTCAAGATGGAGCCGAACAAGATACACGCAGTATGTGTTGGGCAACCCCACCCGCAATATTTGACCAACGGGAAGAAGAGGGTTGGAGCGGAAAGTGTCAATAAAAGAGTCCATGTAAATAAAAAAAAACTGTTCAAGATCGCCTAGGACGACCAAGTCCATAACTAAATGTGGTTATATGCCTGGGAGTGGAGGGGGAGGTGAGATAAAGGGCATCAGAGGGGCCAGAACCAGGTACGACGACGGAAGGTTGGCAAAGTCGTCCCCGAGCTAGTGCTTGAACTGGGCTGCCAAGACGTCGAGTCAGTCTGATGAAAGCGCTTATGAGCGGACAAACGCACCAAAAGAGATATGCTCGAACTCGAACTCGAACTCGTGGACGAGCTGCTGGTCGTGGTGCCTGTATACGTTGTGTTTTTAACCGTCACTGTTGTTGTTCCCGACGTGGTGCTAGTTGGTTGGGTGTTGGTTCCAGTGGTCGTTGGAGACGTAATAGTGACTGTAGTGGCCGTGTTAGTCGCTGCCGAAGTGGTTTCAGTTGCGGAAACGGCCGTCGTCGCCGAGATCGTAGACTCAATCGTAGTCTGATATCATTTAGTTAGGCCTAATATTGGATAGGATAAATTTTTAAGCTCACCGGATTGCAAGGTGCAGTAACTGTTACAACCAGCGTTGAGACCTCGGTAATAGTCTTGGTTTTTGTCACAGTTTGTGGCTTTGGGGTACCCTACAACACCAGTAGTTTTAGCGACGCCCGAATAGGCGCGGGGGCAAAAATTGGTTCCTTCATACCTTGTGAACAAGCAAAGTTTGAACCGTAGTGAGCAGCATGAATTCTTCATCATTATGCCGTTTCGCCTGTAAACAAATGAGTCAAGGCCGAGTTCCATCAACACCACCCGAATCAAATCAGGGAAACCCACTCACAATCGGCGATGCTACCACTAGGCATGCGCAAAGGGCAACCATCGCATAAACAACTTTGAACATCATCATCTTTGTGAACGAGAAAGATGCGCAGCGTAAGATGTACGTGTGCGGTCGTCGGTCAGCCAGGAAACGAGGTCGACGTCAACCACAAGTTGGACAGGCGACTCGCCATCCCATTAAGGGCGAGCACCCTGTGGGTCACGTGGTTGCATACATGTATCAAAGATCATTACGTCTAGCGTTTGAATTGTCCCCTTTGTGGGTCTTGGGCGCGCCGCGATGGGGGAAGGCGTCAGCGACTGAGGCGTACGAGTGTAGGCGCATGTAGAACGTGCTAGCACTGGTACTTATGCCCCCCGCTCATATTACGGGCGGGTGAGAAATTGACCGACACGTGTTGGCCATCTCTGATCGACAGAATCGACCCACCAAGAAATAGGGCAGGTCTATCTCATTAATATCTCCGTGTTTGGACACAAGGTTCCTAAATGCATATATGGGGAAAATATCAAAGGGGAGTGACTAATACAAATTAGCCCCAGTCAGTATTCATCAGAAGCATCATCCACGTATGTGCCTGTTGTACGCACACTCTCAACTTACCGCTGATAACAAGTGTTTTGTCTCCCAATCTGGAACAATCCTGGAGGCCACACAAACGCCCGGAAAATACCACCGGCGGTGATTGATAAGAATATTTACCGGCGCCCGTACGAGTACAAAGTTTAGAGCACCCATTCAGAGCTCGTTGAAATCGCGCATTGATTATCCACTCCTGCAAGTTCTTCTATCAGAGTGCCTGGCGAACAAATCCAGAGCCAATATGCCTCGTTCCATGCCTAGCTTTCTACTGTACTGTCGACTTGTGTTGTGCCTAGGTGGCCGCGCTGTGCGGAATTTGGACGGGGAAATAGGGCGCCATTGTACCTGTTGACCGCTAGCGAGCCGCTGCATTGCGCGCGTGCGATTTTTCCACACAAGTGTTTTGCACTGATGGATGGGCCTGTGAGTGTGATGGGACGTCTCGACTAACATCATGTTGGACGCCATCGCGAAACGGTACGGTATACGTAGTCTGCGGGCTGGGAGCATATCGGTGGTCTGTTCGCCACCGACACAATCAAGAAAACATATTTGCAATTAGCGGGCGTCCGTGATGTTCTCTTGGCCGGAGAATTACGCATACAGGTGAGTGGATCGATCGGTGCATAGCCCACCAACCGGCGACCGAACTACGACGGTATGTCCGTATAAGCCCGTGTATATGCGCGTGAAATGTTTGATAGTCCGTTTGCAGACGCACTATCAACTATCTTTTTCAGGCCACTTGATAGACGCCCATTTTAACGATACCCCATAAACTAGGAATCGCACCCCTCTAGACCTGCCCACTCACGCTCGCCTCCGATCCAACTCGACCCATGCAAGAGTCTCCACAGTTAGCGGATTTCAGAGCTCCGTATGGACAAAGGTGTAACGTTTATGCGAAGATACTAAACGGAAGGAGAAACTATCTCCTGTCAATACTTGATAAAAATGTAAACATCTATGGTTTTGCACGAAAATTCGGCGTCGAAACCCTGTGCACCGACTCACCGACTCATCGGCCCAACTGACCCAAGGACGAGTTCTCCCGGACCCAGATTCGACGCGCGTTCCAGTTGAAGAAAGGTCCAGACGTGGGTAGAAATGATACCTGTACTCTTCACACCCCCGTACACGCATCAAGGCCAGGCTCAGCGCACCTTCGACTTCTTTTTTATGCATCTCTGTCCGGCTGTCGGCAGAATTACTCGCGAAGATAAGATCGATCGCCACTCTCTTTGCTTGATTTGGAGCGGTACCGCCGGGAACGTGCGGGCCGTGCGGCTACAGTCCCAACGAGCGGTGGATTCGAGCGAGCGAGAGCGTGGCTTCGAGATCAGGATCACAAAAAGACTAATTATAATCGCGCCCACGATATATCTGAGACATCTGCCCAATGGCCGGGATGACACGGGAGTAATCATGATCGTGTAAGGGTTGGTTAGGCCGGGTTGACGCTTGATCTGATGGGTGTGTCTCCTTTTCGTGAGTCTTTTCGTGTTTACCAGGTGTAGGTGCACGCTGCGGAGAAGCTAGGCCTAGGGGTGGGACAGGCACCGTACATGCACCTACCAGTGCGGAGGATAAAAGTTGTTCACATAGGCTGAAACTGGGAATATACTTGCGAGGAAGTTTTAGACTGATTTGCGAATGCGGTATTATGGGTAATCCACTTGGCACATGAGGGCAGTGTGGTTCGGGCCTGGGTCCGGGAGAATGTTTGGTTGGATACGTGCGGTGCTTCTTGGTCAACGACTGCATTTCGATTGAATGTGAAAAAGTATTAATTAGTTGCAATATTGAATCAAACAGTGACATTTACTTGAAGCTTGCGCAGCACTCGAGTCAAGGATTGGGTAGGGTGTTGCTGATCCCCGCAAGGGGTTGGGAGTTGCCGTTCGTGGCACGATCTAAATCAGGACACCGCACGTGGGCGGATATCTGGTACCCGACAAAATGGACTATAGACAAACTGGAGTGTTCGCAGTAGATTCCAAGGATAGCTGTATTCTGACACATCCGCGTTTGCATCAAGCCCTGGTCTGTTCTTGGTTAGCGAGTGCTTTGCAGGGGGAGCTGTGTGAGCCTCGGTGCTGGTGCGGGAGCAATGCGGAATCGCGTGCGGGATTAACCGCCTGTTTCATTTAGCAGTGGCCGTGTTAATCGACGATAATTGGTGGTGGAATTAGACTCGGACGGGGCAAGATAAGGTTCCCACGTGATCTAATTGAGATATCGAGGATCGTCGCCGAGGTCGGTGGAGGAACGAATGAACGGATAGAGGATAAGCGGACAAAGCGCCAAGGCATTGGTCTCTGGGAGCGCAGGAGCCCACGAAAGCAAGGCACCGTGTGTGTTTATCTCGGTTGCGCAAACCCACTCGGTGGCTGACAAATACACTTGTGCCTGACACATGTTCAGGGTCCACCCCCGCTGGAGGGTTACCGGTGCACTCGCCGTCAAATCGCCTCGAGAAAAAGTGGCAGCGCCGGGCGCTTACAATGCCCCTCTCCGTCGCGCATACTGGCCCAATCGGCCCACAGTTAAGCCCGGTCTAGACGCCGTTACCACGATCAACCACCGGGATGGAGCCCACTTTTGGTTTCCCTATTTGATCTGTCACGTCCTGGGACACCACTGTGCATATAAACCTCTGCTCCTCTGATAGGAACACCGCTCCCATGTATCCACCACCTCCCCCGTATATACCCTCCAACGGCCGAGACGCTGAGCTTGAACGCATGCAAGCGCTCTTTGGAGAGGTTGAGAATGCTCGCAACATGGGCCATATCACACCCTGTCCGGCCACCGACACTGGATTTCCCTCCGCGTATAGTCACTATCTTCAGCAAGACTTTTACATCACTCCCGACGCGCATACTGGCCCCTACATGGACATGGAGGATTTAACCCGCCAAATGAGCGATCCCTTTAATCCAATTTCTGCGATGATCAACGACTGGCTCATTCCCCAGCCTTCAGACCCGCCGTTTCAGCACTCCGCCGGCGCATTTCCCCCAATTGTAGTCCAGGCAACTCCTTCACCGCCGTTGATGCCACAAACAATCGAAGCCAGCCCTTCGATTAATCAATCGGGACCCGCTCCACTCGGATCGCTTCCTCGGACGCAACCACAGCCAGTTTCCAGCGGGCTTTCTCCCTCTCCCACTCGTCGCACAAACTCCCGTCGCACATCTCCCCGCCAGCAAGTACATCCATATCACAAGGAAGAGGCCTCAAAGCGCGCGTGTATCGAGTGCAGGCGCAACAAGGTGCGTTCCGTACCCAGTTTCAACATATATGCTCATCCATTTGTATAGGGCAAGTGCACGCCCGTCGACCAGAACAACCCAAACGGCGAGTGCACCCGCTGCGCCAAGGCCGGCCGTTCTTGTGTTCGCACTGAACCGACCGTCAAGCCTCAAGCGCCGTACGTAACTCTGTTTGAGCCCCTTGCCTGTCGTCTGATCTTCCCCCAGAACGATCAAGGAAATTTCCCAAAAAATCCGTAAGCTCGAGATCGAGATACAACGTCGCCTCGAGACTCTCTGTGGCCCGAATGCGTCCCCGTTCTTGTCCAATGACTCCGAGGGAAAACGGTGCACTTGTCCCGCCGCGGCGACCGCCACGGCTTCTACCTCCGATGACTCCCAGCCGACTGCTACTATGGTTCACCGTGCAGGATGTCCCGCCTCCGACCCCATTGGTCTCTACTGGCGCGCGCGGCTAATGGAACTCCAAGATCCGGAATCCAAGTCAGATGGGGGGGACTCGGACGATGAGGACTTTGTCATGAGCTCTGAGGAGGAAGACAGTAAGCCCATTCTACGTTTCAGCTCCATATTCTGATCTTCTGCCAGAGTACCACGACGCTCACCTCAGCATGCCCAACCCCTTTTCGGGCACACCCATTGCAACATTCTTCGAGCTCACTCAATCACTCAGCTCGCCCGCCACAGACAACACCTCCCTCCCCAGTGGCTCTGTTTCTTCTTCCTCAGACCTCGGTCTCGCCGGTGCAGACTATTTCAAACCGAACCCTGTCTCCCGACCCACCATTCGCCGCATCGTGATCGAGCGCGAAAAGCTCCCGTCCTACCTCGTCAATGGCACGGTCAAGCCCGCCGAGTGCAATGAGCTCTTTGACCTGTGAGTCCATTTTAGTTTTACCCTCTGACCCTATTGACATGGGCGCAGGTTTATGAAACGCTGGAATGTGTCGGTGTCTGTGCTCGATCCGGGACTCCACACTTCGGCACGCGCGGTTCTCTGGCGCTGCCCCTTTTTATTCACCGTCGGTCAGTCCTTTTGTTCTTTTTCTGATTCGAGGTGTTGACAGTCCATTGCAGTGCTTGCTATCGCTGCGCGCGACTATCACAAGCCTGAATTCTACCAGATCTTGATGCAAGAGGCCAAGGCCATGGCAGGTCAGGCACTTATGGAATGGTGGAAGAGCATCGAGATTGTCCAAGCGTTCATCCTCCTCGCTACCTTCCCAGCCCCAGCCAGACGCTTGGACGAGGACCGAACGTGGATGTACCTGGGGTGAGCTTTGTCCGTCTTGCGTTATCTCCACCCCATTAGCTAACGCGCCGTGGATGCGCGCGCAAGGTTCGCGATTCGAATGGCTGCCGATTTGCAACTCAACCGCCCCGCCGAGCATCCCTTTCCGAGCGAAATGGCCGAGCGAGAACACCTCAACAGAATCCGTACCTGGCTCATTTGTCACAACCTCGAGTGGGTCATCTACCAGTCTATCGAGTCTGACTGGGCTGACCCAAATTTGTGTTAATAGCGTATCTGCTGCAGCCAAGTCTGGCAAGGTCACGACCATACAAGAAGATGCCGTTATTCGGGGCTCGAAGACCTGGTGGAGATCGTCCAAATACAATTCGAACTTTGATGTTCACTTGTGTGGTGAGTCGGGTTTGTTTACAGTCAGAATCGACTGAATGCTGAATCTGTGTTTAGCGTTTACTCAGTTGTTGATCATCTTCAACAAGTATTTCCGCCTCTTGAGCACAGATTCATGCTCCCCATATTCTCGCAACGTAAGTTTCAGCCCATTGTCTCGAACGGCCCGGACCAACCTTGAGTTTTTGCCCAGAACATCGATATCAGTATGCTGGTTAATCATTTTACAAATGAGATCGACGCCTTCCAGCAAGATTTCGAAGCGTGCGTGCCCCACGCTTACAAACTACGCTGCTTCGTCGGGACTTACCTTTGTTTAGGATCTTTGCAAAAGAGTCAGACCCCGAAGATCCTGCGTGCAGGTACAGAGCCCACGTTCGATAGTACGTTTCTCTAGACTTTTAGCGCGCATACAATCGGGGTTTAATGCAGATCCCCCTATTCAGCTCTGCACACTTCTTCCGCCTCGTGATTTTCTCAATCTGCCATCGAAGGACATGCGGCCAAGACGCACGCGTGGCTGAATCCATTCTCAGACTTGTCAGTGGCCTTTGGTTTGCTCTGACCATTCGAAATGCTGACCCGAATCTTATAGTGCCTAGATGCTGCCTCGAGACTTGTCAAGGCATTTAGCGAGCACCACGCCAATTCGGACTATTTCAAGTACAGCGCCGAGGGGTGGTTCACTTTTGGCGCATTTGCCGCTGCGTTCATGGTCAAGGTCTGTAGGCCAACACGCGGTCTTGGCATTCTTGACAGCTGATCTATGAATGGATTCTAGGTTTTGCGTCCGGATTTTGCCCTTGTGATCGATCAAGCCCAGCGGCAACACTTGCGCGGTCTAGTCGTCGAGCTTATCGATGCGTATCAGTCCAAGCAGGTCTCGATTGACGAGCGACACACGCCTAGCACCTATGCCCGCTTTTTAGCTCGCCTATTGAACCGCGTGGACGAACTGAATGGTACGACCCCCATGGTAGTTGTCCCGCCGGTTCCCCAGTCATCGCCTTTGCGGGCGTCCCCGTCGATCAAAACTGAATTGGGTATTGACGAACTATTTGGTATTCCCTCACTGCATAATATGTAAAAAAAGACTGAAACTATGAGTATGGTCTTGCTTCGTTCGCTGATTGTTGATTTTATTGTATGTATTTTCATTTTTCATGCAAGTAGTTTAGTTTCATGTATAGTATAACTTGGCAAAAATTGCGTAAATGTTATGAAGTTTCACATTCAAAGTTCTTTGAGTGCTTGTTCTAGGCGCTCGAGCATGACGGTGACTTCCTCGTCGCTTCCGGCCGTAATCCTCACACACCCGTTGCATCCATGTTCATTCCCCCTGAATCGAACTACGACCCCCAACTCTTCAGCCAAGCGCTTGTACACAGCATTGCTCCTCGCATTGTCTGGTTTGCCGCTACTCGGAGATAAAATCGGGACTACCACAAAGTTGGCGTGATTCCCTCCGATCACCGGGCCTACACCCAGCGGAGCGAGTTTTGCGAGTTCTTGAATCATTCGCGCCCGGTTTGCGTTGAGCGTCTTGATCTTTTGGGTCATGTTAGCTATGCCTTGTGGTGAAAGCGCTGCAAGCGCGAGGCTTGCAGATGGGGCAGAGATGTTGTATGGTGCTTTGGTGTTGGTGAGGATTTGTATAATGGGCGGCTGAGCCAGTGCGATGCCCAACCTAGAATCAAACGCGGGTGAGTATCCGTTTCAGCGAGTCAAATAGTTGTGTGTACCTGATCGCTGCGAGTCCAAAGCTTTTACTGAGGGTCTGCATCACGCATAGATTTGCGTATGTATGGACGAGGGACGCGGCGCTATCGTCTGGACCTGCAAAGTCAATGTATGCTTCGTCGACAATGACTATTCCTTTAAATTCAGAGTACTCCAAGAGTTGGCGAATATCGTTCAGAGGAATGAGTGTGCCTGTTGGGTTCCCGGGGGAGCAGATAAAGATGAGCTTGATTGTCGGGTCGGAGGATACAGCTTTTTTGATCTTTCAGGGAAAATGTCAGTTGGCGCTTGCAAATTTCAGCAAGCCCGAGCGACGTACTCCGTCCATGTCCAACTGGAATTCAGCATTTTCAACGAGCAGCGGCACTTTGACGATGCCAACATCGTTGACTTGAGCCGCGACGCCGTACATTCCATAAGTAGGCGGGGTCAGTAGAACCTTGTCGTGTCCTGGGCGACAGCTGACCCGGATGAGCAAGTCGATGACTTCGTCGGAGCCCACGCCGAGGAACACGTAGTCTGTGCCTTTGATATTTCGCAACGCGGCGATCCTCGCTTTAATGTCGTTTTGAGCAGGGTCAGGATAGCGGTGAAGATCCAGCGAAGTGTGTCCCTTGGTGGCGGGATCTTGGGTAAGAGCATGGTCAAGAGGGATAGAGTGTCCTAGAGCGTTCTCGTTCGCGTCAAGCAATATCCCAGACTGGTAATCGTCTCTCGCACACCTATACGGCTGAAGGGCAAGAATATTCGGACGGATCACTTTTTCAATGTCAAAGTGAGCGGGGTAGGCGGGTTCGTTTGAGCTAGCCAGTCCTATGATAGCCATGAGGTCGTCGTCTAAATGAACTGTGACTCGGAGTTTTGAATTGGGATGGATTTTGATCTTATCTTATCTTTTTGCCTTCATCTCCCTGACATCATCACCGACTGGACGTCCCCAACTATGGAATTCGTGGCATCCAAGGAACGAGCAGAAAACCACCTTCATGTTCTCGTGATCGCGACCGGCAGCGTTGCCGCAATCAAGGTGCCTCTGATAGTTCAAAAGTTGTCAACGGTGCGAACCCAATCCACACATCTCAAGAAGCACACTGATCGATGAAAAGTATGATAGAGTAAAAGTAGAGGTCGTAGCCACAGACTCTGCACTCCAGTTCATTCGTAAAGAAGATATCGAGGCCAGCGGAAGTAGAGTTTGGACCGATGCGGGTGACTGGTCGGTAAGCAGCCTAACCCGGCTAGAGTTCCAACTCACTTGCCTTTAGACCTGGAAACAAGTCGGCGATCCAATTCTTCATATCGAGGTGGGCGTCGTATACCAATAAAAAAATCTCACAAGGTTCGTAGTTGCGTCGATGGGCGGACGTGGTTCTTGTGGCGCCATGCTCAGCCAACACTATTGCCAAGATCGCATCTGGACTGTGTGACAATCTAGCGGTACGCACTCCTTCTAACCGACTATATTTGTCTAATCCACATTAGACGTGTGTCCTCCGCGCTCTCGCACCCAGTACTCCGACATTTGTGTTCCCAGCAATGAACACACACATGTACGAGCACCCGTTGACAGCCAAACACCTATCAATCATGAGCGATACGATTGGTTACACGGTTGTGGGCCCTGTTGGAAAAGCGCTAGCATGCGGAGACGTCGGTACGCCCTTTAATCACATTCAACGCAGTAGACAAACACTACGCAGGCATGGGCGCTATGACGCCATGGACCGAGATTGTGCAACTGGTAGTATCACGCTGGTCGCTATCACCCAAATCATTACCTCCATCCGGGACCACCACCCCATTGATCGTCGTCCAACCCGCTCCCGACAAAGCGCATACAACGTTGAACAATGGTATTCCAAGCCTAGACGAAATCGCACGGGACTATCCGCCCATGTTTACCTGGGAACAAGTCAAAGACCAAGTCGACTCGGGGTAAGCAGATCCATTCTACCACACATTTTACCAACTCTTGTACAGCGACTTGGCAGCTCTCAAGCGCCACCCCGCCCTGCAAAAACGCTACGACACGTGGATCCAACAAGTGAAAGCGGTACACGGTTCCGTCGGTAAGCCCAACACAACACCCGTAATCTCACCACGAATGAACATCCGCAGTAAACTACCTGGTCAACGTTCGACTCCAGTGGGGCCCGACCGTCTCCCGACCCGCATCCCCAAGATCACACACCGAACCGACGTTTGCCCAAGAACCAAGCACACTGGACCCATCAGACGTGATTCCCGTCAGACCACTCACGCCCGCTGCAAACAATCGCAAAATGTGGTTCACGGCGGATATAAAAGAGTCGCTGGTCAAGATTTTACCCAACGACTGGCCGTACTCGGGTATGTCGAGAGTATCCCGCAGACATGTCCTCACCATGGCCCAGTTCCCCCCGAGATTCGCCATTACGTTGTTTGGTCCCGCCTCCCCATCACCCATCCCGGAATTGTTCCCGCTCAGATTTGGGATAGGACCGTCCAGGACGGTCTATGGGGATTCTCCGGGTCAGATTACAAACCCAAAGGCTCGGGGGGCGAGTCGATCGATCAACTGATACGCCAAGCCGACAAGGAGGTCCGAACATTTGTACAAGCCAAATGGCCAGCCAACCGCTACGAAGTAGCGTGGTTCGTCAACCCCCCAGTCAGTAAACCCCACCACACAGCTGCCACCCAATTAACATCTTGCAGCGGTTGCAAAGCATCCCTGGTCTCGCGCACCTTCACGTGTTTGCAAGGGAAAAAAACAATTAAAATACAGAGCTACACATCCAGTCAATTACCACCCAACGCTCTCTTCTTCCTCTCCTCTGCCGCATCATACATAAACACCTCTTGGCGTCTAGAGCTCGAATCACTCGTGTCGTCGTTTCCGCTCTCTACAGGAACAAGACTGCTATGGTCTGGCCAATCGTCTGTAGATTGCATTAGATGTGAATTAAACTAGTTGCATGCGTACCTTCTTCCTCTGGCTGCGGGTCAGCTCTACGTTTCCCCATGGCCTTTTCGCTGGGCACATGTGGGGGCATGTCACTCTCTAGGGACGAGTCATCCACACCATACTCGGGGTGATCCGGTCCAAGGTTGGGCGATGGCGTCCGATTCCTCGACAAGGGTCGAGGCCCGTGGGGGGCTGGAGGAGGCGGTGCAAGCGAGTTTGCAAGTGGCGAAGCGGGAGTGGGATGAGGAAGCGGACGTCGGGCAGGAGCCAAAGTCGGGATCGGAGTGTGCGAATGGGAACGAGAGGCAGCGTGGTTCTCAGATGGCAAAACGACAAGCTCGCCATCGAGCTGTTGGTACTTCTAATCGCAGTCTGAGAAGCTGCCTTGTTGAAATTGTCCCACTTACCGAACGGTCGAGTTTGAGTTCGACTCGACTTCGCTCTCGGACTTGGGCTTCCTCGCGCTCGTGGATTGCTATTCGTTCGAGGTCGTCGTACGTCTTGAAGACGTCGTTGAGTTCGGCGTTTGCGGTGACGAGGGCTTGGAGGAGCTGTTCCTCCGTCGTAGGCTCGCCCGTAGGTTGTTCCGCACGGGCACGATCCGCAGTGGCGGCGGCCCAATCAAACTGAGCAGCAATAATCTCCTGCGACTTGATGCACTTTTGGCGAAACTCCTGCACCCAGTGAGCAGAAGCATCAAAGAGGAATCAAAGTCAAACCTTTATCAGGGGATCTACGGTTGCGCTCTCGGGCGTGGCGTACACGAGGGAATCTGCCAAGATTCGGCAATTGTCGCGGGCAATCTCGCACTCTTCGAATAGCCTGCGCATGTCCTCCTCTGGACTTATAACGCCATATGTTGTTTCTGTCTTGCGGGGTCTTTCGCGTGTATCTTGAGTGTCTCGTCTCTCCTTGGGCTCGACCTCGATGTTGGATATGGCGTGGGTAATGGCGGCTACACTGGATGGTATTTCGGGTTGGGCGGGCTCGGCTGGTGGGTGTAGCCGCAGGGAAGATGGGGGTCTGTGTGGAGTGGGGTTCAAGATGGGATCGTCTGGGTTGATGACAAGACCCTGGGCGGGATGAGCGAGCTTGAGCTGCATCCTCAGCTTCCGCCAGGTGGCTTGATAGGGCTTTAGATGCCTGTGGGACGTCATGGATCTGGAGAAAACCAGTCGGGCCACTCACTTGGAGTCTCTCAGCTGATAGACCGAAGTTCCGACTACTTCGACGAGGCGATCGCGGACAACAGGCGAGGTAGCGGGGCTGAGGGCAACGTCCTCTATTTTGCCGAGGAACTTTCTGCTCGTGGTGTGGGGGACGAAATAGGTGGCGCAGTTGCACATCATAATGGCCCAGAGCTAGATGGGGATCAGTCGAGTGAATGGGAGGGAAAGGGCGACTGTACTCTGGCAGCGGAGAGCTGGACAGCCGGGCGGCCGAATCTGCAACTGATGAGCGGGGGCCGGGGGAAAAAGGGCGACTGACTGGATGTCCTTGCGGAGGGCCTTGGAGGCGTCTTTTGCCTCGTTGTCGGACTGGTTTGCCTTGTCGCATATTTCCATGACGATGATCCAGTCTTCGACGCTCGTGCTGGTGGTCCAACCTGTGCAAGTCAGCGGGTGCGGGTGGGGAGATGGAGAGCGCACCGATGAGACGGGAAATGTCCCAGGTGGTGCGGTCGTTGGTGTCGAGGGGGCGCTCCCTGCGCTCCTTTTCCCTTTCCCTTTCCCTCTCCTTTTCCTGTGCGCGCGATGTGCCAAAGAGGCCGAGGAAGCCGTGGCGCTCCTGGGGATGGTTGAGATGGGGCGCGCGAGAGAGAGATGCAAACCTTGTCTGGGACGTGGTTCGAGTGGATCGAGGCCATGTCCTCCATGGAGCTGCGTGGCTCGTGGCTGCTGAACATGGCGAGCATGCCGCTGCCCCGGTTGCGCCGACGAGCAACAAAGCTCTCGCGGTCGTCCTTTTCGATGTGTCCAATGGCCTCTCTCTCCTCGGATGCGAGCTTGTAGTTTGGATTGGGGGCCGTTGCGGGTGGACCTGCGCCGTGTGGAATGCTCCCAGCACTCGATGCGCGCGACGCGGGAATCAGCGGCGGTGGTTGTCGCAGTCGAATTCCGTTCTCGAGTGATCCGCGATTCGGTGCCATTGCCGCAGGACTCACCACAATCCACGATTCGCGCACCACGCCGCTCTGCTCGTCGCCCATCGTCGTTCTCTGCACCGCCCCCGGAGCCCATCCATATCAAGCCTAATTGATTATTAAATAAACATCATAACACAATCTAATCCAATAAATTCCATTTCAACGCGGGCAAATAAACGCGCAGTAATTCAGCCCGGCGACGTACTCCAAAGTCGGGTGTCTATCGTCTGTGAAAGCGTCTGCAGTCTTGCCAGCCGCCTGCGAGAATGTGGCACATGCACCCTTGTGGGAATTCTTCCTTGTCGGGAAACTCGGCCTCGCGGCCTTGGAATGCCGCCAAACTCGATCGTAGCTCCAACGTCCAGCGACGAAACCGCGCCGCTCGGGGCGGGCAACAGGCGAGGGCCTATTCTCCTCTCCAAGCACAAAGAACTAGCAGTCGACGACCCATTCCCAGACAAAGCCCCACTGGCAACCCAATAATAACCCCAACACACAAAAAACTCACGATGCATAGGCCTGGACCTTTGCAGCCGTCGCCTGTCTCCACTTGCACGCATCCAAGGTACCTTGACCAATTATCGAGTTGTCGACAAAAAGACACGATGACACCGATTCCGAGCGCTGATCCTCAAATCGAAATCAACACCGCATACATCCTACCCACGATGATACACCTTATTGTTCTTGGCCTAGAATCCGGGCTCCTTGCGGCCATCAAGTCCCAGGGAAGACCACGTCGGGCATCGCATTGCACGAACCGAAATCGGTAATGGTTTGCCGGCGCAACTGGCTCGGCGGGGAACTCGCAATTGGCAAGGTGGCAACAAACAGAAGCGCATGGTGACAATGGTCAAGAAAGAAAAACTCTTGCGAGCACGGCTCAATGAAAGAAAGGAGCACAACTGTGCAAACCAACAGGCCGTTCTTCAAGCAATACAGACATCCATACCTCGGGTGAAGGAATGACCCTGCAGGCAGGTTGAACTGGCCAACGCAGCGCACTTTTTACCGATTTCCTCGCATCTCATCCCACGAGATGGGATGCATAGCATTGTCGTACGACCACCACGAGGCATTATCTTGCTTGGCGACTCTAATACTGCCAGATTTAGCCGGGGCCAGAAAACACAACGATTGTCGTTGGGAAACCAGTTGACCAGACATAGATAATAAAATTTGCATGTTCTTCCGTGTACTGGATAATTTGGAGCCCGAATGACGCTGCGACTTGCAGAGATGACATCCCGGAAGGTCAGGGTAAAGCCTAAATTATAACAAGGCACACGGGTCCACATCAATCAACTAAACTAGCATAATGTACAACTACTACTACAAGTACAGTCTCCACCACGCAGGGAAAACACTAGCGACGGTGGAAAATATTACAGGCTCTCTCGACGATCCTTCTGATGTTCCTCCAACTCGGTGGGCAGAGTTTCGCACAATATGATCGAGAACTTGGTTAAAGATACTGGACCGAAGCTCGGTCTTGGTTACCGTGGGCGACAGCCGCAAGATTTCCGAGAACCGCATGACAAGCATCGCGACCCGGACCTTGATCGCATCAACTCCTGCGTCACTGGCCAGCTAAAAAAACACAATTTGAGCTGGTTTGTTGTTTAGATACCAAAAATAAATACCTTGTATGCTACAGCAGCAGCAAGCAAGCCAAAAGCATAAAAGTAGCCAGGGGTATACTTTACACAACTATGAGTATCGTACACATCAATGTACGATTGCAATATCGATATCGCTGAATCCAGTATCTGTAGGAATCGTTGATAAGACGAGGGTAATCGAACCCAGATTAGAACATACCATCGAGTGTGATTCTGCATCCCGGAATATTTGACCAACCGATGGACACTTGGTCAGGAGTAGCAACCGTGAATATGCTGTCGTTCTTTTCGGATTTTGGCTCAGACGACTCAATCACCGAGTTTTGGCTACTCACATATGCGCCAAATGAAACCAAATAGGCAGCGGGCCGCTCCGTTCGTTTGCACAAAGTGCTCTTTGTTGCACGATTTCGTTCGTCATCGTATCGATTAGTTTGGAGTTTAAGAGTTGAGGACTGATCGTACTTTCATCCTGTTTCTGGTGGCCAACTTGTAAACGTGATTTCCTATCTAAAGAAAAACACTCACAATCGTAAGGAAAACATTCGAGATACATAAATCATCGTGAGTAGATTGTTGCCTGACATGAGAATTGATCAGCTGAAGTGGCGTCGTGAGTACGCCGACGACGGCTTCAAGCGAGTCGTCTGGATTTCTCGACCACCGCTTATCCTCGGATGAAATAGACCCGAATGACGATGGCCTATCAAAGACCAAAGCGGTAATAGCATCCAAGTTATGGCATATCATCCAAGTCCGGTAAAGGTTGTGGTCCGAGGCTGAAGCATTTTGAGGATTAAAAGAAGACGCCACGTTGGCTAGTTCAAGCTGTTTAGCCAAGCTAGAATTGGGCTCGCTCAGCAGAACGGATATGCCCAAATAAAATCGTGCTTACTCAAGTGCTAGCCTAGGGATGGGGTCAGCAACAACGCATACACCAAAGGACGAACAAACACACCCTAAATCCAGCCAACAGCGATTTTGGTCAAACGACGTGCTCCAATCCGGAAACAAGGACAGTAAAAGGAACGCCTGGATCGTATCGATTGTTTGGACACGGTGGACCAACTCTTTCCCACCCAATTTCCGCGCGTAGTGAACTAACACGTCGTACAACTCCGGCCTGGACGGATAATCTTGTGCTGCAACCGCCAAAACTGCAAAAGGATTAGGACGTGACTAACCGAGGTACTTCCAACGAACCTGCGGATAGCAGCAATTCCGAATCGCGCAGGTACGGAAGTGTGTGAATGGTCGGATCAAGTATAAGGATACAAGGCTTCAAAGGTGGGTGAGGGATCGTGTCAATCATCGGCTAAATGTACCTACGTTCCACTTTGACATGAACCTATTCGTCTCGATCGTTAGCCAACAATATTATCGCACTCCGACTGTTGAAATGGCTCACAGATGGTGCAGTTCCACCAGCTCAGACGGCTTCAGTAGACCTTGTTCAACGAGTGAGGTCGATCCGGCAATCTGTACAGCGTCTACATCGCACATGTCAAGCTGGATGCTTGGCAGGTGCAGGCAACTGACTTACCAATGGAAGCAATTGCGCCGGCGGAACGTGAGGCACGGTGCCCTGGGCGCCTATGCTTTCGACGAGAGACGTCATCAAACTTTGTAATGTCTAATTACACCTAATTTAAGCATCTGGACAACCTATTGACGAGTGGGCACGTACCAACGAGGACTCCCCTCTCAGGTACTTCCGAGCTGGATGACGAAAACGTGTACAACCCGAGAGCTGATTTGCTAAAGTGGCCCTTATGTTCAACCCCTCCTGGGCGGTGGCTGGGGAGAAAGGTGTTAAACGTCAGGCACTATGGCAGGCAGCTGCACGTGTCCAAGAGCTAACCGTTTACGGCGTTCACAGGCGATACCTCTGACCTTGCATCGGATGCATTCGTGGTCTGAGCTCGTAGCATATTGACATTTTTGCTGCAAGCACTATCAATCAAACACACTGGGGTGATCGCTCGAAGAGTACTTGCCTTTTCAACGCGACAAGCTTCACAGCTAAACGTTGGATCGATAATGTGCCACAAGAAGCCCTAGACTTAGAAACGCTATCAAACCCGGGTTTGTCCCAGAGACTTACGCGCCCATACTATTCGGATCGGTGAATACGAGGCGGTAGCATACATGTCGTAAAACTCATACCTGATGACAACTTTGGAGAGAGCGGCTTCGGGTAAGAGCGAGGCAGCACTTGGATGAGAATGCGGGCTGTTGGCATGGGTCCGGGGGTTACGAATCTCCGTTTTGTAGGCGCATTTGGGCTAGCAAAGATTGTCCTCGGTCACAACAAAGCCGACCGCGGTAATCCGACGTGCGCCCGCTCAGGCACTGGAGGCTGTGTCACACCTGCGTATAGCAAATCCAGTGAATTACCACAAGGTTGCTCGGATAGTTGAGGGATGTCCATGGTCTCGACAGGTGATGGGTTACGTAGTTCGGTTGCAAGGGAGGGTTGCCCACGTCTTGTTTAATGAGGAGCCCAATCACAAACGTGTTCTTACATCCTACTCATTTAGCGGCAACCATTTTGGTCTCCATGCTCCGACAGCGAATGTTCCATGGACAAGCACGTCTTGATATACAGCCACTTACTTACGGGGCAATAGATTTGAGTCATAGTTCACTTGTCATTATCATTGATAATCTATGCATACTATTTAGAATATTACTCCACTTGTCTCGTGAACCCATGAGGCGAATATTACTCACGGATATTTTCCAGGTGTTCACCATTCCGTCATCCCCCGCAGTAGCAAGAACATCATACATATTAGGCCGTGGACACCACGAGACGCAGTTGACCTCAGCATCCCCATGTGCCTGATCGTAGCAACACACTTCAGCATGAGTCAATCCAGAGGCAGTCCTCAATATCTGCATTACCCTCATAAGAATGAATTCTATAGTGCAGACCAGTAGCATTAACCCACCTGCCATATCTTAATCCGACCATCCCCGCCAGTGCTCGCAATATACCCTAAATTATCTTCGGAGGTTTCTCCGGGAAGTTTGCGCCCCCAGGATATGGAATATATAGCTCGAGAATGAGCTTGCCAGTCTAGAGCGGGGCGCCAATCACCGGAGAACTGAGGACCGGTGTCGGTTGGGACATGCTTCCATATCCTAATGGTCTTGTCGTCGGATGACGAAGCCAGAAATTCGCCGCAGGGACTAAAAGAAACCGACCAAACGGTCGAGGTATGTCCCTTTAAGGTTGCAAAAGAATACCAATCATCCGAGGGATCGTCGAGATATAACTTGATGGTGTCATCGTACGAAGCCGACGCCAAAATGTCCTCTCGGGGATGGAACGTGACTGCCTTGACGTCTTGCGTATGCTCCATCATAACACTGAGGCACTCGAATTCGGCGTCGGGTTGAACTAGCAAGTACGCAAACGTCATGACGTGAGCGGAGAGTCGAATTAATCTGGCCAACGGCCAACGCACGCACCTTCCCAGACCCAGACGCTTTTATCTCTGCTGCAGCTGGCGAGTAACGTCCCGCTATGAGAATATGCAACGCTCTTGCATTCGTTTTCGTGTCCCTCTAACTGAGATACCATTTCCCATTCCCCGGATGGCTGATCCCCGTCGTCGTTGTCTCCACCACCATCACCCCCTGTCGGACGCTCCCATACCGAGACGGTTGAGTCGAACGATCCTACTGCCAGAGTTTTCCCTCCGGGTGCCCACGCTAAAGTTCTAACAGTCTTTGTATGACCAGTAGAGATTGTAGTCGCATGCGTAAACCGATAGTCGTGGTCGTCGGTTGCCGAGTCGGAGAGAGGCGTCGAGTATGAGTATAACCGCACAGTCTTGTCCGTAGAGCATGATGCAAGGAGAGGAGCATCGGGGTTCCATGCTACTTGCCACGCTTTATCTTCGTGGGCTGCAACAGCGGTCTCTTTAAAATGTGGCTAGTTTTCCGCGCAGGAGACATACCTGCCAAAGCAGCAATCTTGCGAATAGTGTAAGACCGCTCCTTCTCCATAAGAGCCCGAATACTTTCTATATTCTATCACCACAAGTTTAGGTTATATGAGCAAATTGATAGAGGTATAATCAGGTATATAGCACTGATGATCATGTGGCCATTTCAAATTTCGAAGCAACGAAGTTCATGTCACGCGATAAAGATAAACCACTTCAGGCTCACGGAATATTTTATAGTCCAACAAACATCCTGCTTAACAACAACACATACATTTAACATAAATCCAAAACAATAACAAAAATAAATCTAGGTCTATCCTAAGCTTCGATCAACCGATCGACAATCATGTCCCTAGCGTTCTCCAACTTCTCACTCGAATCAAACACAGGCATCCCAAGCGCAACCCTTAGCGCCAAGGCGGCGCTACCGGCTCGAGTGGTGCTGGTGCCCCCAAGAGTAGGAGTGCTCACCGCATCCGGGTACACTTTTCGGTGCAGCTCGAGCACGCGAACGAGTGCTCGGACACCGCTCAGCTTCTCCGACTCGCCTTCAACGGGTTCTAGACTGCTGGGGGTACCAATAGACGAAGCCCGATCACCATCTGCCCTGCATACGCTTTCCCAAGCCTTGACGACTGCTCGAAGACGCTGGCTCCTTAGCCCACCGCCAAGACGGCCCACAGTCCGAACAGCATCCGCGGCGTCCTCGGGACTAATCTTAGTCTCAGATTCGCCAGAACTTGATCCAGACGCCTCTACAAATTTCCCAGCGGCAAGGTCAAACATAACGTTGACAACTTGAGCAGCAGCAATAAAATCAAAGATGTCCGAGCTCTTGCGCTCGTCGCCTGAGATTCCGCACCCGGAGAGTGCAGAAACATATGCAGCTTCGGCGTCTTCAACGGCAAGTCCGAGTACTGCGCTTTGCACGACACTGAAATTTTCTGAAGCGTCCGAGGGTAGACGAGGTGTCGAGGAACCAGAGGCACGTGGCGTGTCCTGCTCGCTGTTGGATTGATCGCTCTCTGCGCTATCGGTCAAGGCCGCACGGCGATTCAAGTCTTGCCCTGCTTGAGCCCAAAAGCGCCTTGCGAGGGGGGAAAACACCGGTGCAAGCAGGAGAGCGAGGACCGCTTCTCGTTGAACAAGGCTACCGCTATCAGACTCCGGTGGCGAAAAGTAAAGTTGAGTGGCCGTCCAAACGCGCGAAAGAGCCGACAGCGCACGGCCTTGAGTGAAGAGTTAATTAAATATCCACGAGATAGGCCTTGACTCGTACCTTTTGCCAATGCATTTTTCGCAGCTTGAAGTCCTCCCTCTCCTCTGGCTGTCCTTGGGCCAACCCACGATCGCAACCATCCCCAAGCTAACGACATGAGCAAAACGATGGAAAAGATCGTATGGGCTGCGTGCGCAAAGTCCCAAGGCGAATTCACCTCCGAGGGCGACGTAATAACCGAACTCGCGTGCGAAATGACGGACCCAACATGCGTATGATGTACGGGGGCATGGCGCACGCCTCCTTTGAAGAATGAAAAGAACAAAAACACGCCAAGCAAGTATTTTCCGTTTTCTCCGGAAGCAGGAGCTGGCGCAATGGCCACTGGAGCTGGGAAGGTTTCCATCTGGGGAGACTTGCGGGGGCGACCGCGTTTGCGCTTTTCTCCGGTAGCAGGTGCTGGGTTGGGTGTGTTGAGGGGATTGGCACGCGCGCGCTTAGCCTTGGGCTCGTCACCATCGCTGTCATCGTCGTCGCCGTCGCCTTCCGCCTCGGGCGCGTCATCCACGCCGATCGAATCGGTCTCGGGCCCGCCATGGATTCGGACCCATTCGGCTTCCCATTCCTGGACAACTTCTTCTCCGCTTATGCACTTGACCAAAGCCTTGAGACCCCCAACCTTGCCCTCAAGGCGCTTCTCGCGGCGCTTCAATACGCGAATATATTCAGTCGCTTTACCAAGCACGCTTGCTTTGCTAGCCTTGCGGGCCGGCCGAACGCCGTCACATAGACCATTCTCGTCAGGTTGCTCGTTGGGAAAGGCTGCCTTGTCGAGGACGCGAAGGGCAGGAACCGCGTGCCGAAGCGCAGTAATGCGGGTATTCAAATTAGTGCGGTAGCGGCGCTCGATAGTAGTATGCGAAGTCTTGGTTCGGAGAGGAGGCGCCGGGGCCTGAACGGTGGTATTTTTGGCAGCGTCAGGCATAGTAGGAGGCGCGGGGGCAACAGGTTGAGGAACCGTAGGTGCCTGGGCACCAAACGCAGTAGAAAAGAAATCCGGCATGGCGTGGGCGTTTTGAAGAATGGTGAGATACTCATGGGAGAGGGCTGCCTCGCTCGGATCTGGCAACCAAAGTCAGCCCGAGACAATGTCATGCGATTGGTGGCGTACCTAATTGCATAAATACATCAGGATTGACCGGGATATCCGGAGCAGTAGTCGCAGCGGGGTTGATTGAGCCCGTACCCGGAGCTGAAAGGCTCGGCATTACGATGCCAGGCATCGAGCCCGGTATGTGAGGTTGAAGGACTGTGAGATGAGGCTCTGGCTGCTGTGCTTGCCTGGCCGCGCGAGTGCGGGCCAATATGCGCTGGGCAATGTCATCCGCAGCGCTAAGTGGCTCAGCCTTGGGCGCAGGCTGGGCCGGCACATCGAGGGTTGGCGCAGAAGGAATGGTAAGCAAATGTGATGCTCGAGCAGCAGCAAATTTGCTTTTTGGCAGCGCTAAATTGGGGTCGATACCAGGGGTGGAGGCAGTAATGGGGTTCGGAGAGAGAGCGGCCGAGGCGTCACTAGCTGGCATCCCTGCACCGCCAAGCCCATCGAGGTCCAAAAAAAGCATCGCGGGATCCAATGGCTTGTTCGAATCGTTCCACTGCTCCCAACCATCGATAGACATCCCAAGTTCCTCCATCGTGGCCTGGAGCCCTATATCCGGCAAGAACTGCTCGAACCCAAGGTCTGGACTCTCGGAAACAGAGGTATTAGACGAAGAAGACGAGTTGTTAATGTGGTACGAGAATGAGTTTGCAGGCGACGAAATGTGGTCCTCAGAGTCTGTGTCTCCACTCGAAATAGACGGAGGCGACAGCGATGCCGCAGGGGACAACGATTCGTAGTTCATTCTGAGTAGAGCAAACTGAACAAGCGAACGAAAAGAGCGTCAGCAGCGATTACAGAGTGGTGGTAAGCCGTAAACACTCCTCGACTGCCGCTGGAGTTACCTGATGGATGTCGTACCACTCTGCGGTGGCTGTACGTCTCGTACGATCCGCAAAGTCACGTGGTATCCCACCGCCTTCAATTCCAAATCTACAATTCGCAAAGGAGGAGGCTGAATGAGCCTTTGCTCTGACGTCGAGTTTGCCTACCCAGACCCCAGCCTGAAAAATTTTACCTTCTTGATTGCATCGTGAGAACCATGGAGCTGGAAAACTTCCATATATGCTCTTGTTTGACAGTTTCCCCAGTTGTTCTCCACACTCAATCGGGAGAAACCTCGGAGTCAGCCCTTCGTAAAGTCTTTTGAGCAATCGCTTTCCATCTAAATTCAATATAGATGAATTCAAAAGCTGACTACTCTAAAGCACTATAGGGCCTAAGATATTACACACAAATGGATGGATAAAGCGGGTCAAATCAGCTCAACTCCTAATGAATCTGATCGAACTCAAGGGCGCACAAGAGGCTGATTGATCCTACACTGCTGGGCGAAATAAGATATCCATGGAATATTGAGGTTCAATTGTTCACCTAATGTTCTCTGGAATGTTTCCTGAGTCTTTTTTGTTTGGCTAGGACCCTTGAACAAATATAAAACATTCAGGCAATGTTCCATTGAATATTAGGGGAATAATTGCACCTCAGTATTCCCCAGATGTTTTATTTCACCCAGCAGTGTAGGTTTTGAACTCGAGTGCCCCTATTTTACTACGAGAAGGCTTGCAGATTCTCACGCTGAACTTCAGGCGTAGGTTATCGGTCAAGCATGTCTCCACACCAAAAATCGAAAGCAAGCTGCAAAACATAGGTTGCCCCGTTCCATGTTTCGATCTAGAGAATTACCGTGCTCCGATCGTTAACAATAAAGGACAAAGGTCCATACGACCTAGAGGTAGGGAAGCAATTGCTAGTGGCTATGCGTGCAAAATGCCATGGCTACAGTATATACTATATATAGCCATTCTACCTAATACAAGCTTGGCGATCAATACGACTATAATATTCAAATTGACTGCATACCCTACGAAACCAATACAGCGTATACAAGTATGGCCAGTAACATTGATTTGCATAGTCCGAATTCGACGCACATATCTATTGTTAATAAAGCAAGCACTGCGTATATATTTGGTTTCTAATGCAATATTGGGACCCAAAGTCTTTGAACTTGAAGGGCTCGCCTCGAGCTTAGTTCGCTGGACTTCAAGTTTCTTACCCTAATAAAGATGTATTATTTGACCAAGCGACCGTAAGTCTCGAGTTTCCCGAGGCAGTGTGGCTAACCAGCTAGATTAGTGGTGAAAGCTGCTGGGATGATCTCACGCACCCTACAAATTTCAGAATCTACAGATTAGACCCATCCTAGGCCGAGTGTTTTCACGGCTTGGAGTTCCTAGGCAACTGACCCTTTGCATTCCATGGAGACAGTCCTTTCTGCGCTATGCCGTAACACTTGGAGTTCTAAAGCACTGTACGTGATGTGGCCAAATTGCGCTTGTGACGCTGTTACGCAACACAATTTGTGTATATCGGCATTTATTCCCACAGTGGCGCGCATGCCACCTCGGTGTATGCGAGTATTTTGTGGGTTCGGACGCAGGTGCGTTGGGTTGAAATCCCACGTAGCCTCGGGCTATGTATGAGGTTACTTGTTCGGGTCGGATATTAGAGATGCGCAGTATCCCTACGAGGAGCTGAGCCCCTCACAGCTGCTAGGAACCGCGAGATAGAGTCGAATGGTCATATTACCCTCCTAAGTGTAGAAGGGGCTATGCCGGAGCCAGCGCTAGGGCTCTAAAGTGTACGTTGCTCGGTGACTAGCCGTTATGCAGTGAAGGCAGATTGGGGACCCGAGGCAGCCAGGGCACTTCGAAAGCTGAACAACTGCATAACCAAATTTAAGAATATCAGAATGGTAACATAGTTGAGGCCTTGAGTTCCGTCTTTGTCTGACTCGAATATTCGAGGACATGGTGGACTTCCAAGCTTTAGGAGGGCAGTAAGCCCACTCGGGCCCCCGAGTTGTTTGCTTCTATGTTGCTCGGTGGCGATAACAAGCGAATCGACCTGATTAAGAACCTAAATTTGTCCCAGTACTAGTCCCAATGAGTCGGTATGATCAGGTCCCGCTTTGACCGTGTCCTTCATTCGTACACACTGTCTACTTGCCTATACGGGCCTGTATAGCCATTAGGATGACCTTTCAATGACCTTTCCTCTTGTACAGCATGATGTTTTGTTTGCTGGTCACTGCCAAGGATTGGGCCTGAAACACCGGCGGTTTGTAAAGACCAAATAGTGACTGTGACTTAAATATTCAGCTGACGCACCAACTGCCCTCGTTCTCCCCTGTTTATTACCTACTTGCAACTATTCCTCTCCTTGCCATCATGGATCTTATCCGGCGTATTACCGGCACCCCAAAATCTTTGTCGCATGGTGATGGACTGCCAGACTATAATACTGAGCAAGCCCTCCAAGTATTAAGGTGCGTACGCAAAAATATTAATCCATCGAAATGCTAATTTGCTAACTCACGTAAAACTTATGTAGAGACTATGACATTGTGTTTCTCGTAGATGATTCTGGGTCGATGTACGGTAGTAGGTGGGCCGAGGCTGGGAGAGCTCTGGCGGGAGTTACGCGTACCGCGGCTCAGTATGATAGCAACGGCGTCGACATTTATTTCCTCAACTCGCCTACACAGGGTTTGTCCATGACAGTGAGTTAGTTTGAACTTTTCTCGGTCTTAGTCATTAATTATTTTCCATCACTATTAGTCCGAAGCCGATGTTATGAAGCTCTTTCAGTCGATCGAGCCTTATGGTCCCACGCCAACCGGAGATCGACTGGACCGGCTGATGGGCATGTATCTCACGTACATGGAGGGGGCTCGGACTCAGAATATGGCGCCTCCCAAACCTGTCAACTTTATTGTTATCACCGATGGAGTGGCGACGGATGATGTCACGTCGGCTATTGTTGCTGCCGCTAATCGCCTCGAAAGGAACAATGCTCTGCTCAGTCAACTTGGAATTCAATTCTTCCAGATTGGGAACGATTCAGCTGCGACTAAGGCATTGAAGCAACTGGATAATGAGCTTGCCGAGAAGTACAAGATTCGCGTATGTGAATGCTAATTCGCCTATACTGGTCCCAAGCTGACACATTGTCTGTAATAGGATATCGTTGATACTACCCCGTATAAAAGAAAGCCATTGACGGAGAAGACTATCATCAAGGTCTTGTTGGGTGGTATCAACCGTCGTGTTGATAAACAAGGCGGCGGTGCTGTCCTCCAGAAATAAGTTATAAGTCTGTGTGTTTTGAGTGCTCCCAGTTCGACTACTTTATTATACATGTATTTGTAAACATAAGCTGGTTGAAGCATGTATTGGACCTATGTATAACATACTCTCTGCTTCGAATTCCCTAATATATAGTTCTATATACTGCACTCATGTGACGTCAAAGTTGTGTCTCCTTGCCGATATGCGGCCATGCTCCAAAATTCCTGAAGTGCGGGGACGACTGAATACATTCTAATAATCAGTGTGGCTCGACTCTGCTGTTGACCAGGCTTGTATATTCAGACACTAGACTTGAAATGTAGGCTATCGATCAAGCGTGTTGACACGCCAAATTTTGAAAGAATGTTGCAAACAGCACCCGTCCTAGGCCTATACTTAGATCCAGCCAATCACCGTGCGCTGACCATTAATAATAAAAAGCGAAAGTCCGTAGTCTTGTTCGTTTTATATCGTACTCTAACACTTAGAACAGTCGAGACACAGCATGTCACGTGATCATACATCCTCACTGTATGCGAGTGTTTTGCAGGTTCAGCTGCATGCGGGTGCGTTGACTCGAACTCCTATGTAGCTTTAAGCCATGCATGCATAAATTTAATTGTTCGGGTGGGCTATAGAAGCACAGTATCCCAGCGGGGAGCTCAGCCTCTCGCAGATGCTGAGAATTTTGAAATAGAGTTGCATGGACTGCAGAGGAGCCTATATGCCTGATCGTAAGCTAGCACCAGCACCTCAAAGTGCACAACGCTTAGTGGCCAGAGGGTACGCAGTTGGTGCAGGTCCTCAGGCCACCAAAGCACTTCACATGTTGGACACCGCCTAAGCAAGTCCAAGAATGTCAGGGTGGGTACCGGTATCGTAGTTTAGGCCTTTAATTCCGTTTTTGTATGAATTGGATATATTTTAGGATATTGTGGATACGAGGTCTTACAAGCTTACTTGAGCTCCCGAGTTGCTTGCTTCTAGGTTGCTCGGTGGCGCTAACAGGCAAATTGGCCTGATTGAGAGCCAGTCCCAGTCCCAATGAGTCGATGCGATATCGATCAAGTCCCGCTTTGGCCGTATCCTTCATTCGTACACACTGTCTACTTGCCTATACGGGCCTTTATAGCAATTAGGATGACCTTTCAATGACCTTTCTCTTTGTGCAGCATGATGTTTTGTTTGCCGACCACATCTGAGGGATACCAAGAATTAGACCTAAAACACCAGCGATTTAAGAAGACTAATTAAATCGTCACCATAACTTAAATATCAAGCTGGTGCACCAACCACCCTCGTTCTCCCCTGTTCACCATCCCCTTGCAACTGTTACCCTCCTCGCTATCATGGATTTGATGCCTTCATCGCATGATAATGGACTACCAGACTATAATATTGTGCGAGCTCTTCAAGTATTAAAGTACGCGAAAACACTCATCCATCGAAATACCAATTTGCTGACTTGGGTAAAACTTATGTAGAGACTATCACATTGTGTTTGTAGTAGATGATTCTAGGCCGATGGATAGTGATAAGTGGACCGAGGTTGGAAGATCTCTTGCAGGAGTTGCGCGAACCGTGGCCCAGTATGATAATAAAGGCATTAGTATTTATTTCCTCAGCTCGATGCCGTATCCAAAGGGCCATTCCATGAAGGTGAGTTGTTTTGAAAGTTTCTCAGTCTCTCTCGGTCATTGAGTGTTTCCCACTACTATTAGTCTGAAGACGAAGTCATGAAGCTCTTTCAGTCGGTCGAGCCTTGTGGCCCCATGGCCATATCAGCTGGAGATCAGCTGAGCCGACTGATGAGTACGTATATCGGGTATATAGCAAACCCCCGAGCGCGGGGAAGGCACCCTCTTCAACCTCTCAACCTTAATGTTATTACCGGTGGAGCGTTGAATGGTGATGTTACGTCGGCTATTCGTACTGCCGCCAATCAGCTCGAAGAGTATAATCTTCCGCTCAGTCTACTGGGGGTTCAGTTCTTCCAGATTGGGAACGATTCAACTGCGACCGAGGCATTAGAGAAGTTGGATAATGAGCTTATCGAGGGGCACAAGATTCGCGTATGTGAATGCTAATTCTCTCGAATTATTCTCAAGCTAATTCATTGTGTGCCATAGGATATCGTTGGCACTACCAAGTATGAAGGAAAACCATTGACGCAGAAGACTATCATCAAGGTCTTGTTGGGTAGTATTATTCGTTGCCTTCATTGTCAGGGTGGCGGAGCGGGTACTCAGAAATAATTTGGATGTCTATGATTTGAATGCTCCCAGTTCAACTGCATTATTATACATGTACTTGTAGGTATAAGCTGGTTGTAGCATATACTGGGCCTATTATGTATCTATGTTATGCCCTCTACTTTTATACTGTATACACTGTGGGAAGTATAGACGCTGAAGTGGACAAATTGCGCTGCACACAAGCGTCAGGCGCTTCACACAAGTGCAATTTGTCCACTTCAGCGCCTAAACTTCCCACAGTGTATATTTCTGGATCCTGAGCCCCTGTGACATCGAAACTGTGGCCCCCTGTCGATCTGGAGTTGTTCTTCACACTTCCGGATCGTGAAGTGCGGGGACACCGATTAAGTTATAATTAGTACTGCTCGACCCGACCGTTGATCCCAAAAATGTGGCTGTAAGTGGCTGTGGAAGCCCGAACAAACACATGCCATCCCCGAGCTCGGGCGTTGTGCAATTGCACTTCAAATTTATTTGTCCCAATAAAGGTATATCATTCAATCAAGCGACCATAAGCTTTCATCTTGTCGAAACAGACTGGCCAGCTATTCAGAGTGGGGATGAAAGTTACTGGGATTTCATAGACCCACGGTCTTATAATTAGAATCTACAGATTAAGCCTGCCTCAGACCGACAATTTTCTCGGTTTAAAGTTCTCAGGGAATTGAGCCTTTAAACTCCATGGCGACAGTCCTCTCCAAGATACGCCGTAACACTTGGAATAATCTAAAGCACGGTCTCACTGTATGCAAGTATTTTGTAGGTTGCGCTGAGGTTGAGCTCCTATGTAGTTTCAGGTGTCTGAACTGCCTGTTCAGGCCCGATAAGCACAGTACCTCAGCCACTTCCGCATTTGGGAACGTAAGGGGACCACACAAATCTATGTCACAAATCCTAGAAGCTCCTCACGGAACAATGCCTAACTCAGTGCTGGCACCCTAAAGTGCATATGATTCGGTTGCTAGGCGTCGCGCAGTTAATGCAGATACGTGTATAGGTTCCGGGGGTAACAAGGCGGTACTGACGAAGTAGGGCGGATCACAATCAATTGCCGAACTTACGCTATGATCACTGGGTGCTTGCATAGAGGATCAAAGTACGTGTGAAATTATACGACTCGGTTGCGACCGCCACACAGCGCTTTCTCGAAGGTGTCAATGATTGTTGCCTTCTCCCGCGAACTCGTTAAACCTTGCTCCACGTTGTATACCTAAACCGCACAACAAATTACTCACTTGGCTTCCCGTGGAACTTTCGACCTATCGGCGACAAGCCTATGCTCCCCTATGGACACAAGGCTCTCAGTTCCGTATAAAAGAGCTCTCAAATCTACTGTCATTCCTCATCAGCTGGTCTAATCTTCCTTGTGCAGGTTCACAACTACTTTTCTTTTTGGTGAGGCATGAGCCCTACTACTACATTATTTTTCTCACCACCCATACAGACTTTTCAACCACATCTTCTCAACAGCAACTAGTTCAGCAGGCAGTGCCTCATCTCAATAATAATCTAGTCATCATGTACACTCGCTTTGTCTACCTCTCTGCCCTTATCTCTCTCGTTGCCGCCCATGGCACTATCACCGCGGTCAAGGGCGCTAACGGCATCACTGGTGCTGGTATGGGTATTGACCCCTCTACCCCTCGTGATGGGACCAGGGCAAAGCCCTTCCAGGTTGGTCAAATCCTAGCTTAAGCCGTTCCAACATATTAACTTATGATTGTAATAGCAAGATACTAGTGTTATCCGTGATCGCGAGATTCAATCAGGCAAGGTTGGCCCTTGTGGGCGCACCACTCAGAAGGGAGCCCTTGATATGGCTGCAGAGATGGAAGGTAAGATCCACGATTGGATAAGAAAAATAGAAAAACTCACGCATATACCCCACTCCCCCCAGCCGCTTCTTCCGCTGGCATTCCCTCGGCCACTGCGAGTGGCGAAATCCAGATGACACTTCATCAGGTCAATCAGGACGGCGCTGGGTAAGTCTCACTGTGGTGGGTTTGCAGCTCTTCCTGAGCATATTTTCAGCCCTTACACATGCGATATCTCTGCCGATGGAGGAAACACCTTTCAAGCTGCCCAGGTCACCAAGAACGTTCCCGGTGCATTCCTCGGGTTGTCCACAGCCACTGCAAAAGACTTCCCCCTCAACGTTCAAATGCCTTCGTAAGCGTGTCTTTCACCTCGATAAGTTCAAAAAGTTGATGACGGATAACAAGCGGTATGCAATGCGCTGGTGGACCCAACGGCGATGCCTGCGTCGTTCGCTGCCGTAATGCCACCCCTGCTGGTCCCTTTGGCTCCTGCGCAGTGGTTACAAATGCGAGCTCAGGTGGTGCTGGTGTTGGTGGTGCGACTGGTGGTGCGGGTTCGAACTCGACGACGACCGCGGGCGCTGGCACTGGCAACACCAAAGCTGCAGCTGCAGCCAGCTCGTAAGTGGCGCCACAATGACCCATTGTAAAAACCTGGTGCTAAAAGTAATATGTACAGTGGGCAACAGCAGCAGGGTGGTTTGGGTGCTGGCTTGAAGAAGCTCCTCGGTGGCCGCGCACTTGCCGGACCTGAAGAATTTGCGGATGAAGATGCCAAGAACGCGTAAGTAATCAGAATATACGGGCTCGACTACTTTGACTAAACTTACGCGATCCTACAGTGAACTTGAATCCGAGTTAATTGAGGATCTCTACAAGCGGACTGCCCCAGTTGAGAAGAAGCGCGTTATCCGTTCGCGCGTCGTTGGCTCGCGTAGCGGTTACTGGATCTAAAATAACAGCATGAGTCTGAGCAATGTCCATACGTATTCCTCATTCTTTAATTTGCCACTCTGACTCAATGTGTAATTGCTGTTGCTGTTGATTCGGTAACAATGAGACTGGTTGTTTAGTCGTTCGTTTGGGCGTGCCAGGGGTGTTCAGTTTCGCTCTATTTTCCGCCGCCATCTGTGGTGAGCCGAAAAGGGGGAAGGAGGACAGCGTTTATCCACGTTTAGCACCCGAGTTCGCTTGCACCACCCCTCCACCTGCACCAGTTAGCGTTTCCATAAGTCGAGACAAGCCCTGTCATATTCCAGTCTCATCACGAGAAGTACGCAAGGCATGAGATTTTCATGCTCACACATATCTATTGATCAGGTTGCCAGGCAAACAATAGATTGTAAATATATAGATACATGCGCGTGTAAATAATCTAACTTCAGCCCACTCAATTCACTATCCGGGTCAACGATATGGGCCATAAATTTCAATGTTTGGTGATTGTTGTCATCTGCGCGGCGGGGGTGCTTTGGGGACTTCTAGTTCTTCTATGTGCTCCGGAGATATCCAATTCTGCTATAGCTAGCGTGTGCACGTCAACTTGCTGGATAAAAATACCTTCTCGGATGAGACAGGCGACACCTGTACTAGTAAGATATCCACAGCTACCACTCCTGTTGAGGTTGGCCATGAGACTACAAATTAGCTATATATGGCTAGCGTGACTTTCTTACGCCATGGGGGGTGCTTCTCAAGACCCTAGTTGCCTGAGGCTTCGTAGCAACAAGTTGGCCTGATCTTGCAAGACGGTGCCTGCTTGGTCATTGAGACTCGAGACTCGAGGCCGTCTCATCGCGCGACAACGCTAGTGCCAGTCCGCGACCTACCAAAAACGTGCATAAGCAATTCCTACTGGTTTCTAAAATTTCCCGCCTGCCTTACATCCTATTATGGCTGGCTCATAGCACGGTAACATTGACAGCTTTGAGCGCCAACGCACATTGGCATGATGGCAAGTTTGTGGGGAGGGTTTCCAGCAAGCGAGAGAATGCGGCGCGAGAATGAACACATAAGGGTGTTGCTGCACGTGTAGATCAACGACTCTCATCCCGAGGCGAGTGGGGGACACGCTTCGTACGCGCATAAACCCGCAAGCCGGCCACAGTGATCCCATCCACCCCCATTTGACGTACACTCGGGGTCACTAGCTAGGGTTTCCGTTTTGGGTTGAGCTTAAATATTGCGGCAAGATGGTCGCATGTTGATTGGCCTTTGTCGATCCAAAAAGTCTGAACGGGCCTTTCCTAGACTTTAGTCCTAAAATAATGCGATATTTTACGTGTTTAGGCAAACAAAAAGTAGCACCCAACTACCAAAAGGGCTAAAATTAGATCTTACTGCTCCATTGCATCGCCCTCTGATTCTACTGCCCCCAATGTACCCATGGATCTCCACACGTTATTAAATGTCGCCTTCCATAAGCGGATTTTGCCATCATCCCCGGCAGAGGAGAGGATCGTGCTATTTTAGTGACGGTTAGAGTTCCATAACCATGCTCCAATTGTCCTACTAACCCAGTGATATTCCATTCAACGCGCCCAACAGTCGCCCTAAGTCGTCGAAATGGATCAAGTGCGCCCAAGCGAGGAAATTACTCTAGAGACTTACTTGTGGTCATCAAACTCTCCGAGTCGGCTAAAACTCCAGACCTGCTCGGTTTTTCCAGCATTGCCGCTCTCACCAAACGCATCCTCGCCAAACGCATCTCGCTCCCCGTGCCATAGTTTGAATATCCGCACTTTATGGTCGCGTGAACCAGTTGCAAGAAGGTGATACGAGCGTCCACATGATGGTGCCCAGGCGAGGGTCGTGATGGCATGGCTAGGGTTAGACAAAGTCTGCGATGCAGGTAATGCCGGGAGTAGAGAAGGGGAAGTAGATGTGGGTGTAATCGGTCCGCCAAGGAGAGATGATGCACCAGTGGTAGGCGGATTTGCCGGATATTGAGGAATAGTCAGGAGAACCTGAGGAGGTTTATTCGGTTGGAGAGCGACGATCTACTGGGACATTGAATTAAAGTGGAGAGGGCCATATAAAAGACAAAGACTCGCACCTTTACTACTGCCTGTGTCCCACACGAGAGAGCGATGATCTCTCCACTAAACTTGTCCTTGAGCCATTGAACAGACCACGCGCCGTCGGCTTCCTTTACTCCAACCGGCTTGTTGGGAGGATTGGAAGCGGGAGCAGCCCCAGAACGTTGCAAAGAGATGCCGCCAGGCATGGGCGGGGTGTCTGAAAGTGAAGCGTGGGTTTGCGTCGGGGTTGCACCACTATTAGGAGACTCTCCAGCCGACGGGGACACAGAAACTGAAACCGCGTCGAATTCCTCGGCAAGGGACCAAGCAGTAAGGTGATATGTCTCATGGCATTCATAGACTCGTACAAAGTTGTCTGATGCAATCGTGACCTAAACAGACTAGTCAAACACAATTAATCCAAAGAGCCTAGTACACCCACCAATTTCAGGCCAAAAGCGGCAGGAGCAAAATCAATGGCGCGTACGGTGCCTCTTGCCTCTGTGAGGGTAGCTCGCAGTTGAAATTTCGGTGCCCCCGACGCGTCTGGGACTGCTCGGGTGTCCTCCCAAATCTTTACAGTTCGATCGTATGAACACGACGCGAGGAGTGTACCATATTCCGGATGAGCCCATGCTATCTTTGCAACGGGCGCGTCGTGAGCTTTCCACTCGTCCACCATTGACCAGACCCCAGTAAGTTCATTTAGTTTCCATATCTTAATCCTACAACAATTTAGCATTGCGACTGGACTCTCCCAACATGCTCACTTTTGATCTATTCCTCCTGTCGCAAGTCTTGTACCGTAATAGTCGTACACTGTATCGGTGATTAGGTCGGCGTGTGTGGAAGGGATGACCGAGGATTGTAGCATTGTTATGAGGGGAGAACTGACCGAGCTGTGAGACCACGTGACACAGTGTATAAACGCCCAGCGGTTAATCGTTAATTAGGAATCTAAATTGCCACCATGGTCATTCCGGGGACTCAATGCCTCTCCTATCGATTGCGTGGATGGGGCTTTTCACAGGCTCGGCCGGCCTTCTTTTTTAGGTTTAAGCCTCATGCATCTTGCCACGGAGCATGCAATGACTCGTCAGGGGACCATGCTTTCACAACGTAACGACCTGATTGGCTCTTGCGATTGAGCGCTAGCCACCCGAAGACCTTATATATTGGTGGCGCTCTGGCGATACAGCAAACCACTCCCACCTGCCCTCGTCATGTTTGGCCAACCCCCACTCAGCGAGTCTCAAATCTCGAGACTCCCCCTCGAGTTTATGCCGCTCGGCTCGCACCAGCAGGATGTCTTTACCGATACTCTTCTCTCTATTTGGATCGCACTCGCCGAGTCTGGGTCTCTTGCCACACTTCCGCCAGTACCCGATATTGTCGGATTTGCCGATAGCTGTGCCGTCTTTTACCTTGTTTTTCACACAAAACCCAAAGAATTACAGTTGCCCCCTGGCGCCCATCTAACAAGCTCGCCCTATTCAAATCAAGCTAGCTCGAGCCAATCAACGGGCCCTGATTTCCGCCTTCGTCCAGCCATCCCACCTTGTGACGATACATACCACGAAAGCGCCTATGACACAGACGCAGGGTTCGACACGGGGTTGTACAGTGACCAGCCCCTAGGAGAGGTCATCGGCTGCGTCTACCTCGCCTACTCCCCTCTAGGAAACAACACAGCCGACATTGGCATCGCACTCCGTCCCGAGGCACGCGGGCGGGGCTTTGGACGCGCAGCCATCACAAGAACCCTCCGACACGCATTCGAGACGCTGCAGATCCACCGCGTCGTAGCCAACGTGTTTGGACCCGGGGGACCGGACCGAAAAGAGAGCGCAAGAGAGAGCGGAACGGTGCGCTGGGTGTTTGAGAAGATCGGGTTTGTCCCGGAGGGTGTGCAGCGCGCAGCCGGGTTTTCAGCGTCTTGTGGAGAATGGCGCGATGTGCACCCACTAGCTATGCTCGACACGGACTGGGTCCGATTGACCATGCGATCCGCCCCCAGAAGTGGCATCACGAGCCCTTGGGATACACTTATCGAGCGCCACCACCACGAGCGCGAACAACTCTCGGAATGGATGGAAGACGAGAGCTGGGGCAGGCTCAGGCGGACAGGAAGCACCGAAACCATCAAGTGCGTAGACGACCAAGCGTCGAGCGACGATAAGGGCAAAGACCCCGAAACCTCTTCTCCCTCCCCACCCTCCCCCTCAAACCCCTTTGAATTCGACACAAATGACACGTCGGATCCATTCAACGGAGACATTTTCGACACGGACTATGAATTCTCGGACTCGTCTTCGTACGTCCAACTCGATTCTCCTACGGGTCTTGCCCCTGCTCCTGCTCCTGCTCCTGCTCCTTTACTTGCACCTGAATACCGCGAACTGGAATCCGATTCAGACGTGTCGGTTCCTTCGGACTGGGAGTGGCGTTCAGCTACACCGAGCACCGACTGCGAATTTTCAATCATCTCGTCGCGCGCTTCATCTCTCCCTCTCCCTCCACCGCGCGCACCCCCAAATTACCCCCCACCACCAACTCCACCCGCAGCTATCGAGCAAATCGACCAGTCGTCGCCGTCGTCGGAAAGCGAGCACGAGTCGCTTGATTTTTGTTTGGACGATTCAGAAGAGGATGGGTTTGAAAGCGTCGGTCGTGGCCACGAGTATGCTCGGGCCCAGTCTAGCACCTCTTCAAGAGCTATTCGCACAGCCCGCACGAGCCGTGCGAGCCACAGATCAAGGGTGTCTGGTCTGAGACCCCCGCCTCGCAGGTGATGCCACGCCACGCCATGCCATCACAAGCCCAAAATAACGCAGGGAAAAAGAAAGGAGGTTTCTCAACTTGAAAGTCTCGCTATTTTTGTGGACCGGACTGAACTGAATGTTTCATTGGATATATTTGAGGATAGCCTGTATTTTATACCGTTGTCTGTGACAGCCCAAACATAACATGCATCGTAAACTATTCTCAGATCTCCGAGAGCGCTTAAAGAACCCACTCGACACAACCACGCCCAACACACGCAATGATCCACACACCCTATGGCACCCAGACGCCGCATACAGCAACCCAACTTGCGCCCAAGACACACCCACAAAAGACAAAAAGAACCAATTACTATTCACAAAATACAACCGGTACGCAGAAAGACTTGCCCAGTCAAGAACCAGCAAGTCCAACCACAAACCGCACAATACACTTCCGAGACCGAGACAAGGATTGAGTTGGGGGAGCTGGCTGCAGATCAAAACCCGCAAACCAGATGACATGCATGCACAAAATGCAGAAAAAATTATTGCAACGACGGCGACGACGGCGACGACGACGACAAGTCTTGTAAAAAAGAAAAAAAAAAAAGTCAAAGAAATGAATCCTTTGTGCGCAACAGGGCGCGCCAAATTCTCTCTTTAGGGAACAAAAACAAGTTGGTGATACACAATTTGCAGAAATACTCCAGAGCGCCACACTTTTTTGGTCCTGCCAGTAATCTACTTCTTTCCTCGCAGATTTGAAAACACGCCGGTGCACGAGGCCGAGTCGGTGCTGGTACCCACCGACATTGAGCGCATCCTCTCCTCGAGCGCATCAATGCCCGTGTTTTGCCTTGCCGGAGCACGTCTAGCATCGTCGTCGAGATCAACGACACGCACGACGGCCTTGCCTTCGAGTACGCGGCGGACCTTGTCCGTGTCTACATCGCCCTTGAGATTGCCACCCGAAAACGCGTCCCAAAACGCCGATCCCATGCGCTGGAGGAGCGTCTGCGAGGCAAATGTCGCTGCAAACGCCACCTGCTGGGGATTCGCGCCCTTGTCCTTGCTCGCCTTGTCGCCGAGGCTCATCTTCTCCATCGCCGTCGTGAGCTTCTTGTCCGTATTGGCCTTGGCAGGCTTGGTCGAGGAAGCGAAAAATGCGGGAAGCACATCTGCGGCACGGCCACCCAACACTTGTCGCTGCTGCTGAATCTGTTGTTGCTGGGCGGCAGCGGCTTGAGCAAACTGCGCAAGGTACATCTCGCGCTGCGCCGCGGGGCCTGATTGTGCCGAATTCAAAGTGGCGGTATTCTGGGCCTGCCTCGACTGTTGGAGCGCAAGCCACTGTGCCTGGAGCATGGCACGGGCTTGTATCGATGCAGCATTTTGCGCAAATGTGTTCGAGGGATTCGAGCCAAGGAAACCGGCACCAAAGCTCGAGGCTTGGAGAAGCGCAGGCGCTGGGGTGGATACAGGCGCCGGAGCAGGCTGAGAAGCCGTGTTCGGGGATTGGAACAACGGGCTGTCGAACAAGCGCCCCGTGGCGCTCTCGACCATGGAGCGTAGGGTGGCGGGAGAGTTGAGCATCGAGAGCGAGGGCGAGGAAGAAATTGTTGGGGCGGGCGGCGACGGCTGTTGAGGGGACGAAGATCCCGAGGATTGCAAGGGCGAGATCGGTGAGGATGTTTCCGATGCGTCGACGCGTCTCTCAAGCTGGACACTCCGTGCACCAGCCTCCTTGGCCATCCGCCCCCAGAGCTGGGCGCGGAAACCTTCGAGGGTGCGCTGGTCGAACGCCTGGTCCATGAGATCGAGGCCAACATGCACACTAGGCGAGGTGGGGCCTTTGGATGAGCCAAACAGGGGCGAGAGGTTCATCAACGGGTTCATATTGACACCTACAAGCCGCGTCAATTTAAGCACACGGAATGGCAATCTGCATACCTTCGTTTGGCGGTGTGGTGGGGCTGGGGCTGGCAGACGAGGACGAGCTGGGAGGGGTGAGATTGCGAACGGGCGCGGGCTTGACGGAAAGTTGCTCGGCGGCGGGGAACATGTCGGGAATGAGGGTGGTATGGACCTGGGGCGGGTTAGTAACAAGATTGACCGAGTGGATCGACTGACCGAAGTGACTCCGCCATGGCCGACGGCACCTCCCCAGAAGCTGCGGGCACTGGGATCCGAGCTGCGGTCCTTTTGGGTATTGGCGCGGGCGAGCTCTGTGGGACGACGAGTGGGCTGGCCATCTGGGGTGAGTGGGCGCGGGGGAGGCAGGCCAGTTGCCTCGGCCGAAAGACGGCCCTCTTGGATGGCACGCTGCAGAATATGCAATTAGTGGCGGTGCGAAGGTGCGAGAACAAAGACATGCCTTGAGCGCGTCAATCTCTCGCCGCAGCTCGTTGTTCTCATTGTGGGTGAGCGAGAGCTCGGAGCGGATGGCGGCAATGAGCTGGTCGCGGTCGGCGATATGCGATTCGAGGGTGGTGATGTACTCTACCCACAGCCCATAAGCACGAGTCGCGAGCAGAGAACCAACGTACCTTTGCGCCTGACCCTAAAGTTCCTGGCACTGATCTTGTTGCGAAGCTGCCTCTTTTCCTTGCTGGAGAGCTTCTTGTACTCTTCTGGGGTGGGTCGCCACTCGTCGGGCTCCTGCGAGCCAATGCGCTCGCCGTTGAGATAGCTGGCGACACCGCCCTGGCCGAGGACGGGGGGCACGACGGGCTTGGGGCCTTCAAAGTATGGGTACGAGGGCACGAGGCTGGCGGGGGTTGTCGCGCGCGATGGCCGCTTGGCAATGCCGCCCGCCGCAGCCGCGTTCTTCTTTGGGCGGCGGACGGTGCGGGCGGGCAGCGGGACAACGTCGTCCTGGTCCTCGTCGTCGTCCTCCGAGTCGGCCGACGCCGCAGGGGCCGGTGCCGGCGTCTCGAGTGCCGTCGGCGGCGGCGATGCAAACAGCTGTGGATCAATCACAGGCGCCGACGGCCCCGGGTCAGCAAACGTCGGGAACATGTCCTGGAACAGCGTGCTGTACTGGTCCAGTCCGCCCGAGAGATCGCCCAAATCAGAAAATGCACCAAATGTCTTGTCAAGTGGTGCAAACGAGTCAAATGCGCCCGGCGAGTCCAGTGTCGCTCCCGACGGCTCCCCCGGTGTCGCGGGCAGGGCGCTGTGGGCCGACGCCGGCGAGTGCGACGTGCGCCCAAAGAGGTCCATGTTCAGATAGTCGTCCAGCGCAGACGGATCAGACCCAAACGACATAAGTCCGGGGCTCGTTGGTCCTTCACTTGGTTTCGGGGCAACGAGCGAGGTCATGGTGGTTGTCGGCTCTGCGTCTGCCCTGCTTGGTCATGCTCATGTCAGTCCCTGCTGATTCAGCGCACATCGCTCTGAGATCCCGCCGCTCCATATAATCGATATTCCCCACGAGGCCCCGACTGCGATAAGAGCCCCAACCCAACTTTATCGTTGCAAATCTCCTATAATCCACATCCCAATGACGCTCACGTCGTAATTTCTATCGCCGGACACACGTCGGGCACGCTGCGCTTGCGTAAGCGCCGACTGCGCCGCGGCAACACGCTTCAGCCAGATCCACAACGCGCTCCTCAGCCCTAGCCCAGGCGTCCCCGTGCCACCAGACCATTTCATACAAGCCCATTGCCATCCAAATCGAGCCCGATTCATTCTTTCGTCCAGACACGAGGACTCGCCACCCATCCAAGTCGGGCACAAGCAGAAACATCTCATCAATTCCAGCCCACAAATCTCCCACTACGCATCACCACGTCGAAAGAACCCACCGACCTGATCGACGGGTAAACGCCAGCTTTCAAGATGCTTGCCGCGAGTGCCAGATCTGAGATACGCCGATTCGCGATCACGAGATGCTATCGGATTACTCCGGTTCTGGACCTGTCCTCGCCATTTCGATGATACTCGAGCGCGAAAGCATCGCGAGTTGTTCAGGAACGTGGAGTCTGTGGGTACCACTCGTCAGCATCACGGCCATATAGAGGTAGTCTCGTTCAATCCACCGCCTTGGCTCCAAAATGTTCCCTACTTGTTTATATTGAGTAGACTCTGAGGACGCCCCGCTTGTAACGATTTACATATACAATGCATAGTAACAAGTCAATCATCATGAGCGCACCTACCTGATACTATCGCTACGGAAATGAGGACCAAGCCCGCGTACTCAGACAAACAACGCAGGCCAATGAAATTTATATTAATATTTGTAGGCTAGCACTCTTGGTCTTTTCGCCACAATGTACTTGCATATAACGTGTTGCAAAAATAATGCTGCCGTTTAATTCTCAGCCGTGTAATTCTCAGCACGCAGAGATTACCTTTTTGTAGAACGCGAGTTGAGTCTGATGCGTCGACGAGGTCTTGAAGCGTTGAACGCGATCGTGAATCAAATGGCTTGCACGTGACAAAATGGCACTGCGATCGGAGAATTTCGTGCATATAGCCACTAACAGGCCTGATTTGTACTGGCTATGTCTATGTATAGTTTATGTTATGGTACTGAGAATATGTAGGAGTAGATATAATAAACTATGAAATTTCACAGTCCATTGGCTCTAGCTCTGGAAGCAGGCTTGTCCCCTATACTCTAATTCCCCTATGTCTCACCCACAGTGGTTATAGTTGCAGCCTCCAAGTACTTTTATTCATGCACTCCCTCCCACAACCATTCTCTTATAGCTATCATTACTCCAGCACACAGTGTCAGGGAACATTCTATCATTGCCCACCAATTCTCCAACCACCCCTTATACTCGTTCAATGCCCAGAAAGTCTAAAAAGACGGTAAGTATTTGTTAGCCTTACCAAGTCAAGAGCTAATACTGTTACTTATCCATATTCAGCTCCAGACACTTTGTGAATACTTGAATGCTATTGATGTAGCTCAAGTCGGTGATATGTCTTGGTCCCCAAGAGGCCAATGGAACCAAGTACATGGATGTTATAAGTCTGGTAGATTC